>VMDO01001677.1:0-108914 GCA_007922755.1 Pedetes capensis | reverse complement strand
AGGTTGAACTTAGGGCCTCGCATGTACTTCGCAAATGCTCTACCCCGGAGCTGCACCCCTAGCCTCTTTTTTATTTTTTATTTTGAGACAGTATCTTGCTAAGTTGCTTAAGCTTGTTTCTGGCCTGGTGATCCCCCTACTTCTGCTTTCTGATTCCCTGGGATTACAGGTGTGTGCCACTGCACCTGGCACAGTGATCCTTCTTAGTCCTATTTATCTTGTGAGGGTTGTTTTTCTTTTTTGCCCTAAATTCTAATTTATTATTATTATGGCTATGCTGGCATTTATTCATTTATTTTTGGTTGGTATATGCCTGGTATATTTTTTCTTCTTTTATTTTTAATCATATTATGTCTTTGCGTTTTGTTGCATCTCTGGTAAGTAGCAAATAGCTGTATTATTTTCTTTTTAAATTCAGCCTATGATACTCAATCTTTTAATGTTGTTGTTAGGTGCCATTGAGTTGATTCTGACTCATAGCAACCCTACATACAGCAGAACGAAACACTCCCCGATTCTGTGCCAGGCACATGATCTTATTTATGTTTAAGCCCATTGTTGCAAGACACCGCATCAATCCATCTGGTGGAGGGTTTTCCTTTTTTTCATTGACCTGCCACTCTCCCAAACATGATGGCTTTCTCCAGGGATTAGTCCCTCCTGATTATGTGTCCAAAATACATAAGATGCAGTCTAGCCATCCACAAGGGAACACTGTTGGATGGCCTGAGGGGCTAGACCTGGGGAAGAGCAACCCTATCTGAGAGATGACTGCTCTGTTTGCATGGGGTCACTGGGCTCTTCCTTGTGCCATGGAATTTACATGAGGGGGTAGTTTGGCTTTGGCCTTGGCCAAGGCTCATGGGTTTCCAGGTCAGGTTCTATGTGAATCTCTGGTTGGGGTTCCAGTACTGAGGATATGATGGTTTAGTGCAAGGTTCTATTTTCTTTTCTTTTTTCCTTTCCTTTCCTTTTTTCTTTCCTTTCCCTTTCTTTTCTGTTCTTTTCCTTACATCTTTCTTTCTTTTTTTCCTTGTTGCAGTACTGGGGGCTTGAACCCAGGACTTCATGCATACTTTTGCAAATGCTCTACCACTGAGCTGCACTCCAGCCCCTTTTGAATTTTTTATCTTGAGACAAGGTCTCACAAAGTTATGCAGGCTGCCTCTGGCATGCACCATTGTACCTGGCTCAGTTCTGATTTCTACTCCTGTAAGCTGTGTCCCATCTGGCTCCAGGTTCTTACCCTCTGAGAGATGGGGGTAGATGGTACCTTGGGTTCTCAAACCAGCTAAGGACAATATAGCTTCCAATACACCCTCAAGGTCTACCTACTGGCTCCAAGGTGTCCTTTGTTCTTGATATTTGGCAGTTGAGCAGTACATGCCTTGGTATTTACAACAACACACATACTCACATATTATGGTAAAACACAAATGTAGTGAAATGCAGAGCTCTTCAGTGAACTGTTGATGAGCCTTGGCGATGGACACAGAACTGTGGCCCCAGCCAACGTGAGGGACATTCCCTTGTCCACTTTTAAACATTTCGACATACACAACTGTTCCCTGGCTTTTATAATACGTTGTCCTGAATTTCCTATAATGGAACCACACAATAGAAACTTGTGTTGGCTTCTTTCCCTTGACATGTTTTTGAGATTCCTTCTTTTGTGTGTATGAGCTGTGCTTTGTTTTGACTTTTACCCAAAAATGCAGGATAGTTTGCTTACCTGGTTGCCTGAGGTGTTTCTAGCTTGTTGCTGCTGTGAAGGAAGCCACTGATGCCTGTAGGTACAAATGCTGTGTGTACCATCAGGTTGCACCCCAGCAGGACCACTGCCCCCAGGCTTCAGGGGGTGAAGGTCTATTTTCATCTGCTGGTTGGATGCATTGGGGCAGAACTGCTGGGTCAAGACATTAGTGTTCATTTAACTTTGTCAGAAACTTCCAAACTATCGTCCTATCGTCCAAGGTGGTGCCACTATCTTGTGTTCCCCTGGTAGCCTAGGAGAGTTCTGGTCATTCTGCATCCTCCCTGATACCTTATTCTTTTTTTTTTTTTTTTTTTTTGCGCGGTACTGGGGGTTGAACCCAGGGCCTCGCACGTGAATGCTCTGCAAGTGCTGGACCACTGAGCTGTGCCCCCAGCCCAATTTTTTACTTTTCTGAGACAGGGTCTCACCAAATTACACAGACTGCCGCCTCTGGTCTCGAACTTGTGATCCTCCTGCCTCTGCCTCCCAAGCCACTGGGATTATAGGTATGTGGCACCGCGCCCAGTCCTAATACCTTATTCTAGGTTCGAAGCAGATCACACTGGGCTGTGATTTGCATCTCCCAAATGACTTCATGTTAATCACCTTTTTGTGATTTTGGTCATTTGTATATTTTCTCATGTGAATAGTCATTTCAAATAGTCATTTTGTAAAACAGGGCTTTGATTTTTTAATTTTAAGATTTAAAAAGATCATGAGCTAGGGTTTCAAGGCACTGTAGTACACACCTGTAATCCCAGTGACTCTGGAGGCAGAGGCAGGTGGATCACAAGTACAAGGCCAGAGGCAGCATGCACAATTTAGCAAGACCCTGTCTCAAAGTAAAAAATAAAAAAGGAGTAGGAGTGCAACTCAATGGTAGAATGCTTACGTAGTATATAAGGCCCTGGGTTTAACCCCTCAGAACTGAAAGAAAAAAAAAAAGGGCTGAGAGTGTATCTCAGTGGCAGAGTGCTTATCTAGCATGTGCAAGGCTCTGGGTTCCATCCTGAGCACCACAAAAATGAATGAATGAATGAGTAAATAAATAAAAAATACAAAAACTGCATACAGTTCATCAGATGTGTATTTTTACTTTATTTCCTCTAAGTAGCTTTTCATTTCTCTCACTAGTATTTTTTAAATTTTTAAATAATTTTTATTATCTTAAAATTATTTTTATTAGTATTTTTTGGTTAGTGTACCACTTAATGAGTTTCATTATGACATTTTCATACATGCATATCATTGTACATTGCTTATGTTCACCTCCCCCCATTACCCTGAAAAAAAAAACCCTCATCCTCATCCTCCACACCAGTGGTCTCCCTTCTACTTGCATTTCTTATTTGTGTGTATATCTATATGTACCCATCTATCTGTACCTCTATATCTGTTATCATATGTCATATATGTGTCTATATCTCTATCTATCTATATGTGTGTGTATGTATATATATATATATATATATATATATATATATATATATATGGAGAGGGGGAGAGAGAGAGGGGGGGGGAGGAAGGGAGGGAGAAAGATTGAGATTTTGAGATTTGGCCTTAAGGGCAAAATGTGATGTTTCTCTTTCCTCCATTATACTTCTTTGTTGCCCCTCCCCCTTCTCTTTGGTTCTTTTTGTCCCCCTACATAGGCTCCTTTCTACTTTCATGACCTATATATTTTAGTATTAAATATATACTGAAATCTGACATCCACATATGAGGGAAAACATTCAATCTTTATCTTCTGGTTCTGGCTTAATTCACTTAAAATGATGATCTCTAGTTCCATTTTCCAGCAAATGCCATAATTTCACCCTTCTTTATGGCTGAAAAAACTCCATGGTCACTGATGTCTTTTAAAGAGCAAAATTTTTTGATATTTGTAAAACCTAATTTACCAACTTTTTCTTAGTGCTTTTCATGTCCTTTTGAAGAATTTACCCACCCAGGCTGTGAGGAGCCCTGGTTTCTTCCAGCAGCTCTGGGGGCCTCTTTGTTCAGGGATTGCTTTAGAGCTGATTTTTGTGTAGTGTGAGGTAGGATTGAAGTCCCATCTCCTGCAATGTTCATTCAGTTGTTCCCTTACCTTTCCTTGAAGCCATCCTCCCTTGGCTTTGGACAGGCTCCTGCCTGGGGATGTGGATCTATGCAGGGTCTGAGGCACCTATGCCCCATAGCTCCCCATGGCTTTACATGGCAGAGAGGCAGTCCCGCCTGCCCTGTGTGGTCCCTTTTTGCTGGTTGGTCATGGTATCAGCTGGGTGTTGCTCTGGGAGATGATAGCACTGTTGGCTTCCAGAGGGGTAGGGTCCAGAGGCCAGGAGTGTGGATTTGAGCCTCAAGGTGTCCGAAGGAGTGGGCAGACCGAGAGGCCATGGTGGACAGGGAGCACTGGCTGTGTGTTGTAGCCCCAGCTTCCTCCAGGTGCAGCCACCCTATGGCACAAGGGAGACAGGCTCCGTAGGCCAAGTGTCAAGGGCTGCAGAGGGTCCACACCCAGCCCCACAGGGGCCCCATGGTTCTGGAGAGGTGGCAGGTTGGTGGGTGGAGCCAGAATCCTAGGGGACACCTGACCCAGCTGCAGGTTCAGTGGGGTGGGGCAGCTGCCTGAGTCAGGCAGTGAGTGTGGTGGGGAGGGAAAGTGACACCCCATGGGCTCCTCCACCCCTCGAGGCCCTTTCCTATGCATGCCAGGACTCCTGGGGAAGTCACCACCCCTATGGCCTTTGCTCAGGGTCCAGTCTGAGGGCTGCAGGCAAGTGTGGAGTTTGTGGTGGTGAGGTGGAGGTTGGGGCCTGTGGCAGATACTGTGGGGACAAGGCAGGGTGAGAGCTGCTGGGAGGACCAGGGCCAAGACCCTTCCTGGGCACGCAAAGTGGATCTGATCCCCACAGTGGAGACGCAGGCTTCCCCTATCCCAGCCCTGAGGAGGCTCTGAGTCCTCCCCCAACCTAAGCAGGTACCCTGTGTCCAAGGGTCACAGCCTTCTCCACTCTAGGGTGTGGCCTCTGGCTGGGTGGGAGGGTCCTGGGAGGACAGGGGCAGGTGTGGGTCACACTATAGTTGCTCCCACCAGCTGGGAGACACAGTGGTCTCAGGTAATCTGGGCTGGGTATGGGGACCTTTCTGGCAGTGGAGCTGGAGGGGGTGTGGGTGGTGGATGTGCGTTCAACCCACTGGGAAGGGTGCATGGCCAGGACAGGGACAGGTGTGGGGTGGAGGGCTAAAGGAAAGATGTTTGTCTCTAATTTGGTAAAATTTAAACAAACACAAATGTGCTTCTGTACATTTTTATCTAGATCAGGATTGTTTACATTTATTCCTATAGTATTTGCATATGTATCTTTTTTTCTGAAGTTTTGGAAAGTAAGAGGTCATGCCCCTGAGACTCATATTTCCGTGTATTTCCTCAGAACAAGCACATGTCAATGAATAAATCAGGATTTTTTTTTTTTTGACAGTACTCAGAAGTTGAACCCAGGGCCTTGCACATGGTAGCCAAGTGCTCCACCACTGAGATGGACTCCCAGTCCCTCTTTTATTTTTTATTCTGAGACAGGGTCTCACTAAGTTGAGCAGGCTGCCTCTGGCCTTGAGCTTACCATCAACCTGCCTCAGCCTCCTGAGCTGCTGGGATCATAGGTGTGCACCACCATGCCTGAATAAACCAGGAAATTTGACACTGATACAATAGTAGTACTGACACTCAGGTAGCATGAAAATTGTGTTAATTGTCTAATAATTTTATAGATATATAGTTTTTCTTCTTAGTCCCATCCCTTGGCTCTGTCCCACTTGGTTCTTGGGCCTGCCAAGTCTTGCCTGGCCCCTGTGACCTTCCTGAGGAGCACAGGCAGTTATTGAATATTTCTCTGGGGTCTGTGTGGCAGGTCTTTCTGATGGGGTTGAGTTCTTGAAACTTTCCTGTATTTGACAGGAAATGCAGTGGGCTGTGTCCTTGCAGTGCCTCATCATATGGCTCATTATGTCCTTCTGTCCACCTCTGGTGATGTGAACTCTGACTACTCAACACATGTCACATCCCAGTGGTCCCAGTGGTGGCTGCAGACAGCACCCTTCCTATACCTCTTCCCCGCAGTCAGTCCTCATTCCTGAGCTGTGATCATCACAGGTATGAGGGAGCAGAGACCAGCAAAGGATTTTAGCTTGGGCAGGGTAACAGGAGTCTGCACGAGCTCTGATTTTGTGCACATGGCATTTGCTGCTGGTTGGATATAGGGTGTGAAGGAGTGTCCAGGGTGCTTCATTTCAGCCTGGGCTCCTGGGAGGATGGGTATCCTTTGCGAGGCTAGGGGTGCTGTTGGAGGAGCAAGAGGAGAGTAGTTTTGGCCAGGTACATGTAGATGCCTGCTCAACACTGAGGAGTGCTGATGAGGCCAAGGGATCTAAGTGTCTAGAGTCCCATGAGGAGTCTGGACCCTAGTGATGAAATGCAGTGGACATCGGGACAGTGTGGGAGGCCAGGCAGACAGGGACACTCACTCTGGCTTGAGCACAACTGAGAGAGGACAGAGAACTGACCATGGCCATTTGTGAGTCTCTGTCTAGAACCTGTAGGGTTTGTTCCTCTTAGTACTTCATTGGTATGACATTAAATTCATAGGTAAATTTAGGAAGAATTGACATCTTTATGTAATGCTAAGTCTATCTAAGAACACAGCGTTTCACGCTGGGTTTTTGTTTGTTTGTTTTGTTTCTTTGTTTTTTGTTTTTGAGACAGAGTCTCATTATGTAGCCCAACCTAGCCTGGAACTCTCAGTTCGGCTTCTCCTGATCAGCCTCTGAGTGGTAGATTTACTCGTGTGTGCCCCCATTCCTGACTTCCATGTTAATTTTATAATTTTCTATTGTGTCTCAGGTGTATCTCAGAGTTTTCTGGTGTGTTCTTGTTAAGCTTGTCCCTGCTGTCTTGTTGCTGCTTCTGTTCATTTACTTTCTTCCTCCAATCTCCTCCCAAAGGGCTGCATATTAGGGACTCCTAGTTATTGGCCTGTGCCCCACTGGTGTCCTGACTCACATGGGACGTTTCTGCCTAGCTCACTCAGCAGGAGGCTGGCTTTGGAGGCAGAAGCAGGTCATTTGAAGGACCCTATTTGTGCGCTGGTTATCCATTGCTGCATAACATATCACCCAACACTTAGTGCCTGAAGTGACAATGAACACTTACCATTTTGCAGTTGGAAGTGTAGGTGGGGTTCTGGCTTGGTGTCTCTCCTGAGCTTGCAGTCAGGCTGTTGGTTAGGAGTTGGCAGGAGCCTTGGCTCCTCCTGACCTGGCCTCCTTATGGGAAATAGTGGCCTTTGGGTGTCTTCCCAGTGCATGTGGCCCAGAGAAAAAAGGAAGAAGCTGAGTCAATTTCAATCTGGTCATTTCTACCACAGGCACACTGGTTTCTCAGGTCAGCCCTTTGCGGTGGGTGAGGTCAGGACCTAAGGGGCATGGTGTCCCAGTTCAACATGCTGTTGGCTGAATGCTCAGCTTTTAAGTTGCCTCAGGCTGACAGTGGCAGAGGTCAGGCAACCCCAGTGAGATTGCACAATGCTTGCAGCTCTTCCTGCCCTGTGGTTGGTGTTCGGAAGTTTTCTCAGTCTCTGGGGTCTGGCACAGTCCCAACATCTCTGTGTGTTGTAAGGAGTTGCATGTGATCACTACAGCCTCTAGGAAGAAAGTTAGTGCCTTTTAGGAGTGGAAACCTCCTGTTAAGAGCTCTCAGCCCTTCACCTCCTCAGCACTGGTCCTGAGGGCCACCGCTCACCGCCAGTCAGTACTTGCAGGGGCTTCCCAGGCAATAGCCTTCTCACCCCTGCTAGGAGCACCTTTTGACCCCCAAATCCCATCTCCTCCTCCCCCACACCTGAGGCCCTGGGGCATCTGTGTGGGAGGCTGATGGTGGGGGAAGGGCCATTTCAAATCCCCGAAGGGCTTGGGGTTATGTGGTCCTCTCAACCAAGGCTGGGAAGTGCTGTGCCAGGGCCAGGAGGGCCTAGCAGGGGCGGGGCAGGGGGTGGTGAGGTAATTTCCGAAATTGTACGTCAGAGGTCTGAGTCGCCCCAGGGGCAGAATCTAAAGTGAGAGCACTCAAAGCTAACTGAAAGCGATCAGCTCTGGGTCAGTGCTGGAGCTGGTGCACAGGGTAAGTGTAGGGCAGTGACTGGAGATGGGAGGGTCTGGGTGGGGAGAGGAGGAGGCCACTGAGGGTGTACGGGCCCCTTGCTGGGTGCAGATGGGCAGGGCCAGCTGAAACCCCCAGTCCCCAGCCCCATGGCAGCACCTGCCCGTCCTCCTGCCTCCTCAGCTGCCTGCTCTGTGGGGCCTGCTCTGTGGACTCAGGAGTCTCCACTGGGGTCCAGTGGGTCCTCAGACCCTCCCTGCCTCTTGTCATTTCATTTTGAAACATCATCTTTGTACACTACAAAATTTCTCTCAACGATCCCTTTAGAAGTCTCTGAGGTGAGCATTCACCCAGCATGTGTGGGGCCCTGGGTCCATCCCCAGCACTAAAGAAAAGAGAAAATTCCCTTTTAACTCACCTAGTATTTGTTCCCTCCCCTATCCCAGTGGGGATAGCATTAACTAAAACCATGGGCTCTGCATGTCCCCTCTCCGGCTGGTATCCCTGCAGGTCACCAGTCCCACCTGTAGGGCCATGCTTCTGCAAGGCTAAGTCAGCCACCCCACCCCTGCTGCCAAATCCAGGTGGGCTACAATTGTTAGATCTCAGAAAAGGGGCTGCTCTGTCTTCAGAAGAGCTGGGAGACCTAAAGCTTGAGGACCTTGGATGTGGGGAGCGTCAGGCCTCCCATGCCTGAGGCACCAGATAGAGGCTTCTGTGGCCTCCACAGCTCTCCTCTGTCCCATTAGCTGCCATGGTGGCTCCTTCTGGACAGGCCTGGAAATCCCTCAGAAGTGGAGGGTTGGGAATGACTCCTGGACAGTCAACCATTGAGCAGAAGTCTTTATCCTTTTCTTGGGGAAGGGTGAGGGGGTTTCTCTCGACCTTGGGCTGAACTGCTCCTTCCATTCCAACATCTCTCCATGGTCCACATCCCCAGCGGACCTGCTGCCCAGGAGCCTCACCTGGTGCACTGAAGAGCCTGGCCAGTGTGGGAGATGGCAGCCCCAGGGTGCAGCCTGTTGCCCGTTAACCCCCTGCCTGCAACAGGACCATCTTTGTCTGGGCTCTCTGCCCAGGTGGACCTCTGCTTGGGCTGTCCCCGCTGCACCCAGCGCCTTAACGAGAGCACCTACATCCTGTGCCAGGTAGAGCATGACTGCCTCTGTGAGATTCTGCTGGCCCGGAGTAAGTGAGCCGCCAAGAGCAAGGTCTGGCGCCAGGTGGGCCGTTGGCCCAGCTTCCCGAGGCCTGTTCGCTATGAAGTCTGCCGCTACTACAGGCCTGGGCTGGGCTGCCTGTGCCACCAGCACCGGTGCACCTTCTCCCGCAGCCCTGAGGAGGCACTGGTCTGGACCTTTGAGCGCAAGTACAACGTCTCCCGCCTGTGGCTGAAGGCTGCTGTGCAGGGTGCCAGGGCCCAAGCCGGACCATGCAGTGCAGCTAACACCATCCAGGCTGAGTTTGGTGGCCACTTCCAGCTGCTCTGCACCCACTGCTTCAGATGCCGCCCCCAGTTCCTCTAGCCTGTGGACCCCCAGGGCCGATGCCCAGAGCATGGGGCCTGTCCTGCAGTCCTTGTCCACACAACCACTGAGGGCCGCAAGCAGCAGTTCGTGGAGGTGCGGCCACAGCCCAAGAGCCGCCGTCCATTAGACTATTGCATGTTTGTGGAGTGTGGGCAGCCCTGCTGCCACGGGGTATTGCGCTGCCAGTATGCACATAGCGCCGTGGAGATGGCTGTGTAGCAGGCTGAGCGGATAGGTGGGCTCCAGTGGGGGGACCTGCTCATGGCCCCAGCCCTTAGGGAGGACAAGCGCCCAGCTGCCCATGGCCAGCCCCCTGGGGTCCAGCTGTACTGCCACACCTGCCTGGTCACCTACCGCTCTCAGGAGGCCTTCGAGAACCACTGCTCCTCCCTAGAGCATTCACAGATGGTGGCTTTCGACCAGGCTGTGCCCTGGGAGCACCACACCCCACCCATGGGGCTGACCAAATTTGAGCTCTGCCCCAGGTGAGGACTGTAGGGCAGGAGCTGGGGGTGGGGTATGAATCCCTCTTGGCCAGCACCAGAGCCTGTGCAATTCACTGGGCCTGGGGACTCCATGCTACCTGCTGTGCCCTCTGCATGTCAGGCTGGTACTGTGGTAGCCTCTGCACATCTAGGCAAGGAGGTTCCCTTGATGGGCACTGCTCATGCCAGGCCTTGTTCTGGAGATGGGGGAGGGACAGCTGCAGCCCTGATACCTCCTTGGCCTGGAACACTTTCCTCTACCCATACAGGCAGAGTTGTACTGCGGGGGTCCAGCCTTTGAGACTGAACCTCTGTTTGGCCCTGCCAACCTCTCCACCCCAAGGCCTGACCTCTGTGAGTACGGGGATGTCTGCACCAAGGCACACTCAGGACAGGAGCTGCAGGAGTGGGTCCGGCGGGTGCAGGCTGCGGAGCTGCGGGAGCAGGTGGCTTGGCAGGATGGGCTGGTGTCCTACCAGGCACGGCTGCTGGCTGAGTACCAGCACAGCCACAACGAGGTCTTAGTGGTAAGTGGGGATGAGTGAGTGGGTGAGGAGGGGGCCAAGGCACCCCGCTGAGGGCCATGCTTCCCTGTGCAGTTGGCTGAGACCATCCATGGTGTGTCCATCACCTGTCACCAGTCCCTGGTGCATCAGGCCCAAGAGAAGAAGATGCAGCACAGCTGGACATTTGCCATTGAGTCTGTGGTGAGAGGGTGATGTAGCCCTGAAGTCTTGGGCCTTGTGGGTCACTGGGGCTGGGCAGATGGGGTGAGTCTGGGGTCCAGAGCTAAGGCTCTGCCTCTGTGTCCATGTGGCCTGTATTGAGTTCCTTAGTTGCCTCACCTGCAGACAGGGTGGTCATGACACCCCACATGGGTGTCAGTCTGTGGAGTGAACAAGCTTGTGTGAGGAGAAGATCCACCAGTGCCTGGCACCTGGATTGGGGGTGAGGCTGGTGACCATGTGGCCTCATGGGCCCAGGCTGCCCACCCATGGGTCCTCAGGCAGATTCTGTGACCTCTGTGTTACAGAGGAGGAAACGGGCTTAGAGAGGTGGAGCAGCCTGCAGGTCCCACAACCACAAATTGAACCTCTGTGGGTCCCACACCCAGAAACTGGGCTGCATCTCTCTTGAGGGCAAAGGAGTCGGGCATCATCCTGAACTTTGAGGGGTGGATGGGGTCTAGGGGCCCACCTCATGTCCAGTCTCCTCCCCAAGGACCCCCTGCTACACGTGGCCCTGCTAAAGCATGAGCCTGGAGCTGATTCTCGTTGGTGGCCCCCTGCTTCCCTCCTGGCCGGCTCTATGCCCAAAGTGAGCGCTTCCGCATGCCCCACTCCACAGCTAAGTTCCAGGTGGAGGTGCGTGTGCAGGCTGCCTCCTTCGGCACCTTCGAGCAATGGGTGGTCTTCGACTTTGGCCATAGGCCTGTGCTGCTTCGGAAGCTGAGGCAGCAGCTAGGCCAGGCACACTGCCCAGGGCTTCATGAGACACCAGCTCCCAGCTGTCCCAAGGAGCTGGACCGCTGGCACTCAGGCAACCGCAGGGTGGTGCCTGGTGTGGAGCGGATGGCTGAGCAGGTGGCCCTGATGGCCAGGTACAAGGCACCTGGCCTAGCCTTGGAGTTCAGCTGTGGCAGTCTGGCCTCAGGCCCTATGTCTCACACCAACTACTGTCGGAGGATGCATGACTTCCTCTATGAGGAAGAGGTGGCTCAGCAGCAGCTGGTGGCCAAGTGAGTTGGGTGGCAGGTAGAGGGGCAGCCAGCATCTGGACTGGGGCCAGGTCTGTGCCTGGAGAACTGACCGGGTCTTCCCATCAGGCTGGCGCTCCAAGGCCGGGTGTCCCTGAAGGCTGCAGTACAGACACCAGCACTGGGCATGCTCTTCGCACCACCAGGAACCCTGTACGCTGAGGTCCCCATACCCTCCTTGCTGCTGCCAGATACGGACCAGGGCTTCCTGCTGGGCCGGGCTGTCAGCACAGCCCTTGTGGCTCCTGTTCCTGTGCCTGACAACATAGTGTTTGAAGTACGGCTGGAAACACGGGCCAGCTCAGAGCAGGTGCGCTGGCTGCTGCTGCCTGCACAGTGCTGTAGGGCCCTGGGGCTGTGGCCTGAGGCCAGCCCTATCTTGGAGGTGCAGTTCCAGATCGACCCCTTGACCTTCCGGCTCTGGCACCAGGCTGTGGACACGCTGCCTGAAGTGGGCCTGGTGGTGCCCGACCTGCCTGCCTGCCTGTGCCCTGCCCCGCCCCTGGCCCTCTTCACCCATGCTGCATGGCAACCGCAAGCAGAAGCTGGCTGTGGGGCTTATCGCAGGCAGCAGCCCCCGAGGTGCGAAGCCCATTCCCCCACTGCTCATCTATGGCCCTTTTGGCACTGGCAAGACCTACACGCTGGCCATGGCCTCCCTGGAGGTCATCCAGCAGCCTCACACCAAGGTGCTCATCTGTACACACACCAACAGGTAAGCCTGGAGCTGCCATCCAGTCTGCCCCCGACCAGCCTCTCCTGGCTCTGCTCTCTGTTCCTGATGGCCGGTTGCCCTGGGCTTTACCTGGCTCAGCTGGGGCACCCTGCCCAGATGGGTCTGTTGTGGGGGTGAGGAGCTGTAGGTACCTCCAGGAGGCCCCAGACCATGAAGGGAGTTGTGGGCAGCAGTGCAGCTTCATCAGTCACCCATTTCCTGGGGCGAGGCTCTTTGTTTTTATGGAAAAGATTTCTGAACTGAGAAGTTCCCCTTTGACTAATGTGTTTTCTTAGTTCCCTAACATCGCATCCGCAGCAGGCACCAGGTTCCCCCTCTGCCTGGAGTGGGGATGGGGGGACAAGCCTAGGACAGTGGCCACATGCCCTGGGCCAACTTCTGGTCTGCTTTAAGGAGCCTGGTCCAAGGCGGTGGCTCATCTGGAAGATGCCTCTGTAGCCTGGAGCACCTCACACTCCTCCTGTGAGTTGGGGTGCTGGCTCTTGCTGCTGGTGATGGGCAGCACCTGGGAGCCACACTCAGGGTCAATGCCAGCCCCAGGCCATCGTCAGCTTCTTTGCCTCCTTCCTGTGCCTCAGTTTACAGGCCTCCTCTTTCAAGCCCTCTGACCACCCAGGGTCTCGTGCTCTTTCCCATTTCTCCTCTTAGAACTGGGACCTTTCCTGTGTCTTTGCTGTGTGTCCCCTCTAATATCACTTGAGCCCCTGAGCAGGACGTCTGTCCACCTTGCGGGTGTTCCTGACATCCAGGTGGGGATGGGCACACAGTAGATGTCTTAGCAGACAGCTCTAGGCCTGGAGCAGGCAGCCCATTCACCTTGTCCCTCCCACAGTGCCGCGGACATCTACATCTGAGAGTATTTCCATAGCTATGTTAGCGGCAGCCACCCTGAAGCGGCTCCACTTTGGGTGATGTACACGGACCGCCCACCAAGCCAGACAGACCCGGCCACATTGAAATACTGCTGCCTGACTGAGGACCGCCGGGCCTTCTGCCCACCCACAGAGGCAGAGCTGACGTGGCACCTCCTGGTGGTCACCACTACCTCCCAGGCCCGAGAGCTCCAAGTGCCGGCCGGCTTCTTCTCCCACATCCTCATCGATGAAGCCGTCGAGATGCTGGGGTGTGAGCCCCTCACCCCAATGGCCTATGCCTCATCCCGCACCCGTGTGGTTCTGGTCGGGGACCACGTGCAGGTCACACCCAGTCTCTTCAGTGTGGCCAGGGCCAAGGCGGCCAGGCACACGATACTGTACCGCCTCTTCCTGTACTATCAGCAGGAGGCCCATGAGGTGGCCCAGCAGAGCCACCTCATCTTCCATGAGAATTACCGCTCTACCGCTGCCATCATCAGCTTTGTCTCGCACCACTTCTATGTGGCCAAGGGCAACCCCATCCAGGCCAGCGGCAAGGTCCCACACCACCCCCAGCATTACCTGCTTATGTTCTGCCACGTAGCAGGCAGCCCCAAGCAAGACATGTCCAGGATGTCCTGGCTCAATGCAGCTGAAGTCACCCAGGTGGTGGAGAAGGTGCAGGAGGTCTACAATACCTGGCCCCCTTGCTGGGGCATCTGGGAGCAGAGGCAAATCTGTGCTGTCTCCCACGGAGCCCAGGTGAGCCCAGACCTGCTGGCCTGTGCAGCCTCAATGTCCCCACCCAAGAGAAGGGCTGCTGTGTCCGCCTCCCAGACTGAACCATGTGACCAGGGCTGGGGCTCAGGGTGTCCAGGGCTTGGCAGGAGGTTCCTCCTTGCCAGGCCACAGACTCACAGCAGCTTGGGCCTCATTGCCTCCAGGTCAGCGTGCTGAGACAGGAGCTGAGGAGGAGGAACCTGGGTGAGGTGTCTGTGGGCAGCTTTGAGACCCTGCCAGGTGGGTGGCAGTGACATAGCCAGAACCAGCCTTGGAGGGGTCACACCAGTCCACTCCCAAGTCTTGCATCGGGGGTGGTGCAGGGGTAGAGGTCACTTCACCCATCTTGCCTGTCTCCCACCCATGTCCCCTGCAGGGCAGGAGTTCCGGGTAGTGGTGCTGAGCACTGTCCACAGCTGCCACAACCTACTCAGCCCTGGGGCGCCAACCTCGGAGTTCTTTACTGATGCCCGCGTCCTGAACACAGTTATGACCCGTGCCCAATCCCAGCTGGTGGCCGTGGGTGGTGCTGTGGCCCTGTGCTCCTTGGGAGCCTGCAGCAAGCTGTGGAAGAGCTTCATCCGTGAGTGTGTGGGGCACCATAGTGTGTGCCCCAAGGGCCTGTCGCTGGGCCAGATTGAGCAGGGTGTGGCTCAGAGGCAGCGCTGGGCCCCTGTGGCTCTCAGAACAGAGGGGCAAGGTGCAGCGGTGGCCCGCCTGGAGGAGGCAGCCAAGGACGGAGCTATGAATCCCACAGCTGTGGCTGTGCCCAAAGACAAGGGGAATCCAGTTGCAGTTGAGACAGAGGCTTGGGCCTCAGAGAGAGAAGACATGGCCTTGGGGGATTTGGGGACAGGAGCTGCTACCCAGAATGGCGAGGTCCCTGAGGACTCGGAGTCTGACTTCTGGCCCTCCAACCTGGAGGTCAGTGCGGACGATGCCATCCTGCGGGAGCTCCTTGACGAGAGCCGGCAGGTGATGGTGACTATTGGAGAGGATGTGTTGCTGGCTACCATAGCCAGGCCCATCTCCCTGCAACAGAACCGGGAGCACACAAACCTGCCTCCAGCCATGCTGTGGGCACTGCTGCACGCAGAGCCTAAGGTGTACCGCCGCTGCACCCTCCTTAAAGAGACCTTTGAGCGGGCATTAGCCATCCCGCTGGACAGCGTGGCCTCCAGCCCCATCCAGGTCAGGGGCCACCTGAACTGTGGGATGGCCTTCCCTGGAGATGAGGTGCTGGTGCAGGTCCTGGGCCCTGTGGCTGTTGACAACGGCAGTCCGGGGAGGCTGCAGGGCCTCGTGGTTGGTGTGCTGAAGAGGGGGAGCCGCAAGCTAGCTTTTGTGTGCCGAATGGATGAGTGGGACCCCCGCATTATGATCCCCATCAACAGCTCTGTGACAAAGATATTTGTGGCTGAGCTGAAGGATCCTGGGCAGATCCCCATCCACCGCCTCCTCCAGGGCCGGGTGCAGAGCGTGGGGTACGAGAGCCTCCCTGCCCAGACCTGGCGCACTCGGCTTTTCTGGGTCCACGTTGTCATGTGGCGGGAGCGTTTCTACTACCCTCTGGACATCATCCTGGAGGTGCTGCCTGAGGCTACCACTTGGGAGCAGGGTCTCCATGTCCTCAACCTGGAGCATGGCCTGAGACCCCCCTCGTCAGACCCAGCCTCCATCTCCAAGGCATTGCAGAAATACCACACAGAGCTCAGCATAGCCATCACCCACCGCGAGGATTACCGGCTCTTCCTGACCTTCACTGTGGACCCCCAGGGCGCTTGCAACCTTGATGATGCCCTCAGCATCCGGGACCCGGGCCACGGGTATGAGGTGGCTGTGCATATCACTGATGTGGCCAGCTTGATACCCAGGGATGGGGCACTGGACATGGAGGCCCGCCGGCAGGGTACTGCATTCTACACCCCTGATAGGGAGCCAGTGCCCATGCTGCCAGCCAGCTTCTGCCAGGATGCTCTCAGCCTCTTGCCAGGCCGGGACCGCCTTGCCATCTCCCTCTTCCTCACCATGGAGAAGGGCAGCAGCCAAATCCAGAGCCTGCGCTTTGCGCCCTCTGTGGTCTGACCACCAGCTGTCTTATGAGGAGGCTGAGGCATTGATCAAGGGGCACCGGGGCGCTGGGCTGGAGCTGCCGGCCCACCTGGACTCCGTGGAGGCCTGTGTTGTGGCTGCCTGCTATTTCTCCTGGGTGCTGCGCCAGCACCGTCTGCTGGCCGCCTGCCACTATGAGCAGCCGGATGAGGACAGCATGCTGGGCTTCCGTGAAGCCCACATCATGGTCAAAGAATACATGATCCGGTTCAACAGCCTAGTGGCTGAGTTCCTCATGGCCAACAAGCGCACGCAGAAAGTCACGCTGCTGAGGTGGCAGCCTACACCCAGCCACCGCGAGCTCGACACTCTGAGTGAGAGGCACAGAGAGCTGGTGCCCCTGTCATTGCACCTCCGCCACCACCTGCGTACCTGCAGTGCCCCCTGCACACATCTGTATCTCCTGGCCTCCCTCTGGAAGCACATCCAGCTGGCTGCCCAGACCCAGGACTATAGCCGGATGGTGGACCTCATTGCCACAGATGATATGCACCCCTCTCTGGCCCCTGCGGGCCTCAATTTCAGAAAGGCCCTGGCCCGCTCTACTTTTGGCCGCTTCAACCAGGATGAGGAGCCGCCTGCCGACCACTGTTCACTGCAAGTAGGCTGGTACACGTGGGCCACTTCGCCCATCCGCAGGTACCTGGGTGTAGCTGTGCAGCGGCTGATCCTGCTGGCACTGGGTGTTGGGGGCTCTGCCTACTCCACCAGGGACATCGACAGGCTCTGCCAGGACTTTAGCCGCCAGCATGCGTGTGCCCAGAGCTACCAGCGGCGGGTCCGCAGCTTGCACCTGGCAGCCCAACTCAAGGCCCAGCCTCAAGACAAGCTGGGCTTTGTGGTAGATGTGGAGACAGGTGCCCACTGCTTTAAGCTGCTTTTCCCTGCCAACCAAGAGACCCTGCCTGACCTCTGCCCTGTCCATTACAGCTCCCTGCAGCTGGCTGACCACCCTCGCCAGCTGGTGAGCCGACCAGGCCTACAGCTTATGTGGCGGTGCCGCATCTACTCGGTGCAGCCGTTCAAGCTGCCCTCCCCATGCCCAGGCACCCTGTCCGATCCCCATGTCCAGGCCATCAAGGCAGCCCTATGGAAGCGGCTACTGACTCTAGTGGAGGAAGAGCGCTGGCCTGAGGTGGCCGCCCTCATCCAGGAACAGGGTGAGGAGGTGTCCCGGCAGCCAGGACTGGTGCAGGTACGCCGGAGACGCTGTGGCCACTTTGTGGAGGTGGCCCGGGAGCTAGGCAGTGGGGACACACTGCAGGTGCAGCCTGCAATGGGGGTTCCTAGCACCAACCCTGCAGCTTTGGAGTGTGGTGCCTGGCCTCAGCCTCTGCCTGGAGCACATGGAGCAGCCAGGCAGCTGCTTCTCAGGCCACACACCTGAGGCCTTGCAGGACCAGTACTGCAAAGTGGATGAGTACTGCCGAGCGTGGGAACCATACTGTGCCCTTGAGTCAGCCACCAGTGCAGTTGCTGAGAATGAGTCCATCACGCTGCAGTACGTGCACATTTCCTGGGACAAGGAGCGATGCCACAGGGGAGGCTGCAGGGCACCTTCCTGCTGGATGCTGCCTTCCTCCGGGAGAGCTGCATCGACACCCACTTTGGCTGCTGCTACCTCTGCATCCGTCTGGAGGGGCTCCTGACTGCCTTTGCCAGCCCACCCCCTGGGCCCAGTGGCCTCTGCCCATTCCTGAGCATTGACCCTGGCACGTATGCCTGGGTGGCCCATGGGCTGGCGGACAACTGGAACCTGGAGGGTCAGACGGACCAACAGGAGGCCCCCAGGCAGGTGCACTTCTTCATCCACCACATGGCCATGGAGAAGGTTCCAGAAGAGGTGCTGAAGCCCGACAGCCTGTTCACTGTGGAGGTGCTGCCCAAGCAGCTTCCCGACCTGAGTGCCTTCCATGGCCTAGCCTAGGTGGAGGCTTCTGGAGGCCAGAGAAAGACCCTCTAGGCTCTCCTCCCCCAGCAGGGGTGACTTCTTCCCAGGAAAGGCGCTGACTTTCTGGTGTCCTTTCTCACCTGCAGCAGCAAGGAGGAAGCTGTGCGGGGGCTGAGTAAAGCATCCCTGCTGACCATCAGCATCGCCCTGGGGCAGCCCATCCCCCAGCCCTGCTCCTCAACTAGCCAGCAGCCCCGGGGCAAGGGTAGGTCTGTCCCCAGAGTCCTCCTGCCCTCCCTGCCCAGCATGTGCTGAGGGAGCCCTGGCCCTGTCTCCCCAGGGTCTACCAGCCAGCGCCAGGGGCAGCAGCCCTATGACATTCCCACTGGAGACCACAGACTAAATCCCAGCCAGAACGAGGCTGTTAGGAGGGCTCTGGAGAAGCCGTTCACAGTCATTCAGGGCCCACCAGGTGGGGGCTCTATGCAGGGAATTGGGGGCTCCCCTGGGCAGCTGGGGCTGTGGGGATGGGGGCGGGCTCTCTTACCTTGCTGTCTGTCCACAGGCACAGGGAAGACAGTTGTGGCTCTCCATATTGTGTTCTGGTTCCACAAATCAAACCAGGAGCAGGCACCAACCAGCAGTGGCCCTCGTGGAGAGGAGCGGCTGGGGGACCCGTGCATCTTATACTGAGGACCCTCCAACAAGTCTGTGGATGTCCTGGTAGGTGTGTTGGGGATGGTGTGTGGTGGTGCCAGGAGCTGCTGGATACGAGGTACAGTCTCTCATTGCTGCACCCACCTCAGGACTGCTTCTGCACTGGAGTGTGGAGCTGAGGCCCCTGCGTGTGTACAGTGAGCAGTCTGAGGCCACCAAGTTCCCATTGCCAGGTGTGGGCAGCAGGAGCTTGTCCAGCAAGATCCCTCAGGATGGGAGGCCGAGCCAGAGCCTCAGGTGAGGCCTCTCTATGTCTGGGTGGGGGGATAGGCCCCCACTGTCAGGTGGAGGCTCACTGAGGCTCTGCCCCCAGGAGTATCACCCTGCACCACCGGATCTGACATGCTTCCAACCCACACACATCAGAGATCAGGGCCTTCGATGCCCGGCTCCGGGCAGGGAAGTCTTCTCTAGGGAGGACCGTGCCATGTAAGTGGTGGGGCTGGGACATGATGTTGCCTGCTGGCGGGAGCGTCAGGGTAACAGGTGGTGCCCCACGCAGGTACAGAAGGGTCCTGGTGAAAGCTCAGAAGTTTGAGCTGGACCAGCACTCAGTCATACTGTGCACCTGCTCTTGTGCGGCGGCGGCCAGCCTGCGAAGACTGGATGTCCGACAGATCCTGGTTGATGAGGCGGCCATGGCCACAGAGCCTGAGACCCTCATCCCCCTGGTGTGCTTCTCACAGGCTGAGAAGGTGAGAGACAGTTGGTGGGAGCAGTACCTCAGGCCAGCGTCCCTGTTTGCAGCCTGCCTGGGGGTATGCCAGGTGGCTTTGGCAGTCAGTCAGAGATGCTGAGGGCTGGCTGCCTGTGGTCTGGGGGATTCAGGGTCATCCCACCTATGCCTCCAGGTGGTGCTGCTTGGGGACCACAAGCAGCTGCGGCCTGTGGTTAAGAATGAGCAGCTGCGAAACCTGGGCATGGATCGGTCTCTCTTTGAGCGGTATCACGGGGATTCCTTTATGCTGGACACGCAGTACCGCATGCACCAGGGCATCTGTTCCTTCCCCTCCATGGAGTTCTATGAGAAGAAGCTGAAGACCTGGCCAGGCCTGAGGCAGCCACCCAGCCTCCTTGGCCACGCCGGCAAGGAGAGCTGCCCCATCATCTTCGGCTACGTGCAGGGCCATGAGCAGAGGCTGCTGGTATCTACGGATGAGGGGAACGAGAACTCCACATCCAACCTGGAGGAGGTGGCAGAAGTGGTGGGTGTCAGAGAGACCTTTCCTGTGGCAGGGAAGGCTTCCTGGAGGAGGAGGGGTTGAGGAGGGCTCCTGGAGGGCAAGGGGGTCCAGAGAACAAGTGATGCTTGTGACCAGGGCAGAAGAGGCACTGGAGTCCAGCTCCACCTGCCCCCTTATCCCCTCAGGTCTGCATCACAAAGCTGCTGGCCCTGGACTGGACAGTTGAGCCTAAGGACATTGCTGTCCTCACCCCCTACAATGCACAGGCCATAGCGATCAGCAAGGGCCTTATGCGGGAGGGTGTCACTGGAGTGACCGTGTCTTCCATCACCAAGAGCCAGGGTGAGGCTGGCCTGGGGGAGTCCACCCAGGGTGGGGACCAGGAGGGGATGCCGTGGGCCTGGGGCAGCTATGAACTCACCTGCCTCCCAGGGAGCGAGTGGCGCTACGTGCTGGTGAGCACGGTCCGAACATGTCCCAGGAGCGAGGTGGACCAGCGGCCAACCAGGAGGTGGTTCAAGAGGTTTCTGGGCTTTGTTATGGACCCCCACCAAGTGAATGTGGCCATCACCCGGGCCCAGGAGGGTCTCTGCTTGATTGGTGAGGATCGAGGTTCCTGGGGAGGGCTGGGCAACGCTGGTTGGGGCAGCTCAGGGTAGCAATGGGAGTCACCTGACTCTCCCTGCAGGTGACCACATACTGCTGCGCTGCTGCCCTCTCTGGTGCCGTTTGCTGGACTTCTGTGAGGCCCAGCAGAGCCTTGTGCCTGCCGTGCAGGTGCGGGTCTGGAGGAGGCCAGCCACGTCTTCCTGAAGAGCTCCCACCTGCCCAGCCCTCAAGCGCCTGGCAGCTGAGGATGTGTCCTTCACTTCCTCTGCCTCAGCCTGGGCATGCAGCAGATTGCCTTGGCCTTTGCTGTAGCGGCTGTGGCTGGCACCAGGTGGCCACATCTGCTGCTTGCCTGGGCAGTGCTCTGGCGGCTGGTCATGGTCCTGTGACAGTGACAGCCTGTGGGTGTTGGCCTCTCCCTGGTGGGAAGCAGGCCCAGCAGAGACCTTCCTGTTTGTGCCTGAGCTTGGGAGGCGGGGCACTGGCTGTGGGCCCCTCTGTTCTCTGTCACTTGGCTTTTCCCAGGACAGTGGCCATGGGAGGCTGTGGATTGGCAGGAGACACCTCTGGCAGGAAGGGGACCCATTCAGGCTGCTCATTGACCTATGTTTGTGCTGCCGTACACATGGCGTTCATGTGTTTGCCTTATTTTCTAGTTTTAAATAAACTAAAAACCAGAATCCCTTACACTCAGGGAAAGGAGGCCTCCCTGGAGGAGAGAGCCTTTTCTATGCCCCCACTGCCCTGTGCCCTGCAGGGTCACCTGCTGGGGCAGGGGAGAGCAGAGCTAAGCCACATGCTGATGGCAGCCAGCTGGGCCCTGTCCCAGGATGTGAAGTGTGGCTGAGCAGGCAAGGGGCTAGGAGCAAGATGCCCAAGGGCTCTGGGCTTGTGCTTCCACCCTGAGCTGTGTAAACCCAGGGAGTGTCTTTCTCCATGAGGTTGAGGAGTGCAGTCTCCCTGCTCAGTGTCTGCCCTCCTCACCCTGCTTGCCTCAAGGTAGCTCTTATGCTGGGGTTCCCACCTGAGGCCTGAGATGCTGCAAGCCCACTGCTTACACTCGGAGGGGCTCATGCTCCCTGTGGCCTTGCTGCAGAGGAGTCTGACTCTAACATTTTCACAAATCAGGTTTCTACATGCTGCGATCGGAAAACATGGTGATTGCTGCTACTGAGTGCCATCTAATGGAAAGGCAGGGGTGTTCAGTATGGGAAGCAGCATTTTGAACCTTAGTAACAGTGTATGACAAGTTACAACTTGTTCAGTGTGGTCTGTTGGGTGTGAGTGTGGTTGAGAGAAGAACAGCATGAGAAATGGGCAAATGTTTCATCCTCCATCCTGATGATGCTCTGGGTCATGCATTGCTTCTGCTATAGCAATTCCTGTCAAAAACATTATGGTGTGTACTCATCCACCTTATTTATTGGATTTGACACTGCACAACTTCTGGTTCTTCCCCAGTCAAAATGACCATGAAAGTATATGTTTTGAATCAAGATAGCAATGACAGTGCAGCTAAAGACATTCATGAAAGAGGACTTCCAGAACTGCTTCAGAAAGTAATAAGAGCAATGGGATAAATGCTTAAAGCCAGAGGGAGTATTTTGAAGGGGATTAATGGCAATGTCTTTTAACATAATAATTTCTGAAAATTTTAAACATTCATATTTTTGATCACACTTCGTACATTCCAATTTTCATATCTCTTCTCAGAATCTGTATTATGATTAAATATTAATCTTATTATAAAAACCATTCTTAGAGCTTTTGTCATTTCTGGGTATTCTGAGGTCCAACCCAGGGCAGACAGGTCTGGCCTTCGCCTTTCTTAGGAAGCAGCCATGGAGGGATCATGGGACACCAGCACTGGGCCTGGGAGCATGGGGTGGGGCAGCAACCATGTATGGCTCCAGGCCTGAGGTCATGTATGGCAGGACACAGGATGGGAGGAAGCCACAAGGACATGTTGCGGCTGGGGACCACGTCTGGAGCTGAGGGCCAGTGCCCTACACTCAGTCCCCAGGCTGCCTGGCTCCAGGGCAGCCTGTGGGGCCAGCACCAAAGTCCCCATAGCTGTGGCCTCAGTGGGTGTCTTGCCTGGTCTGAAGTTGCTCCCTGCGACCCCTACATACCACAGGCTTCCAGGCCAACCCAAGCCTTGGCTCTTCCAGACTTTGGCTTGCTCATGGTTGTCTTCCAAGCCACTGTAGGACCAGCTGGCATAGGTAAGTGTGGTGTGCTTTGCTCTCATGAATGAATGTGCCAGTATAGGGAGGGGGGGTTGGGGGGAGGTCACAGAGCAACTGGAGGGAGCTCCCCTAGGCAGGGCAGTAGACCTCACTAGCTGGGAGTCAGGGAGGGCTTCCTGGAGGAAGTACCTTGGAACTGGCAGGCAGTAGGCTAGACCACGGCAGCAATGAGGGTGATGGCTTTAGGTTGGTGCTGAAGCTTGAGAAGAGAAAGTGCCTAGCTCTTGCCAGAACAAACAGGCATAGCGTGAAGCATGGTGGGGTGGGAGACAGAGACTTTGGGGAGACAGCAGGGCTGATGTGTGGCAGGGGCCAGGCACAAACTCTGCCCAGTGTTATGGGCCTCACCTGGTGGTAGCTGTGCGCCTACCTCCAGGTTAGCTCCTCTGTGGCCTGCTGATGGACTGTAAGATGGGGCTGGGCCAGGGTGGGGGAAGTACCAGGGCCTGGGTTGTCCCCCAACTGAGTGCCAGCTTCTGGACCCAGCCAGGTACATCTCTCCTCGCCAGACCTCACCTCAGGCCACCCTCTCTGGTGGGTTGGTATGATCACACATGGGTTGTATTGTTCCACCTTAGACTCCTGTGATGGCCTTTCCTGTAGGACATCCTGAAGAGAGTCCCCCATGACCACAAGATGCCACAGAGAGTGACTGTCTTGGGTGGCTTGTAGGAACTGTGGGTGGGCCAACAGCTGGATGGCCTGGAAAGGAGACCCCAGCCAGGTGTGTCCCCTGCCAGCAAAGCACCCTTCACAAGCAGGGGGCAGGGCCTCGCTGCCCTGTCCCTCTTGAAGCCACCCTCTGCTGGGGGAGGGTCCCTGCCTCTGGCCACCTGCCCCTGGTCATGTCAGAGTGCCTGCTGTCCAGTGACCACTGCAGTGTGTGTGGTGGGGGTGCTGGGGTGGCTCTGGGCTCCTGCCCTCCCTTTTTTCCTCCTCCCGGCCCAGGGCACAGGGTGCTGTCTGTCAGCACCCACACCCATGCTGCCTGCATCAAGGGACAGGGGTGCACTGGCAAGGCTCCCTGGCCAGTAGTGAGGGTCCTGGTCTCTTGCCTGGGGCTGGATGCCAGCAGGTAGCTGGACGGCAGTGTGCTGCATGGAGGGTCACCCCACAGGAGCCCTGCATTGGCCAGCATCTAGGGGGCTCTAGGCCGTGACCCCCATGCCAGGACCTTCAACAGCCTTGGGGAGGGGAGCTGATGGGCTTCAGCTCTTCTTGGGGAGAAGACTTTTTGTCTTTTATTTTAAAGGCAAAATGTTCCTTTAGGCCTTGGGCACCTGGGCTCTGAGAAAACTGGAGACCATAGTACTGGGTCAGGACTATTCCCAATGGTGTCCCAACAGGACCCCAGGTGTCATCCCTCAGAGAGACCCAGCCTGGGAGGCAGGTGGGAAAGCAGGGCCTGGCTGGTACTCAGGTGGCTGAGCCCCTGGAGCGGCTGTCACTGCTGGAGTTGGCAGCCAGGTGCCAGGGGCTGCTGCTTACTCCAGTGGTCAGCTGTCCTGGAAGGTCCAGCCTGGGGCTCCTGGTAAAAGACAATAGAAGCCAAGTGGGTCCTGGGGCTGGGCCATCAGGAGAACACATTCAGCCGCCCGCTGAAGACCTAAGGAGGTTTGCCTCTCATTCTGTGTTGTATACTCCTCTTTATTAGTGGATAAATACTAGAAAAATCATCTCTCAGAAGGTGTGGTCAGGGCAGGCCAGGCTTGCCCGGCCGACTGGGGGTGGACCCTTCAGGGGGGCCTGGTGTGGTCTGCAGGGTGAGGCTGTCCCGCCAGGGCTCATACACCAGTGTGTAGCTCTCTGCCCTCTTGATCGTGAACTTGTAGGTGCGGTTGGGCAGCAGGTTGTGGACATCGAAGGTGCAGGCGGCCACAGGGATGATGCCACACTGCGTGCATTCCTGCTGTGTCCGCGGCTCCAGCAGCTTGAAGCGCAGCTCAAACTGCTCTGGTGTCACTGGCTGGACAGTGACAAACCAGCGCAGGCTGACCCAGTCCTGATGGGCCATTGACTCCTTCCGGTCAAACATGACAGGCATCTTGGTGCTCAGCATGAGCCGGATGTGTGGGATCTTGGTGGCCCCAATGTCAGACACTAGGCGGTGCTTGATGTGCAGACGCCCTGGCACCATCATGGCCAGGAAGTTGTCCATGATGGCTGACAAGTCTGCCAGCTGCTGCTCCACAAGCCCCCAGCCAGCCAGAAATGGCCGAGGGTCAGGTGACTCAAGCAGGGCGTCAAGCTGTGATCGGCCACGGTCCAGCTGCTCTAGCAGGTCCCCAAGCAGCAGGAGCTGGATCTTGGTCTGTGCCATGCCCACCTTCTTCATGCGCTGGAACTTCCAGGGATCGATAAGCTGGAACATGGTGTTGGGCAGCACCAGCGGGTTCTGGTCACCCAGGGCCAGGTGTTTCGGGAGGATCTCAATGTAGTAGGAACACTTCTTGAGCAGCTGCATGCGGGCGTGGTGGCGCTTGAGCAGATGGGGGCTCAGGTCCACAGTCAGGAATTCCCGTAGCACGTTGCGACGCTCCATGTAGGTCCTCCAAGCCTCTGGCTCCAGCAGCTGCTGCTCCTCTGCTTCCTCCCCCTCCTCCGCATCCAGGAAGGACTGTGGACTGTCCAGCTTCATCTTGTCCAGGCCAAGGCCCGTATCCTGGAAGTTCATTGTCTGGGAGCTGGGAGTAAGGGCTGGGCATGAGTTCTGATAGTCATCTGGTCCAGGCCACCCACCCAGGTCCTCTGCCCCACACTAGCCTTCTGCTCTTCTCTGGGGTACAGTGTTCTAGGGAGAGACTCCCTGGAGGGCCAGATGGGCATTCTGTGTGGCTGGACAAAGGTGGGTTTAGGGAAGCAGGAAACCTCTACTGAGCATCCAGCTTTCCTGTTTGTGAGCAGACAAGGCAGGGCTAAGAGAGTGGGATCTGGGACATGAGGCTGGGCAGAGACACCAGCCCCTGACCAGATGTGGGCCTGGTCTGAGCTTCAGCTCTGCATCAGACATGAGGGATGGTGCCCTCAGGGCTGTGGAGAGGATGTATGTGGCCTGGGGCAGCAAAGAGGACCCTTGGGGCATTTGTGGACAGTTCTTGCCCACTGGTTCTCCCCAGGGACCTCCATACTTCACTGTGGTTGCAGAGCGGGGGACGAGGCTAACCAAAGACAGGGCTCAGAGGATTCACCACCAAGCCAGTGCCCCTGACAAGCCCTGGTGTGCACTGGGTCTCATTTGCCTGGGAGAGCCTACTGACTCCACAGGAAAAACCCTGTGGAGGGGGATGATCCTGCCACCCATAACACAGATGGTGGCCTGAGGCTAAAAGGCTTGGAAGCTTGGTGTCCTTCCAAAGTGGTGTTTTATTTATTATTTATTTAATTTATTTATTTTTGAGGTGGAGTCTGTTCCCCAGGCTGGCCTCCAACTCCTGGGCTCTGGGAATGATTCTGCCTCGGCCTCTTGAGTAGCTGAGACTGCAGGTGTGAGCCATGTGTCTGGTTCCCTCTGGTGTTTGATCCATGGACCCCAGACTCTGCCATGTTTCCCTCATACATAGACCCAGGGCCCCAGCTCTGGGTGTCTGAGGTTGGGCTAGTGCACCACAAGGTTGGAGCTGGAGCACTCGAGAAGGGGCCAACATCCCCAGCTCCTAGTGACCCTGTGCTGGGCCAGTGGCTTCACTTGGGGAGTTCAAGTTGTTGAACCTGATGAATGGCAAGCATAATGGACAGCCTGGGTGACCAGCCCAAGGCCACATAGGTCCTTGGTAAGACTGTGACCCCAGCCAGGAGAGCCAGCAGAGAGGGATCCTGGGGTGAGTGCAAGCTGAGCAGGGTCCAGGACCTCTCCCGCCCAGTGCCTCTGGAGGGAGATTTTCTCTGCAGCAGGTCTGGGACAGCAGCCTCCCTGCTGGAGTGCCCTGGGGGCTGGGTGTGGACTAGGGAAAGGACCTCCCTTCCCCTGAGTCAGGACCCCATACTCTCCCGGCTCCCAGGATCCCTGGGCAGAGACCACCCAACCCCCACCCCCGCTTCCCCTACGCCTCCACCTACTCGTCTTCTCTGGAGCCCCCAGCCCTCCTCTCCAATGCTGGCCGCCGCCCGGCTTGCGCCCGGCCTCTGGGCGGAGCAGAGCCCCGCGGCGCAGTCCTGGGCCTTCCGCACCTGCTTCGTGCAGTCAGCCGGTTGGCCGGCAGGTTGCCATGGGAGTCAGGGGCTATTGTGACGCCATGAGGGCCGGGTCTGGCTGCCAGGTCCCTCGACTTGATTGCTGAGCGCAGACGCTGTGGGCGCGCTCGGTGTCCAGACCTCCATGGACAGGGAGGTAGCCGGTCCTCGGTCACCCTGCCAATGAGCGGAACCATCCCGAAGCTTTGCGCCTCCCCAGGGAACCCAGACCTCCGCGGTGCTGGGTCGAAAGCCAGGAAACCGAGGGAGGCGGTCCTGAGCGTGGGAGCCGCTGCTAGTCTTCCTGTGCTGGCCCCTGGGGCTCCTGCAGCTCCAGGTACTCGCCGGGGACTCTGAGGTCGAGGCAGAGACGCCTGAGCCACGAGCCAACCCAAGCGCTGCTCTGGGATTTCAGAAAAATTGGGGAGAGGAGGCAGCCACCCTAGCAAGTGGCCAGCAGGCTGGGGTGCGGCTGCTTCTCCCACCAAGTGGTCTCTTCAGGGGCTTCCCAAAGCTCATTCCCCTGTCTGGTTTGAATAAAGGGGGTTTCCACAACTCCAACGAGCCTCCAATGGGGTCCTCAGGAGTCCTTCATCTTCCTGTACCCCAAACTGGGCTCAGGACATATGGATCGTCATCCAGCACCCCAAACACACCCCAGGGTGCCCTGCATCACCTCTGGGAGGAAGAAGGGAGGGACCAAACCCCTTCCCAACCCCTTGTCTCACCCCACAGGGGTGAAGGGCAGCCCTTTGAGGATCGTCTCTGGGTTCCTCCCAGCCTGTTCTGCAGCCAGAGCTTCCCCAGCCCTGCAGCTGACTCTGACACGGGAGGCTCCGGAGGACGCTTTCCTGCCCATCAGCCTGCACCTCCTCCAAGCTAGAGGGTGGGATGCCCAGAAGGTGGGGAGCAGAGGGTAGTGGGTACTAGTTTTGTGCCTGCTGCCCTTTAACTCAATTTAGAGGTCTGAGGGACAAAAGCTAGATTGTCTGGGAGCTGTCTGAAGGGGGAGGTTACTGGTACCTGGAGAGGAGGAGGGGAGGAAAGGAAGCAGAAGACACCCCCCCCCAACCCTGCGCCCTAACCCACAGGAAGGATGTGGGGGTGGGGCAGCTGCCATCCTGTTGTGGGGCCAGACTTGTCTCTGCCTACTCCTTAGCCCCACTTCTTTTTTTGTTTCTAATTTTTAATTAAACTTTTCATTTTGAGATTCCCAGATTTGCAAGCAGCTGTAAGGGGAAATGACCCCACGAGCATATCCTGTACCCAGCCACCCCCAATGGGAATGTTTTACACATGACCACAACAGGACACTGACCTGGCCTGGCCAGCCTGCCTCCCAACCACCCACAGACACTAGCTCTCAGCTTGTGTCATTTCCAGAGTTTTCTGGAATGGAGCCACACAGTATGTGGCCTTTTGGGATGAGCTTCTGAGGCTTTTGGTCCTTGTGGCTGTCCAGGCCCCACAGGCACCACTGTTAGCTCCTTGCTGAGCTGCACTCCATCGTGGGGATGGACCTGTTATTTTCACTTTTGCCTCATCTTTGGATGGGCAGTGAGTGCTTGGGATCTGCTGATCCTGGTGGACAGAGCTTCCCTGGAACCTGAGGCTCAGTTGGGGGCAGTGAGAGCCCAGTCTTAGTGTGACTCCCAGGAAGCCCCTCCACGTCCCAGCTCCTTACTGCTGCTGCAAGCTCAGCATTTTTACAGATGGGGAAACCGAGGCACAGAAAGTTTCAACACCTTGTCCAATTTCACAAGCTCCGTGAGTTTTTTGGGGGATTTGAACTTGAAGCATCTGATCCCACCAGAGTGAAGCCCTCCCCTTACTCTGCTCCCCACTGGCACTGCCTCTGTGGCTAGGGCCAGTGGAGAGAAGATAAGTAAGTGTGAGGGGGGCAGTATCTTGGCTTCCCTTCAGGATCCTGTTGTACCAGGAGAGAGGAGCAGGGGACCCCAAACCTCAAAGTAGAAGGGGAGTAGGGTAGTGCGCCTTCAGGGCAACACCTCAGGGAGGGGGAAGGCAGAGGGGGTAGAGGGAGGTGATGTGGAGGCGAGTAAGGCAGAAGGCAGTGTCCCAGGGCAGAGGGTACCAGGGCAGAGGCCCAAGAGGAAATGTGCAGTTGGAGCTAGGGAGGGGCCTGGGCCAGCGTCAGGTGAGTGCGAAGTGTGTGGGCACCACCTACAGAGCCATCTGAACCGGACAGTTGATGGGCCAATGAGCCCAGAGCTCTCTTTGGCCTAGTCATTAAGACTCTGGGTCTCTGTCCCTCTGGGAGGATCCCTGGTGGCTCAGACCCCTGTCCTGGTCTCCAGGGGACGGGTCGTCATTCTTTGGGATCATACCACCCAGCACAGGTTCCTCTCCCTGCTCCTTCCTCAGGGAGGGATGGAAAGAACTTTGTTTCCTCCTCTATAGGAGAAAGAAGACTCCTGCATCTTGGGGGCCCACCAGCCTCTGCCTGTCACTCAGTATTTCTTTGAACAAACAGGAGGCCTGGGGGCCAAATGAGGAGGCTGAGGCAGAGCACTGGGCAGAATCCTCCTCTCTGCTTTGACTGCCAGGTCCACCGCTAGGCTCCAGCTAGACTCTGAATATGCTGAGTCCCGCCCCAGAGGCCTGTAGGAGAAAGGAGATCAAGGAGGAATCTGCATTTAGTGCCTGTGCTGACCCTGTAGGGAGGCTGCCATGGCCAGATGGGGCATCCCTATGGCTTCATGGGCTGGAGACAGGAAGCTGGGTTTCCTATGAGGGGAAATGTAGATGCACTATAGATGCAGAGGATTTGGGGAGACTGGTGTGCAGAAACTCAGCTTGCATCTGGCATGGCAGTTTGGTGGGAGTGAGCTGCAGAGAGACCCCTTCCAGGGCCTCCCCAGTTTTGTATTTGTAATTGTCTCCCCCACCCCCCAGGATGAGTTTCGACGGCACAGAGCCTGTACCTCTCAGGACTCACCCCCCACCCCAGGCTGCTTGGTCTCCAGGGTGGGGTTCGGCTTCACAGGATCCTAGAGGTTCAGAGCCAGTGAGCTCATTGGTGCCATTGCTACATCACAACTCACAAACTGTTGCAATATGTTTCAGGGAGAGATCCATCTACTGCTCTAGGGAGATAGGGCGCAAGGGGCTTCTCATGGGTTGGACAGTTGTCACACCTGACGTGCTTGAGGGTCAATTACAAAATGAAAGTTTGCACAGCCATGAAGTGTGAGCTGTGAAGTGAGGGTCTGTGGCAATCATAACCAGTGGGAGGCCCAGTAAAGACCAGTCAGCCACTAAGGTGCTGAGCTGGAGAGAGGCCAGCAAGGGGAGGAAGAGCCTGCAGCTGGGGCTCCCTCCCCAGTCTCTGGCCCAGGACCGTGCCCAAGAATTGTGCCAGCTGGAGCTTGCTCCAGTCCCACACCTCGATTCAGGGCTCCCCTGGGTGGTTACGTGGTTGGCAGTTTGCTCAGGGTGCTGGGAGAGGATCCAGGACTTGATGTGAGCCTGTCTGAGACTTGCCTGCTATTCCTTCCCTGCATGCTGACCTCCTGGTTTGTATCTCCAAGTGGAGGCTCAGAGATGTCAAGCCTCCTCTCTGCGGGGCTGTTGACCGACTGTCTCCTGGCCATGGAGTGGTGCAGAAGTCACATCCCATCATCACGGGTCTGTCCTGTGCTCCCTCTGGCTTGGCCCTCCACTGAGCTCTGGCAGTTGCCACCACCAGGCTGGCAGGCTGCCCTTACATGTGTGGCATCAGCATAGCCCCCTGGCTTTTGTGATGTTAAATGATTTGGCCAACATTTAAATAGCCATGCAGTTTTTTCAGACAAATCTGGCTGTCTGGTACCAAGTGCAGTGGCTCCTCCAGGGAACCCACTCTCTAAGGGTGCTGGCCCAGACTGGGCCTGGGCTGGAGAGCAAGACAGTGGCTGGTCCCTGCTGGCTGCACTGCCCCTGCCCCCGCCCCTGCCCTGGCTCCGCCCCCCCAACTCGTCAGAACCCTTATTGGGAACCAGACAAGGGCTGTATGCCTTGTTGAAAGGCCTTCTGGAGTGGCCACAGGGGCCACTCCAAATCCTGAGCCAAGTAGGGACACAGCCCAGAGCCCTCTGGCACCTGGCTGTCCTTCCAGTTTTTTCTTCACACCCTGGGCTCTCAGCCCATGGCTGCCACACTCAGCCTCCTCTGCCCAGGAGCCCTGGGGCTGACGTGTTGACCCCGGGGCTGGCCCCATGAATCCTCTGTCCACAACTTGGCCCCACGCCTCCCGGCATGGAGCCCTTCCTCCGGACGCGGCTAACCTTCCTGTCCTTCCTCTGGGATAAGATCTGGCCGGTGGGTGAGCTGGAGGATGGCATCCCAGGGCCCTGGGGCCCTGATGCTGACCCAGGGCCTGGACCCCTCGTGGCAGTGGAACCCCACAGCCCCCCAGTGCCACGAGCCCAGCTCTTCCACGCACTCTACGACTTTACTGCACGCTGCTCAGAGGAGCTGAGCGTCAGCCGCGGGGAGAGGCTCTACGCCCTCAAGGAGGACAGCAACTACATCTTCGCACAAAGACTCTCTGGCCACCCCAGCACTGGGCTGGTGCCCATCACCTACGTTGCCAAGGCCACCCCTGAGATGCTGTCAGATCACCCGTGAGTACCTAGGCCTAGGAGCCCAGAGCCTGGCCGATTCAGGGCTGGGGATGGAGTAAGGCAGGGTTTCAAGTGGAAACTGCATGTCCACACTTAATGGCAGGTTATCGGGTGCCTGCTGGCACCAATGTTGTGCAGGCAGATATGAAGACAGCAGTGTCAGCCGGTCCAGCGGCAAGGGGATGGACAGGCCCGGCACCACACATGGTGGTCACTCCAGGACCCTGTCCTTACACAGGGGTTGTGGCGGTGGTCACTGGATGGTCACTGCTTGGAAGTCAGGGGCTGGGGTTTGGAATGTACCTGCTCGGTGAGATGGGGTCCCATGCCACTCTAGAAGCTCCTGGTGAGGACTCGAGGCTCCGGGTGGCTATGCAGGGGCCCTGAGTGCTGAGAGGGTCATTGAGGCAGGTTCTCAACACTCGCCCAACCATCCCTCACTGGGTCCAGGTGTGGGCCAGCCAGGGTCCTGGTTTGTCGATTCTGGAGCCCTGAGTTTCCCTAGGCCTGCGCGACACTGGCAGCGAGAGGCTGGTATGGATGCCTGGCTGTTTGACAGTCTGCTGGCAGGGGCAGGTGCTCTTTTGGGTGGGTCTTTGGAGAGGCCCAGACTGGTCTCCAGGACCCGTAGCCTCCTTCATTACATGCAGGTGCTGAGCATTGTTGTGTGCCAGCTCTGAGTGGGCCCTGCCGTGTGGGGGGCGCCCTGCAGTGGTCTCCAGCCTTTGACCCCAGTCCTGGGGTGCTCCCCTGCCTGCCTTTCCACTACATGCAGTCAGTCCATCCCCACTGTCAAGGAAGGGCCACTCCTGGCCCTGCACGAGACCCCAGGGGGCTGAGGCACCTCCTTCAGCAGCAGCACACAAGGAAGGCCATGCGGCAGGAGCTGGGCAGCACGGGCAGGAGGCTGGAAGAGAGCAGGTCCAATCAAGCCAGATATGGCTACCCCATGGGGTTGTCCCAGGCAGCCGCCCTGTCCTGGTGCCCCATGGGGCCTGGCCTGAGCCCCAGGCCTGCCCTCTGCAGACCATCCTCCGGTCTTACCCATGTTCAAGGCCACCTCCAGCCTCCTTGTACCCCTCAGCAGTCATAGTCTCCTGGGTGGTTTCTTGTGGCTTGGGAAGCTGGAGCCACAGAAAGGGGCTCCAGGCCCTTGCCCTCACCTGCTGGCTGGCTCCCAACAATAGGGCCACGCAGCTGCTTAGCTGGGGAGGGGTCCGGGTAACCCAGGTGTGGTTGATGGACCCCATCAGAGCCCAGAGCCCCAGCTCTGGAGGCTGCTTGCTGTCTGGCTGGCAGGGCAGGCTCCTTGGGGCAGGGCTGCTCTCAGTGGGGGCTAATGACTACCAGAGCCTAGAGATGAAAGGCTGGGGACAATCACGGTGTCATTAGTCCCAGGCACCTGGCCGCAGGCCCCAGGGAAAGACCTAAGGTTCATCCTTCACAGCTCAGGATATGTACGAGGCCAGGCCATGCAGTACCACCAGCTCAAGTGAGTTTGTGGGTCTTCCTGAGCCTACCTTCCAGGCAGGTCCCATGGGACATGTGTCTACCAGGTGACTCAGCCCAGGTTCCAGCTGTGCCCTCAGCTCCCCCCGTCCAGCCTCCTGCTTCTCAGGCCTCTGCCTCTGTCCACCATGCCCTTGCCTCATCTGCCTTCAGCCCCGCCTGGCCCTGGCTATGCTCTTTCCTCCCCGTGGCTTCCTGAGATGTGGGCTCAGACACATCTGCGCCTGTGTGGGCTGTCCGGAGTCAATGTGCATGTGTTCCACGATCCTTCCTAACCCCATGGCTCTCTGAGCTCCCTGCAGCTGGAAGGATGAGGGTCTGTGGTCTGTGGGGAGGGCAGCACACCCTGACCCCTGGGTGCCAGGAAGGTCCCAGGGGGTGGGAGGCTCAGGCGAGAAGCTGAGCCAGCTGTGGAGCTGGGGCCTTCGGGACCAGAGATGTATGCAATGGGGTAGAGCTGGGAGCACCTTTATTTTCCTCCACAGGGTGCCTCTTGCTCCCAGGAATGCTTACATCCCCACCTGGTGTGACTAGGGTGATGGTCCTGCAGGCATGGCCCCACACTCAGGTGGGCAGCCTCCTTATGTCAGAGGATCTGAGGAGGGGGTGCCTGGGAGCCCCCCTGACTGTGCTCACAGTGGTCTCACCTGCACCCCACTAGGAGGACAGCACCCTGGGCATGGCCCAGCAAGGGGCAGCTTGCTCCCAACCCTGCCACAATTCCTTCCCCCTGGGCCTCTTCTGGCTGCATTTCCTGACCTCCTGCCTGTCTGGCTCCAGTTGCCCCTTCTGGGGTCCCAACCCCTGTCTCACCCACCTCCCAAGGCAGGTGGACCACGCCAGCCCGGTGACACTAGGGCTCTCCCCAGCCACACTGGGAACCCAGCAAGTGCTCCTAGGATAGTTTGTTGGTGACCCTAGTTCTTTATGGACTCCCCAGGAGGTGTCAGGTTTGTGTGTTCAGCTTGTGGCTAGGGCTGTTAGCCTGTGGCTGGGGGTGACAGTCACTTTCTGAGCATGGAACTTGAGGACATTTACAGCAGGGCTAACAGAGTCTGTGCCAGGTGATGGAGAGTCTCACCTTGGGCCGCAGCGTTCAAGTCACCTGAAGGCAGCCGGTCAGCTCCATGCCAGTCCCAGTGATGTTCATCTCCAGCCCTGATGCCCCTCAAATTGAGTGGGTGCATGTGTCCTGTACTGGGGCTCCAGCATCAGGCACCGGTACACTCTCTCCCAAGGGATGGCTCCACAGCAGCAGCCTTCTGCCTGGTCAGGGCCACACACAGCTGGGCTGGCAAAGTGACCGCTGTGCCCTCCTTTTGCAGCTGGTACTTCAGTGGGATCAGCAGGACCCAGGCCCAGCAGTTGCTCCTGTCCCCTGCCAATGCTCCAGGGGCCTACCTCATCCGGCCCAGTGAGAGCAGCCTTGGGGGCTACTCACTATCAGGTACATGGGTGCCCTCAGTTCTGTTGCCTCAGCCCCCACCAGGCAGACACCCTTGACTTTGAGGTGCCTGGCCCCGAGACTGCCAGCCCCGTACTCACGCCTGCTGACATGCTAGCCCCCCTGTGCATTTACTCCTTCCCTTCCCCCCCCTCTTCTTTCCTTTCCTCCTCCTTCCATTGACTTGCTCATGGACTCATTCATTCAACAGGACCCTGTGAGGCATTTACTCTGTGTCCCCAGGGTTCCCTGACCTGCAGCTGCCCACGGCCATTCCTGCCTTAGAGAGGAGGTGGGGTGGGGACATCTGGGGCAGGTGCAGCTGAGGCACTGGTGTCTATCTCTGCCCCCCAGTCCGGGACCAGACCGAAGTCTACCACTACCGCATCTACCTGGCACCCAGCGGCAGCTTCTACCTGCAGGAGGGCCGGCTTTTCCCCAGCCTAGAGGCTCTGCTCAACTACTACAAGGCCAACTGGAAGCTGATCCAGAGCCCGCTGCTGCAGCCCTGTGTGCCCCAGGTGGGCCTGAGATGGGCCCTGTTTCCAGGGGCCACCCAGGACTTTCTTGGAGACGCTCTGCCGGATCTTGGCTCTATTCCAGCCTGGAGGCCCAGAGTGCCCAGCGGGTTCTGTGGGCTCTGGCTAGGTTGGCTCCCTACATGACTTATCTCTCTGAGGCTAGTGGAAGAAGAATGGTGGAGGTAGGGGGCTGTAGGATGCACCCCCCCCTGCAGGGGAGCAGGAGGGCACAGGGCCATCTGGGAAGATACTTTCAGCTGCCCCAGACCCTAGGGGCAGAAGCCGTGGGAGGCTGATTCTTGATGCTGCCTAATATCTGGCTGTCTCAGGTGAGCCAAGCTGGTTATTCTGATCTGGTAATGATAGCCCAGCCAGGTGCTGTAATGAGTGTTGGTAGACCAAGGTCCAGCAAGGGTGCCACTTAGGTCCTCAAAACAATTAGCTTCACAGTTCTGGGCAGGCCTCCTGGAGGTCAGCACTGGTCTCCCCTTGGTCCAGCCCGGGCCTTGGGCAGGTGTGTACTGGGGGTGGAGGTGCCAAGGGGTGACACTGTGCCCGGCCCTGCTGGCAGCCCACTTTGCCAGGAGAGTGGCAGGCAGAGCACTGAGGGCCCCTCCCTGCAGATGCCACCGGGATGTGACCAGTGGGAGCGGCCACGCTCGGAGTTTGTCCTTCGGAGGAAGCTGGGTGCAGGCTACTTCGGGGAGGTGTGGGAAGGCCTGTGGCTGGGCTCTGTGCCTGTGGCGGTCAAGGTCATCAAGTCAGGTGAGGCCCCATCTACCCCGGTCCTGCAGCCAGCCTGGGGCCAACACAGCCCTCTAAGCCTGGAATCTGGGGGCAGCTCAGTGGGTGGTGGCCTGGGTGGTCTCAGAGCAGCATCTTCTCCTGCAGCTGACATGAAGCTGACCGACCTTGCGAAGGAGATGGAGGCGCTGAAGAGCCTGAGGCACGTGCGGCTCATCCGGCTGCACGCGGTGTGTTCCATGGGGGACCCTGTGTACATCGTCACCGAGCTCATGGGCAAGGGCAACCTGCAGGCCTTCCTGGGCAGTGAGTACGCCATCAGCCGGCGCCAGCCCGGCCTCCTGCTTATGGGTAGGGCACCTATCCCTCAGTGCACTGAGGCAAATCCTTGGGCCTTTGACAATGATCCAGGTTTTTCTTTATAAAATATTTTTAAGTTAAAAAAATTTAAAAAATTTTTTGAGATAAGGTCTCGCTAAGTTGCACAAGCTGCCTCTGGCCTCAAACTTATGATCCTCCTGACTCAGCCTCCCTAGTCACTGGAATGACAGCCACAGCACCTGGCTGGGCCCGGCCTTTCTATGGGACACATGTGGCCCAGGCTGAAGATAACCCCCGTTGGACTTGCAGCCAGCCCAGGGTCGGGGCTGAGGGTCTGGGCCAGGCCTGGGCTTGGCTGAGGGACAGTGAGAGCCTGTGGGTCAGAGGCTGGGGCTGGAGTCCATGTAAGAAGGGGGTCCATTTGGGTTACCAGCCTCCACTGTGACTATGGACCCAGCCCAGTCCCCTCTGGGCCTCCTGTGTCCCTGGTCTTCCTTGGGCATCCAGGCTAGTGGCCAAGAAGCAGTTGGCCCTGATGGACACGGGGTGGGTGCAGGACGCCCTCTTCCCACCTCACTTTCTGCCCACTGGGTCTTAGTGGGTTGTGCAGCCCTCCGTCCTTCTTAGAGATGGGGGGAAGGAGGCATAGAACACCCACCTTGCTGACCACTGCTCTGGGCCCCTGTGAAGCCAACCCTGCAGCCCTGGCTTCTGAGCCCTTCTCCCTGCAGGCCCCGAGGGCCAGGCCCTGAGCCCACCTCTCCTGCTGGGCTTCGCCTACCAGGTGGCTGAGGGTATGAGCTACCTGGAGGAGCAACATGTTGTCCACCGGGACCTGGCTGCCAGGAATGTGCTCGTGGACAACAACCTCATGTGCAAGGTGGCTGACTTCGGCCTGGCCCGGTTGCTCAAGGTCAGCAGGGTTCTGTGCTCCTAAGCCCTTGGGAGGGGAGGGCACCGCTCCTCCTGCCCCACCACTGGCCTCCCCTCATCCCCAGGATGACATCTACTTGCCAAGCAGTGGCTCCAAGATCCCTGTCAAGTGGACGGCCCCTGAGGCAGCCAATTACCATGTCTTCTCTCAGAAGTCAGACGTCTGGTCCTTTGGGATCCTGCTCCATGAGGTCTTCACCTATGGCCAGTGTCCTTACGATGGTGAGCCACCTGGGAGGAATGTTTAGTCTGAAGGAGGAAGCCTGGGAGCCAGCCTGAGGGGGCAGGCACACCCTGACCTGGGAGTTTCTGGCCCCTGAGGGGTTGAGGGCATGGTTGAGGACAAAGGGGGGGTTTCCATGGTGACCCCAAGCAGAAACAAGGCTGTCCCCCCTCAGAAATGACAAACCGTGCGACGCTGCAGCAGCTCAGTTGTGGGTACCGGCTGGCGAGGCCTGCTGCCTGCCCAGTGGAGGTCTATGCCCTCATGCTGGCCTGCTGGAAGGACAGCCCTGAGGATCGGCCCACATTTGCCACGCTTCGGGGGAAGCTGGAGACCATCCACCGGCGGCTCTGCTGGGGCCTCACATGACCGTGGCTCCAGGCCCGGGCAGCAGCTGGGGGCACTGCTTCTGCAGGGTATCCCTGGGATGGTGTTGGCACCAAGACATACTGGACGTGCCACAAGGCCAAGAGCTGCACCTGTGGCAGTGGGCCTGCCTGGGACCTCTGCACCGGTGCAGGCTGGCCCTCACGTGTGTGCTGACAAAGTGGAAGCATGTGGACTGTGCCTGCCCACACCTGCCTCCATGGTGGAGGGGGCTGACGTCCTTTTTTTGGCCCTGGCCTCATCTCTGTCATCTCCAGAAGGGCTGATGAGGCACAGGAGTGGGAGGCACTGGGTGGAGAAGGCTGAGCCTCACCCTCCGCAACCTCCTAGACACCTTCCCAGGGCTGGGAAAGACAGGTCCAGTTTCCCCCTGAGTTCCACTGTTGGCTTGGTGAAATGGCCAGTGCCAGGCCTCTGAGCAGAACCCCCCCAGGACACTGCACATATGGGGGGCAGCACTGTCTCCTCCCCCCCACAGGCACAGACAGCGCTCAGTAAACACATTCTGATGGGCTCAGATGTGCACAGGTGTGACACACACAGGCTCCCCCAGCCCAGGGCTGGGCGCTGAGCTGATAGGGATCCACCTGGCTCACAGAGGTGGGACCTCATCCCAGGGCACTGTGGGGCCCTGAAAGGGCCTGTCACAGTGGGGACCCCAGGGGCATCGCAGGACCTAGGGGAGGCCACTAGAGTCTGTGAACAGCCTCCCTATCTCCCTAGGCCCGGGCATGGCAATACGCTGAGACTGAGGCTGGAGGGCTGGGCCAGGGCCCAGGAGGGAGGGGCAGGCAGGCTGGCGTGGTAGCCAAGGAGTGGCACTCTGAGGCCTCTTCAAGGGGCAGGACTTGTGCTTTGAGGTGGGTTCTCAGAATGGTGGTGGCTGGGAGGCAAATTCTCCTGGCAGGCAGGGTTAGGCAGGATGAGGGCAGGATGCTGTGGGGAAAGCCCCTGGCCCATATTTGCCCTTTGGGTGTGACCTGTGGGAGGGTGGAGCCACTGGGTCATGGCACACTAGGGGTGCGGCTACAGGGCCTGGGATCTTCACTCAGGGACCCAAGACCTTGCCCCTCCCTCCCTCCAGCCCAGAAGGCTGGAGGCAGAGCAAATAGTGGGTCAGGGCCTAGTGCAGTCAGGGGCTTCCTGGAGGGAGGTGAGGACAGGCACAGGGGACTGGGTGTAGGGGCTGCCCCTGCAGAGACACGGACACCAGCTGGTTGAGGGATCTGGGTAAGCCTGGCCACAGCTGAGGGAGGTTGAACCTGGGAGCCAGGCTGGGGCTGGCACTGGCCCCTGAAGTGGGGCTTGGGTTCCCGCTGCGCCTTGTGGGGCCCAGACCCAGGGCCCACCTTGACCCCAGCCTATAGCTCTGACCTCCCACTGTCCAGGGTGGCTGGGCCTTAAGCCTGCTGTGGTGTGATGCAGGCAGCTGTGACTCTGGCTCACAGCCAAGAAGCAGTGTGGGCCTCAGAGTTTCTGGCACCATGTGACAGCATCCAGGGTTCGGAACTATGTGAGTCTGGAGCTGGGGTGCCCTGGCCTGGGGGGAAGGGTGTGCTGGGATTGGTGCCTTGGCAATCAGCCAGGCCCAGAGAGAGACTGTCACCCTGGCACATTCCAGGGTGTCTGTCCCTGAGCAGGTTTTGCTCTCCTGGGTCTCTGGGTGGGGCCAGGGACTTTTTGGACTTCCTGCTGCTTGGGGTGGCTTGGACAGGGTGGCCCACACATCTGCATCCAGGGACACACTGGACCCTGGACATAGTGGTCACAGAGGCCTGAGGCTTGAGGGCCCCAGAGCACCCAGGGCCAGGTGGGCGCTGGTGGAGATCCTGGGCCTGGCAGCTCTGACAAGCCTGATGCCCAAGCCTCCCCTTGAGGTCCTTCCCCTCAGGCCCTTCTGGTCGACCTCTCTCCTCCCATCTCGGCTCCTCTATTGCCTTTCCCCCACACAGTGGGAGCTGAGCTGGGCTACCCATTCCTGAACCACATAAATAAACCACAGTCCCCTTAGTTCCTGTTTGTGATCTCAGAATGAAGTGTACTGTGCCTTTACATTAAAAAGAAAATGCAGGGCCTAGGTCTGTAGCTCAGTGGGAAAGCATTTGCCTAGCATGGGTGAGGCCCTGGGTTTGATCTCCAGCACTGCAAAAATAAAGAAAGAAAGAAAGAAAAATTCAACTAAGTGGAGCTTCATTTGTGATTTTTGCCCCCTACTCATCCTTACAGAACTGGTGAGCCACCTCCCTGCCTCAGGCCAACCCCCTGCCCCCTTTGTGACTATCCTCTTGACCCCTGGGTACCAGTACCTCAAGAGGACACAGCAGGGTCAGTATGGGGGTGGAAGCAGTCTGAGTGGGGAAGGCAGCCTGGGTCACCCAGGAAATGGGAGCCTGGTATTCCCTCAGAGAGTGCCGGTGGGAAGGCTGGAGCAGTGCCGAAGGGGATTGCAAGAGGGAAAGGGCAGGTTGTACCTCTGGTGGGGTGGGCAGGTCATGGCTATCACTCCTGATCTTTGGACAGCTCCTTGTGCCCTTGTGAGGGAGGTGGTGGTGGTCAGCTGCTGATGGAGTAGGGTCTGACTCATAACAGCCCTATGTACAACAGAACAAAATACTCCCAGACACTGCCAGGCACATGATCTTATTTATGTTTAAGCCCATTGTTGTAGACACTGTGTCAATCCATGTAGTTGAGGGTCTTCCTTTTTTTGTTGACCTGCCACTCTCCCAAACATGATGTCCTTCTCCAGGGATTGATCCCTCCTGACAAGTCCAAAATAAGACACAGTCTAGCCATCCTTGCTTCCAAGGAGCACTCTAATTGTACTTCTTCTAGGACAGATCTGTTGGTTCTTTTTGCCAAAAGTCCATGGTGTATTCAATATTCATCTCCAGGACCATAATTCAAAAGTATCAATTCTTTTCCTATCTCCCTTATTCACTGTCCAGTTTTCACAAGCATATGATGCAACTGAAAATACCATGGCATGAGTTAGGTGCACCTTTGTCTTCAATGTGACATCTTTATTTTTCAATACTTTAAAGAGGTCTTTTGCAACAGCTTTTCCCAATGCAATGTGTCTTTTGATTTATTGATTGTTGCTTCCATGAGTGTTGGTTATAGAACGAAACAAAACAAAATCTTGACCAACCTCAATCTTTTCTCCATTTATCATGGAGTAATCTATAGACCCACTTGTAAAGATTTTTGTTTTCTTGAGATTGAGGTGCAATCCATATTAAAGGATGTGTTCTTTGATCTTCATCAGTGAATGCTTCAAATCTTCTTTAGTTTCAGCAAGCAGAGGTGTGTCACCTGTATAATGCAGGTTGTTAATGAGTCTTCCTCCAATCCTGATGCCATGTTCTTCTTTATAAAGTCCAGTTTCTTGGATTATTTGCTCAGCACACAGATTGAAGAGGTATGGTGAAAGGATGCAGTCCTGATGCACACCTTTCTTGACTTTAAACCAAGCAGTGTTTCCTTGTTCTGTTCAAATGACTGCCTTCTGGTCCATGTACAGATTCCTCATGATTACAATTAAGGGCTCTGGTATTCCCATTCTTCACAATGTTATTTGTAATTTGTTGTGATCCACATAGTCAAATGCCTTTGCATAGTCAGTAAAACAAAGATAGACATCTTTCTGGTATTCTCTGCTTTCAGCCAATATCCATCTGACATCAGTAATGATGTCTCTGGTTCCATGCTCTCTTCTGAATCTGACTTGATTTTCCTGTCAGTTCCTTGTTACTATACTGCTGCAGTTGCTTTTTTTGTAGAAAAAAAATAGAATATTTATTCATAGCTCAAAAGAAACACTGATCAGGGTGGGTAAGAGATTAAATATAAACACAGCAGGTTTCATCCCAGCCCTATTTTTCCAAGGCAGTACATCCAAATGGAATACTGGAGAGACCACTTGGACAACAAAGGCCCTTTCAGCGATGTCTCCGGTATGGACTCTTGCTGCATCTTCAGCCACTTTTCCTTTTGCCCTTGGTTGGACCCTGAACAAAACATCAGTCTACACTGATTGGTTGTCCCATCAAATCCTGGCCATTGAGTCCCTCCATCATGGCCTGGGCCTCTTTGTATGTTTTATAATCAACTAGAGTACAGCCCTTCAGGTATCCTGTACACCTGTCCAGTTTGAAGTAGACAATTTTTATTTCCCCACGTTTGGTGAATTTGTGGTAGATATCTTCTTCAGTGGCTTCCTCATAGACTCCAGTGATAAAAAGAATCCAGCTTTCAGCAGAGCACTGTGGTCCCAGTTCATCATCATCCTGCTCCACACTATCATAATCCTCCCTCATCCATGCTTGGGACCTATCTTCAGAGCCAAAGCTGCAGCCCTTCCATTTCTTCACTTTTTCTTTTAGTTTGTGGATGCTCTTGTCGCCATCCTCATTGATGGCAAAATATAGCAAGTCTTCCACCTTGGTTTTGTAGTTGCTTTTGAATGATCTTTAGCAAAATTTTACTTGTGTAAGACATTGATATTGTTCAATAATTTCTACATTTTGTTGGATCCCCTTTTTTGGGAATAGGCACAAATATGGATCTCTTCTCGTCAGTTGGCCAGGTAGCTGTTTTCCAAATCTTTTGGCATAAACAAGTGACAACTTCCAGTGCTACCAAAAGAACCAACAGATCTGTCCTAGAAGAAGTACAATTAGAGTGCTCCTTGGAAGCAAGGATGGCTAGACTGTGTCTTATTTTGGACTTGTCAGGAGGGATCAATCCCTGGAGAAGAACATCATGTTTGGGAGAGTGGCAGGTCAACAAAAAAAAGGAAGACCCTCAACTACATGGATTGACACAGTGTCTACAACAATGGGCTTAAACATAAATAAGATCTGTTGAAACATCTCTGTTGGTATTCCATCAATTCCTGGAGCCTTGTGTTTCACCAATTCCTTCAAGGCAGCTTCCATTTCTTCCTTCGGTACCATTGGTTCTTGATCATATGTAACCTATTGAAATGGTTGGTCATCCACCAATTCTTTTTGGTATAATGACTCTGTATATTCCTTCCATCTTCTTTTGATGTTTCTTGCATCATTTAATATTTTCCCTGTAGAATCCTTCACTGTTGCCCCTCAAGGCTTGAATTTTTCCCCAATTCTTTAAGCTTGAGAAAAACAGAGTGTGTTCTTCCCTTTTGGTTTTCTATCTCCAGTTCTTTGCTTATATCATTATAATATCTGATTTTGTCTTTTCAAGCTGCCGTTTAGTTCTTTAACTCCATCAAGTCTTCCTTTTACTTTAGCTGATTGACATTCAAGGACAAGTTTCAGAGTGTCTTTTGACATGCAATTTAGTTTTTCCCTTTTTTCCTGTCTTTTTAACAATCTTGCTTTCCTCATGAATGATGTCTTTGATGCCATGCCCCAAGTCATCTGATCTTGGATCATTAGTGTGTACTGCCTCAAATCTGTTTTTGAGGTGGTCTCTGACATCAGGTGGGATATACTCAAGGTCATACCTTCGTTCTTGTACACTTGTTCTAATTTTCTTTAGTTCCAGTTTGAACCTGCATATGAGCAATTGATAGTCTGACCCACAATCAGTAACTGGTCTTGTTCTGACTTTTGTTATTAAGGTTTTCAATCATCTCTTTCTACAAATGTAGTCAATTTTGTTCCTGTATGTTCCATCTGGTGAATTCCATGTGAGGCCAGGAGGCCAGCGTCTCCTCCCTGCCCTGTGCCCTCTGCTTGTCCCTCCAGCACGAGTCTGAGCCCCTGCCCCACTGGGCTGAATGGGAGAGGCCTAGGGTGGAGTTCACACTCTGTCAGAAACTGGGGCCAGCTGCTCTGGGGGGTCTTTCCAAGGACTCTGGACAGACCAGGTCCAAGTAGCTGTCAAGATAATTTCCCAGGTGAGTGGGCCTGGCTGGGGCTCTGGAGACCTTGCACTCTTCTCCAGCAGTCTTACCAAGGGGTCTTCTGGCCTCACCCACTGGCGATGGCTGTGCCAAAACACCCACTTGGCATCTGAGTGTCATGGAGAGAGTTGTTTCTTTCATTCACACGGTTTTTCCTGAATGCATTTATTTTAAAGGGGAGTTTTAACTCTTTAATAAAATGGAAAACAGTGAAAATGAATATTGTTGTTAGGTGCCATCAAGTCCTGTCATAGCAACGCTTATAGTGTTTTCAATGGCTGCTTGTTTCGGGATTGGTTTGGGAGTGGATTGCCAAGTACTTCTCCCATTTTTGCGGTGTTGGGGATTGAACCAGGGTCCTCAGAGAGTGCAGAGCAGCGCTCTACCAGCTGCTTCACTAACAGCCCCCTGGACCCCTCCACTCCCGTGCCATTCTGAGATCCAGGAGCATCTGCCTCTTTGGCTGGGGTTGCCTCCAAAGGCCATCGTCCAGAAGGAGGGCGCTAGCAAGCAGACCATATACTGGACAATGTCCAGGGCTGCCGATGGGGAGATGGCGGCCCCAGAGGGGAGGCAGACTGCTGGCGGTGGCTCCCAGGGCTCTCCTGGCGCTCCAGGGCTCTGGTCTTCCAGCACAGGCACGTCCAACCACCAGGCCTCCCTGACCGTGGGCGCGGGTTACCGCTCGCGCTGCTCCCTGCCGTGCCACCCACCGCGCACCGGCGATGCGGCCCTCCTGGAGCGGCTGCGAGGGCCTGCCCTTCGCTCCTCCGGCCTGGCTGCGGTCCTGGACTGCGTCCGAGGCCACAAACCACCCTCCGTTTGCTCAGCGACGGAGCTGGGGCTCTGTGGCCAAGGCACTGCCGAGAGGAAGCCTGGGGATAGAAGCCGCGCCTCGCCCAACTGGACGCAGGAGCAGAGCCTCTCTGGTGCCTCGCTGGAGCGCTAAGCGTCCGGCTCCAGAAGGGCGCCGTGGCTCCCGGAAGCAGCTCCTGAGACCGACGCGGAGACAGGATCCTCAGAAATGGCCTGAATGACCTCGGTGGGCGTCTTGCCAGCCGCTCGTCTGGACCACAGGCTGAGAATGGCTTCAGGTAACCCGGAACTGCACCCTACGCCCGGAGAGCCTGGCCTGGTGCCTGGAGACAAACACCCGCCTGTCTCCTGTAAAGATGGATCTGTTAGTGTTTTCAGCGCTTGAGCCAAGGGCCTCACACGCCAGCCCAGTGCCTCACCACTGAGCTGCACCCCAGCCTTTTTTTTTTTTTCTTTTTTCTTTTTTTACTTTTCTATTTCAGACAGCCTACAGCCATAGCACCCTAACATCCAATCTCGCCTGATTCCGGAAGCTAAGCATGGTCGCCTGGATGGGAGACTGCCTGGGAACACCAGGTGCTGCACGATAGGGAGAAGGACATGGCAACCCACTCCGGAAACAATCCACCATTGAAAACCCTGTGGATAGCAGAGAAGCACTGATAGTGCCGGGTATGGCACTGTCTGAGGGTGTTTTGTCCTGTTATACATAGGGTTGCTATGAGTCACACCCAAATTGAGAGCACCTAACATCATCATTTTGAGACAGGGTGTCACTAAAGTGAACGGGGCTGCCTCAGGCCTCAAACTCACATTCCTCCTGCCTCACCCTCTGGGATTATAGCAACTACCTCAGTTGCTAGGATTACAGGCTTGTGCCATGGTGCCAGACTGATAGTTATTGTTTTGAAATACAATCTTCCAGGACTTGCTCAAAGACGAAAAAAAAAAAAAAATTGGAAATTGGGCAAATGAAAAATCTTAGGAAACTTTTGCACAAACATGAGTAAAAAGTTTTGGCTATTTGAGTAATGTGAACCTCTCATTTTTGCCAGATAAGATACAACTGGATACAGACCAGTGGCTTTGTTATTGATTTACTCACACAGGATCAATTTTTTTTTTTTCCAGTACTGGGGGTTGAACCCAGGGCGTCGTGCTTGCTTGCTTTGCAAGTAGTGTACCACTGAGCTGCACCCCCAGGCCACATTTTTTTTTTTTTTTTTTTTTTTGAGACAGGGTCTCACTAAATTACACAGACTGCCTCTGGTCTCCAACTTGCAGTCCTCCTGCTTCTGTCTTCCAAGTCACTGGGATTATAGGTATGTGCCACCACTCCCGGCTAGGACCAAACATTGTAAAATCAAAGCTCTATGGTTTGTGTGCACCTGTTTAAGTGCACATGGACCTTTATTTGTGCATGATATTTTCTCACTTCTAGGGGTTTTACCAAATTAATTTATAAAATCCCTTACTGTTCTGTTTAGATTGCCAGAGAAATAAATGAGTGCTCGTATAAGTATTCCTAAACCTCTCAGAAATATAGAAAGCCCCCACCCCCATTTTTTGGAAGTTCATACGATCTAGAATAATCTCTGGTAAATAAAACTAGTTTTAAGAGTGTTGCTAAAAAACCAAACAGGAATATTTTCAGGATTACTGGCATTAAATACAATGCAGATAAACATTTTTTTCCTACCTTGGTTTATTTAAACTTATGTTAATTCTACTGGATGTTTACAATGATAAGACTAGAAATCCAACCCAAGAGCAGGATGCAGGAGAGAGAAAAATTATACTTATCCTTGTAGGTTTTTTTTCCTGTGGTGTTTTTGACATTTGATTGACTTATCAACAAGAAAAATAATTTAGGATGATGGCTAGTTGTTAATGCCTCACGAAACCTTCGTGAGCAGTTTAAGCATAACTGCTATGAATGTGTGAGTTAGATGAATGTAAATGGGCTAAAAGATAAACAAAAAAATTTTTTTGTGTGGCACATGGGGATTGAACCCAGGGCCTCACATGTACTTTGCAAGTGCTCTACCACTGGGCTGCACCCCCAGCCCATTTTTAATTTTTAGTCAGTATCTCACTAAATTATCCAGGCTGCCTCAAACTTGCAGTCCTCCCACTTCCGCCTCCTGACCCACTGGGATTACAGGTGTGCGCCACCACACCTGGCTATAAGTGAATTTTCAATGACAAATTTATAGAAGATGTCTACTCACTACTAGTTTTCAAAATCTTTTTGGTAACTTGCAGTCTTAGAAGTTACCTGGGTCTTTTTGTTTTGTTTTGTTTTTTTTGAGACAGGTCTCACTATGTAGCTTAGACTCAGCCTCCCAAGTGCTGGATTGCAGGTGTGCACCACCATGCCCAATTTATGTTGGTCATTTCTAAGCAAGATAATGAAACAATTATTAAGCATAAGCATAAGTTTACATGGAGAAGCTAAACATATATGGGCTTGTAAATAAGCACAAGCACCTGGGCAACAGGGCATGCTTCTGCACACTCTGGGATGGCATTCCTCAGTGGATGGTGAGGGGCAGTTCAGTTACTTACTTCCTAGTTTCCACTAGAAACTCAGGTTTCTAAGCGTTAAAGATTACATGTAAGTAAAACAATGGGGCTGGGGTTTAGCTCAGTTGGTAGAGTTGCTGTTCTGCATGCTCTGAGGCCCTGGGTTTAATCGCCATCATTGCAAAAATGGGAGAAGGATGTGGCAATCTACTCCCAGCAATCCTGAAACAATCAGTCACTGAAAACCCTCCACAGAGTCCCCAACAAGTAAAACAATAAGGGAGACAACTCTGTAAATAAAGTACCCATGTAAAATAAACTGTATTTCTGTTAAGTTATAAGGTAGGATGGATGTTTCCAGAGGGGAAAAAGAAGCAACTACTGGGTGCTGAAATAGGAGGAATGGTGGTTCCCAAAGGAGAAAAAGAAAACTGTAGGGGGGAAAAGCTGGATATAAAAATAAATAAATAAATAAATAAATAAATGGCTTATGGGAAAAGAATCTTACGTAGTTGAAGCTAAGATCGCATGGGTTTGTTTATAAGGTTCTTTAAGAATTAGCTTTAGCATTAACAGTACTGATGTAAAACTGGAATCTGGCATTATGAGTTATTTCCTTACTTTTACGAAACAAGAATTTTGTACTTAAGTGTCTCATGCTTTATGCTGCCTACAACTTCATCTCTGATTACTGAAGTGTCTTCTCACCATCAAAAAGACCAAATTTTGCTCAGTTACATAACCTTCTAATTTTGCCTTTGTTGTTGTTGTTGTTAGGTGCCCTTGAGTCACTATCTGACTCACAGCGACCCTATGTACAATAGTCAAAATGCTATTGTTGTGCTTCTCATAGGGTTTTCAATGGCTAATTGTTTTTTGTGGGGAGTGGGTTGCCAGGTCCTTCTCCCAAGCCTACAGCACCTGGTGTTCCCAGGGGTCTCCCATCCAAGTACTATCCAGGCCCAATACTGCTTAGCTTCTGAGATCTGACAGGATTGGACGCCACAGTGGTATGGCTGTAGGCAATCTGCCTTTAGCAACCTTTTATTGTCACTTTGATTAAGCATATGTAATCAAGGGTTTTTAAACTTTTTAACATGTCTTGATAACTTCTAAACTCAAATTCCGAATTAAATCCTTTTGACCGTACTTTGGAGTTTCCAGGAAGGCCTCTGGGATCTCAAGGGCCCCTTATCTCTTCCTTGTGAGAAAGATGTCAAACTGACTCACGCTTGTTATGTGGAAAGCACTGTCAAATAACAAGCAATGTTAAAGATTCTTTAAGTTATATTTGTAGGTGTTACTGATATGAGTTGCAGAAACTATAAAATTCCTGGTTTGGTATGACCCAATTTTGTTATTATGTTAAAATGTCAAATGCCACAGAAGTGAAACAAAACCTGCCAATAGCGTCATTACTATATAACAAACTCATCAGATTCTCAGCTATAGCTTTCTTATTCAGATGTTTACATTGACTCTCTGGAATGAAAGCATGTGCCATAAGCTAAAATCCAAAATTACTTCTTCCAGGAGGTTACAGAAGACAAGTGCTCCTGAATACAAGTTCCCAATCACCTAAAGATTATCTCTGTGTCCTGTCTCCAGACCTCCAGCAAAGGAAATGATAGGCTCAGTGCTACCCAAAGCTCAGACAGGACAAGATCTATCCACCCAAGACTGAAAGAACTGGTGAGGATACTTTTTAAAAATAATTTAAAATACTGCTGGTTCTTTTATTTTCCTGATTTAAGGAAACTGTGTTTTTCTTAATTATCAACAGCTTACAGCAGTTTGGTAAAGTATACCTTTGTGCACAAAGGCAAAACATTTATCTTCCTCTCTTCCTGATCCTCCTAGAGTTAAACTACTAGCTAGTATTCTTCTCGTTGAGACAAGGTCTTGCTATGTAGTCCATGCTGGCATTAAACTCAATCCTCCTGCCTCAGCCTTCCAAGTGCTAGGCTTACAGGTGGGTGCCACCAGGCCAGGTTCCAGGATTATTTTTTAATGTAAATAATTATTTGCATAAGCTTGACATGGATCTATCTTCCTTACAATAGGACACAACTGGAAACTGATTGCACGAGTGGAATGTCGTCAGGTTGACCAAATCATTTTAAGCAGCCAAGGTGACTTCATGGTCCTCATAATAGGCTGGTGGGAAGAACTGGGCAGGTCCCTTGGATACACGGCTGCCGTATAATGGGAAAGGATGTTCCCTCTGACAAGTGTGGGAGCCTTGATACTTTAGGGAGCTTAAGAGGAATCCACCCCAAATCTATAGGTACTGCAGGAAAAAGCTGGTGGTGCATACTGGGCTTGGTTTCCAAGCCTCAAAAGGCTTTTAAAAGCCCAATCTGAAATTCTACATACAAAGTTCCTGTAATGCAAATGTTGGAATTGCCTATGTGGTCAATACTTTCTTGCTGCACTTGTGTGAACAACCAGGTAACATTTTATGAGACTAACTTTATTTTGCAAACAGACCAGCCCTACTGTCTTTGACAAGAGACGGGGTGACTCAGGAGAAAGGTTGTTTCAGAACAAAACTATGTTGCACCTGGCATCAGACAATGGCTCCGCTCACTGTTTCTGAGGTTGTGTTACCACCTGCAATCCAGACTGGATCCAAGTTCCAAGGTGACAATGACTTTGGAGGGACCCCACAACTCATATGTGGACAACCCTGGTGATTTCAATCTGAACCCCAGAGGTGTCTTCCTGGGAGGGGCCTTTCTGGGAGCCAGGGTGGATAGGCAGTGGAGCACTCCCCCTGCTGCCCAGGGCCCAGCTGGTTGCTCCTGGCTTCTTGCTGTGACAGCCAGCAGCTCCCCCTAGGGCCTCTGTGGATCTTGCCTGGACACTGTGACCTGAATGGGGCTCAGGCCACCCTCCTCATCCTGGGTTCATCTAAGGTGGGTGAGAAGGAGCCTCCTCCACTGGCCCAGGAGCCTGGATGGCACCCCACAGGCCACCTGAGTGCCCCGAGGGCAGGCAAGCCCAGGTGTCAGAGGCACAGAGTGCAGCTGTTCACAGTGCAGAGGGCAGCATGGCAACAAGGCCTGCCCAGGGCTCCCTCCCCACCCTGCTGGCCTCAGGTCACAGTCCCCAGCTCCCGAGCTTTAAGCTGAGCTCACAAAGGCTAGAAGCCCACCCAGCACCCTGCACCTCATACTCAGTCCATCCTGGGTGTGCCCAGGGCTGAGGACAGCAGCCTGCAGGGAGCAGCTGGGAAGGCTGGCATCAGTCCTGTGCACCCTGCCACCACCCCTCTTCAAGGTCTTCCAAGGAGGTCCTTCGGGGTACCGGGTCCCTTCACGAGGACTCCTGGACCCACAGCACAGGCCCAGCCTCCTTCAGGATCCCCAGAAACAGAGAGGCACTCCAGGCTCTTGGAAGGGGCCTAGCTGCGTGGGGCATCTGAGCAGATCAGGAAGGCCGGAGGCGCAGTGGGTGACACACCACGGTGGTAAAGGGCTCGGGGGTTTATTTGCTGCTTGGTGCAAGGCACAGAAACCGGCCGGGGGAGCTCTCCAGACCTCTGGTCTGCTGGTGTCCGCCGCGTGCTGCAGCACGGTCTACAGGGTGGGGCGGGGCCAGGGTTCCAGGAGGCCGGGAAGGCGGGCAGGTGGTTCCGCAGGTCAGGACTGGAGCCCAGCGCTGGCCTGGTTGGCTGGCTGTTTCCTCGCGGCTTCTGGGGCCCGGCCTCCCGTGGCCGTGCTGCTTGGGGCCTGGGCAGCCTCTGTCGCCCTGCGAGAGAGCGTGGGTCAGCGGGTGGGAAGCCGCGTCACCCCGGCCGCCCACCCAGCCTGAGGATGGGGAACTCACTGCTCGGGGGACTCCAGCACGGTGGCCATGAACGGGAGCATGGACTTCCCGAAAAAGAAGCTCGCCCACCAGTGGCCAGGGTCAGCCCTAGGGAGGCCTGGGAGAAGCACAGGGGATCAGGGCGCCGCCCGCGCGGGGCCCCTACCCCGCCCCGCCGGGCTCCCCGACCGTGCTCACCCGGGTGCTGCGCGTCGGCGTCGCCGGGGCCGTCGGCGCTGCCGCAGGAGCTGCTGCTGGACGCCGAGCCCAGGCGGCCTGGAGAGGGGGGGCCGGTCAGCGACAGGGGCCTCGCCGGCGGCGCGGGGTCCTTCGGGGGCGCGAGGGGCTACTTACGCCGGTAGTAGTCGTGGGTGGCCACAAGCGAGCCGCTGGAGGGGATGGCTGCCATGGTTCGCGCGCGGGCTGCCGGACACCTGCGGGGCGCGGGCCTGGTCACGGGGCCCGAAAAGGGGCTCCCAGGGCCGCGCCTCGCTGCCCACCCCCGCCGCCGGGGGTTCTGGGCGGCCCCAGCCAGCTCGCGCCGGCTGCGGCCGGACAAAGGCTTTGTGCGAGGGGCGGGAGCTCGGTGGCGCCGCCCAGGCTCCGCCCGGCTCCAGCCCCGCGCCCGCCGCCCCAGGCCCCGCGCCCCGCGCCCTCACCTGGGCGGCGGCCCCTCGCAGGCCTCTGGGCGCGGTCACAGGAGGCGCAAGACTGGGGCGCTAGGCCACGGGGTCCATTTGCAAAAGAAGACGCAGCCCCAAGGCCCGTGCCAAGTGCGCACGCGCCACAGTGCGGCCCAAGGGTGCGCCTCCCGGGGGCGGAGATCCGGGTCCGGCCTCCCACAGCTCCGCCCCAGCTCCCGTTGTCCCCGCCTATGTCTCCGCCCCCGACTCAAATAGGCCCCGCCCCACCCCCCCGCTCTCATTGGTCCCGCCCACAGCACCGCCCCGGTTCCGATTACCCCGCCCACATGTCTGCCCCGGCTCCCTTTGGCCCCCGCCCCATCTCCGCCCCGGTCCCATTGGTCCCGCCCGCAGTACCATCCGGGCTCCCGCTGGCCCCGCATCCGGCCTCCTCTGTCAGACTGCCCGTCTGGCTCCAGCCCAAGTTCCCCTGTGTGGCGTCTGTCAGCCCAGCTTTGGGAGCACATCTGCGTCCTAGCCTGGGACTAAAGTGGTTAGAGGATCTCCCGTCCGGGTCTTAGAGCCGGACCTGTGCCCCTCTCCTTGGCCCATCCACCCTCTCGACCGAGGCCTCACTTGGCCCTGCCTGTCTTGAACTGGTGTCCATCTGCAATTCCACTCAGTTCAGCTGCCATCGACTGCCTGCGTCCAGCCCCGCAGGCCTGGCCCCTGCATTGTCCGCCTCCAGTGGCCTCGGCTCAGGTGGTGCCCACTCTGCTCTCACCTGGGCGGACAGGGACCTGCACCAGTGTGTGTCCCCACAGTGGGATCTCTCTCCCTTTGCTGTGTGCACTGGGTGGTGCCCAGGGGTGCCTGGAGTCCCCAGACAGCCCTCCAGGGACCACCTGTTCCGTAAAAGCCAAAAGAGCTCAGGCAGACCCAAGGCAAGATCGTATTAAGTTAAGCTAAGCTTTGCGAACCACGGATTTATCAGAGTTGCTTATGGAGTGTGGATGACTCATGGACTTTCAGCTCCACCGATGGGAAGAATCCCTTGCTGGAAGTCCCTACCAAGATGCCCCACGTGAAAGCTGCACCATCATCCTGTCTAGCCCTCAGCCAGTCCTTCATCTGGTATATAACTCAGCATCATGTGCAGTACGGGCAGGAGAAGCCAGTGATTGGCACCTCAGAGGGTCTTGTGGGGCTGTGACATCTCTTGAGGACCTTGTGACAAGAGGAACGTTCATAGCTCCATTGTCATTACCATAGACCTAGCCATGCTGTACAGATCTGCTCATTTCGTTGCCAAGGCTGTGGGCGAAGGTCCCTGAGGTCATTCTAGGTGTTCTGTGTTAAGATCGCCAAGATGGTGATCACCATGTCCACTCAATGTCCAGCCTGGAGGAACCAGCTACACCACATGTCCCTGGAAAGTGATGAGCCTGCTGAGTCCCTTAGCAGCCCCAGTGGCTCTGGAACCTTTGCCCTGGTCCCCAGGTACAGCCGGTGTCCTGCTGTTTGCAGGGGAATGGAGGGGAACGGAGTAAGGATGGGCAGGAGGGTGGGGTAGAAAAGAGTGGAAGGTAGACGCGGTGGAGCTTCATTTGGGGGTGCGGGGGGGGAAGAACGGCTGACGAGTCCCCAGCAGCAAACGGCCCTGCGCCTTAGAGACTTCCGGTGCTGGAAACCCTGGCCTGGCAGCCACACCCCCACCTGTCAATCAGGAGGAGAGGCCCACATTCCTTTTCCGGGTGGTTGTCAGCCTCCCACTTCCTGAATCTTATCAGCTGAGAATTCCAGCACAATGAAAAGAAAAGAAGCTGCTGGAGACCTGCCTATATAGAAACCAGTGCTTTCCTAAAAAAATCTCCAAACCAGATTGTTGTTGTTATTGTTAGGTGCCGTCCAGTGGAGTCCTGACGACTCATAGCAACCCTCACTGGGTTTTCAATGGCTGATTGTTTCTGGATTGCCTATAATTAAAGTTAACAGATCTAAGCAGGATAAAAAAACAAAAAACTGGGGGGACATGGGAAACGGTGGGCAAAAGTGAGAGGACAGACAGGTGGGGTCCTCTGCAGCAGACTGTCCCACAGGGGACTCAGGGGCTGCCCTGCAGGAGGAGGCTGGCTTAGGTTCCTGCGGCGGAGGCAGGGCAGCCAGGGTTTCGGATGGGAGAGTTGAGGGCTGCCACTGGTTCTGGCCTTGTGGCAGCTGTTTCTGGGATGGGCCCCATCTCTCCGGTCATTCTGTAGGTCCTACTGTGCACCAGGTGCAGCCGGAGGCATGTGTGCAGAGGTGCATTAGCTGTTTGCTTGTAGGCTCTGCCCTGTCCCTCAGGACCTGGAGGCTAAGAGCAATCTCTGCATCAGAGCAAGGAGGTGTTCCCTGTGGCAGGACCAGCATGTGCAAAGGCCCGGGGGCCAGACTGAACTATGGTACCTTGGGCAGTGGCCACGGGGAGATAGGAGCCAGGTCCTGCCTCTCCTGTTGGGCACAGCATGAAGTGCCTCAGTGACTTCCCAGGAGTGGACATGCATGCCTTGTGGTCACTGCCTGTGCCTGACACCCTGCACTGTCCTGCCTGGTGCTAAGCAGTTCTTCAGCATGTACGCAGTGGGTCTGAGGCCTGTCCCACCTCAGCCCTCCCTGGACAGGCTCAGGCCTGGGCAGCAGTGGGTGCAGGGAAGAAGGGAAGCGAGGCTGGACAAAGTCCTCAGCCTCAACACTGCTGTGGTTCTGAGAACCCTCCTCCAACCCACCCCTTGAGATGGAAGGGAGGCCTCGGCCACCAGGAGGGAGCCCAGGGCTGTGAGGGGCTGCTGCTGAGGCATGGAGGGCAGTTCTGCCTCTTGCTAGGCGCTGTGCCTGGGGTGGCCTTGCTGCCTCTCCTTCTGTGTCTGAGAGCCACCGTGGGTTAAATAGAGGCCAGTGGTGCTCTTCCTCGCTTTGACAGGGTGGGCTGTATTCATGCTGGCCTTGCAGCTCTGGCCAGCCAGGCCCTTCCTTAGACAGTTCAGGCCACATGACACTGGTCCCTGCTGTGTGCCGACATGTGCCAGGTGTGGGTGCTGGGCAGAGCCTTTGAGCCTGTCCTCTAGGGCCCAGGGCAAGGCCTATCCTGCTTCTGGGGTTGGCTGGAGGTAGGCCAGGTTTGGGACCCAGCAGGGTCTCTGGCTACCTCCTGCAAGGGCTTGTCCTGCAGGGTGTCCTCTCAGGGGCAGAAGCTGAGATCAGCACCTGGGAAAGGGATGGGGGGGCTATGAGTGGCACCCTGGCCAGGCAGGCTGCCTAGCACAGGCTTTAGCCCTACCTCACTAGGCTGGACACTTCTACCCAGCGGGGAGACCCTGGGCGAGGAGCTGACAGTAGAGCCATCTGCTGATTGGCCCTCATTGGACAGAAAGGCCTTCCTTTCCCCCATCCTGAACACCCCACATACCAGCGTCAGTAATGCAGCCTGAAAGGACTTTTTTTTCTTTCTTTTTATTTCTTTGAGACAGAATCTCACTATAGTGTCAGACTGGACCCCTGGGCTCAAGCAATCCTCCTGTCTCAGCCTCCCAAGTGTGGGGACTACAGGTGCACACTGTCACATCCAGCTTTGGGCCATCCTTTCTTTTTTTTTTTTTTTCTCCCTTGGGCCATTAAGTTTTATTGGTGAGTCAAGGGAACAGCCAAGGGTAAGGGTCCCTCCTCCTCACCATGCCCCACCCCAGGGGAACGCCCCTGCAGGAGGGCCAGAGCCCAGCAGCCTGCCTGCTCAGAGGCCCGAGGAGGTGGACAAGTTGTTGTAGTGGGCATCCTGGCCCTCGAGCAGGTTGCGGTAGGTGGCAATCTCCTGCTCCAGGCGCGACTTGATGTCCATGAGCTGCTGATACTCCAGGTTCTGTCGCTCGGTGTCGGCTCGCACGTTGGCCAGCTGCGCTTCAATGTTGCTGATCACCTCCTGGATGTGCGCCAGCTGGGCTGCGTAGCGGGCCTCGGTCTCCGCCAGCGTGCCTTCCAGGGCAGCTTTCGTGCTGAGCTGGGACTGCAGCTCAATCTCAAGACTCTGCAGGGTCCGTCTCAGGTCGGTGACCTCCGACTTGCTTATCTGGAGCTGCTCCGTAGGGCCATCCTTTCTTTAAAGTGAAGAAGTAGAAGCTGCCCAGAGGGGGGCTCCATGGCACCTCCCACACATGGCACCTCCCACACATGATGGCCAGAGTAGGGAAAGGGGTTTGGGGTATCTCAGTCCCCATCCAGTGCCCATGCTCTGGAAGATCACGTGGCATGACCACATTGAGGACACCACTGTTTCTTAGCTCTCCCAGGTGCCAGATAGAGAGTGGCCCAGATCACTATTCTGTAGACGGGCTGCTGACCCATCCCTGGGTTGTGGCTCATATTGGGAAAACCCAGGCTTGGGAGCTGTGAGGCCTAGGTTAAGCCTGTCTGCCAGTGGTTGGCTTGCCAAGCTTGGCTTCTCCCAGGACAGAGTCTGCAGGCAGAGGGGATGCAGGCCAGAGGGGAAGGAGGAACACAAGGAGGGCCCGCCCTCCTCTGCTGCCTGGTGTTTTTGGAGGCTGTCCAGGCCTCAGGGTCCGCAGGGTTGGGTACCAGGTCTGGACTCAGGAGCAGCAAATAGACATGTACCTTGGCCTTCAGGCACAGGAAATGGGACAAAAATTATGAGCAAAAGGCTACCACTGGACTGTTGCACAGATGCTGGTGAGGCCCAGGGTGCCACCTGGCTGTGGTCACTGGCAGGGATGACATTCGCGGGCATGTCTCAGTGGGCTCCACTGGACAACAGCCACAGGCTTCCTGCAGGTGTCAGGGAGAAGCTGGGGCTGTGAGTTCCTTGCGAGCTCTCATCAGCCCCCAGCCTCATCCCCCGCACAGGTGGGTGGTAGGTGGATGACAGTGCCTGGGAGAGGTGCCTGCAAGCAGAGGCTCAGTCGCCACTCTGTAGCTCAGGCTGTTGTTGCCACCTGTATTTTATTCCAGCCACAGATATTTGGGGCAGAGGTAGAAGCTCCGCCAAAGCCTGAGGTCAGGGCCAGTGCTCTCAGGGCTCCTCAGTCTGCTCCCAGGGGACAGTGTGCCTTCACAGGCCCAGCTCTTACCCCTTACCTTGGGGTTAAACAGTTCTTCATCCTCTGGTGGCCGCTGTCTTCTGGCTCTCTGGCAGGAGCTGGTGCCTCTGTGAGGATGCCAGCCCCTGCAGAGGACTGCAGAGGACTGCCTAGCACTTAATGAGTGCCAACTGTGTGGATGCTGCTTCATGTGGCCTGGGGGGTCCTGTGACAGCGGTGGCCAGCAACCTCTCTGTCCTCTAGTTTCCTGGTCTGTAAGGTGGGGAGTCTCTAACTCACAGGCCTGGCTGGTTTGAGGTTAGGAAGTTGCCTGTAAATTCTCAGATCAGCCCCTGTCACACAGCAAGTGATCAACAAAAGCTAGATATTATTATGAGTCACAGTACCTCTCACTATTGGAAATGGTCTAATGTGTTTACCTGCCAGTTAAGCAAGACTTATGGGGACAGAGAGCGTGCCTGTCCACCACTGGGTCTCCAGTGGCTGAGAATCAGCTGCGTAGGTCTTCAATAAACATGTTTGATAAAAGAGAGAATTCGTAATAAAAGGTATTAAAGATTTCTAGCAAGAAAGGATGAGGTCAACAGACTAGCCCCCAAATGCCATGGGAAACCTGCACAAAACAGTCCAAAAGCACCATTTCTGTGCTCTGGATTTCAACCAAAGACATTCAACAAATTGAGAAGTGTTTGTTTAAAAATATTGAACTTCAGGATAACATCCAAAATTACTCAGCATGAAAGAACCAGAAAAATCTCAATTCGCATAGATCTCACCACCAATCACTGTGAGCGCTGAGATCACACTGATGTTGGAATTGTCTGACAAAGGCTTTAAAGCAGCCATTGTACAAAAAGCACCCACAGGCAATTGTGAACTCTCAAATAATGGGGAGTCAGCGCTGGGCAGAGACAACATCCATTCCTGATAAACACTCAGAAAAGAAGGATCAGGAAAGAACATCTTCAATCTAATAAAGAGCATGGACAAAGTATTTATAGCTGATGCCACCCTGCTCCCCCCAGGACTGGGAGCAGGACAGGATGTGCACTCCGGCTGCTATTATTCATACCCACAGGAAGCCTTAGCCAGTAGGATAAAGCAGGGAGAGGCACGCTGACAGGAAGTGAAGAAATGAAACTCTCTTTATTCACAGATTATGTGATAGTCTATTAGAGAATCTCTAGGAATCTACAAAAAAGCAAATTGGATGAGTAAGCGAGGATAGCAAGATTGCAGAAAAACACACAGAAATCAGTGTATTTCTATATACTAGCAACATGTGTTTAGAAGCAGAAAATTATAAATGACAGACTAATAACAGAACCGGAGGAGGCTGGTGAATGGCGAGTCAGCCTGTGTCCTCAGGTTGCAAATCAACACTAATGTGCCAGTTCTTGCCAAACTGATTTATAGCTTTAAGGCAATTCTAATGAAAATCTCAGCCAGTTTTTTTTTTTAGACAAGCAGATCTTAAAATTAAGATGGAAAGACAAAGAAACTAGAATCACTAAAACAACTTTTAAAAGTAAGAATATAGAGACATTGTACTTCTCCAATTTTTATACTTTTTTTTTTTTTTTGGCTCTGTTGGGGTTGAACCCAAGGCCTTGCTCATGCTAGGCAGTTACTCTACCACAGGGCAGTAACCCCAGTCCCTTTTTTAGTTTTTATTTTGAGACAGGTTTTTGTAAAGTTGCACAGGCTGCCTCTAGCTTTGACCTCGTGGTCCTCCTGCATCAGCTGAGTTGTTATTAGGTGCTATCGAGTCGGTATCCAACTCGTAGTGACCCTACATACAACATGTGAAACACTATTGTTGGTGCTTCTCTACTACTCACAGAGTTTTCAATGGCTGATTGTTTTTTGGGAGTGGGTTGCTAGGTCCTTCTTCCAAGCCTATAGCATCTGGTGTTCCCAGGCAATTTCCCATCCAAGTACTAACCAGGCCTGACCCTGCTTAGCTTCTGAGATCTGACAGGATCGGACGCGACAGGGAACGGCTACAGGCTTCAGCTGAGTTACTGTTCCAATTTTTAAAATTGAAGTAATATTCACATACTGCAAAGCCAAGTGTTTCAAAGTGTGAAGTTCAGTTCCTCATAGCACATTCTCTATGTTGTGCAGACATCATCTGTTTAGGGCCAAACATTTTCTTCACCCCAAGGAGGCTCCATGCCGCTAGGCAACCCCTCTGCATACTCTTCCCTGCCCAAAGATTTAAGCCTCTTTGTCTCTGGATATTTCATAAAAAGCAAATCATGTGCATTGTGACCTTTTGTGCCTGGCTTCTTTTACTCAGTATAATGTTTCTAGGGCTCATCCACATTGTGGCAAGTGTTAGAAATTTCTTTCTTTTTATGGCTAACTAATATTCCATTGTGTATCACACTGTGTTTATCCACTTGGGTGGTGGTGGATGTTTGAGTTGTTTCTACCTCTGGTTGTTGTGAGAGTGCCGTTGTGAACACCTCATGTGTGGTTTAAACACCTGTCTTCAATTCTTTTGGGTCTGTACCTAGGAGTGGATCTGCTGGATGGTGGGGTGATTGTATGTTTCACTCACTGAGGAGCTGCCACGTTTTCCCGCAGGCTGCACCATGCTATTCAGACCAGTGGTGCAGGAGGCCCTGACCTGCACAACTTTGCCAGCCCTCATTATTGTCCCTATTTCTGACAATACCCGCTTTAAGGGGAGTAAGGAGGCCTCTCGTTGTGGTTTTGGTTTGTTTCCCTAATGACTAATGCTGTTCAACTTCTTTTCATCTTCTTTAGATAAATGTTTATATGGATCTTCTGGTTTTTAATTGGATTGTTTGACTTTTACTATTGACTTGTAAGAGTTCTTTCCCTACTTGAGGTAAGTCTCTTATCAGATATATCATTTGCAAACATTTCCTCCCATCCTGTAGGTTTGCGTTTTTACTTCCTTGGTGGTATCCTTTGATAGACAACAGCTTTTAATTTTGATGAAGTCCAGTTTACATATTTTTTCTTTTATTGCATGTGTTTCTGGTGTCATATCTAAGAATTCATTGCCAAATTCAAAGTCATGAACAGTTACACTCACATTTTCTTCTAATAGTTTTATAATTTTATTTAATCTTTAATCCATTTGTAATTTTTTAAATATATAGTATGAGGTAAGGATCCAATTTCATTTTTTTGTTTGTGGATATACAGCTTTCTCAACATCATTTGTTGAAGAGACTATCCTTTCCAAATACTGCTTGATTTTAGGAATTGCTATAGAACTGCAATAGTAGTGTTGGTGAGAAGAAAAACACAAAGGTCAATGTAACCAAGTAGTGCTTTGAGAAAGGAAAAAAAGAGATTCACAGTTGGGTGTGGGGGCACACGCCTGTAATCCCAGCGACTTGGGAGGCGGAGCCAGGAGGATCGCCAGTTGGAGAACAAGCGAGACCCTGTCTCAAAAAGTAAAGAAAAAAAAAAGGGGTTGGGGGTGCAGCTCAGTGGTCCAGCACTTGCAAAGCATGCAAGCTCGAGACCCTGGATTCAACCCCAAGTACGGCCAAAAAAAAAAAAAAAAAAAAAAGGTATTCAACGGAGAAAGTAAAATCTCCTTTTTCTTCTTTTTCTTCTATTTTCTTTCTTCTCTTCTTCTCTCTCCCTCTCTCTCTCTCTCTCTCTCTCTCTCTCTCTCTCTCTCTCTCTTCCTTCCTTTCTTTCTTTCCTGGGCTATGTAACCCAGACTGGCCTCAAACTCTCAATCCTGCCTCAGCTTCTAGAGCTGTGCCTACCATGCTTGGCTAAGTACAATCTTTTCTCAACAAATGTTGATGGAAGAATTAGATATCCACATGTGGGGTGTGTGTGGGGAAGGCTTGATCTAAATTTGATATCTTATATAAAAATTAACTACACAAATGAAAACATAAAATGTAAAAGTACCAAACTGCTAGAAGAAAGTATAGGAGACAATCATTGTGGGTTGAGGCTAGCCAATGTCAAAAGTATGATCCACTCAAGAGAAATATGGATACCCTAGATTTCATCCAAATTAAAAACTTTTTTTGACGTTGACATTACTTTTTACCTGTTCCCCTTCCCCCCCTTTTTTGAGACAGGGTACCTCTGGTCTTGAATTTATGATTGTCTTTCTCAGCCTTCCAAGTTGCTGGGGTTATAGGCATGCACCTCAGCACTCAGCAATATTACCTTTGTTTTTCTTTTTCAGTACGGGGGTCCTGAACATAGGGTCTTGTGCATACTTAGCAAGTGTCTACCACTTAGATGCACCCCCCAGCCCTTTTTAAATTTTTTATCTCTAGACAGGATGTTGCTAAATTGTGCAGGCTGCCTCTGGACTTCCACTTGAGATCCTTCTGCCTCCATCACCTGAGTTGCTGGGATTACAGGTGAGAGCCACTGTGCCCAGCTGGATATTACTTTTTTTTTTTAAAGGGGTGGGGTCTCTCTGTGTTGCCCAGTCTGGCCCTGATCTCCTAAGATCAAGGAATCATCCTGCCTCAGCCTGCTGAGAAGCTGGGATTACAAGTGCATGCCACTGTGCTGGTAAAAACTTTTGTGTTGTAAATGATAGAGTTAAGAGATTAAAGAATAAATCATAGACTGGGAGAAAATATTTGCCATTCACATTTCTGACCAAGGACTTGTATCTATAGTACCTAAAGAGAACCCTTAGCCAGTGGTGGTGGTGCACACCTATAATCCTAGCATCAGGAGGCAGAAACAGGAGGATCACCAAAAGTTCAAAGCCAGCCTGGTCCACATACAAACGTCCAGGTCAGCCTCTGATACACAGAGAGATGCAATCTCAAAAACTAAAACAAAACCCAAAACCAACCAAACAAAAAAGAACTTTCAAACATTAACACTGAGCCAGATGCTGTTGTGCACGCCTGTAATCCTAATGACTTGGGAGGTTGAGGCAGGAGGATTGCAAGTTCAAGGCCAGTGGCAGTGTGTGTAACTTAGTCAGACATAACCTCAAAAAAAATAAAAATTAAAAATAAATAAAAGGAGCTGGCATCAGTGGTAGAATGCTTGCCTAGCATGTGCAGGGCCCTGGGTTCCATGCCAAGTACTGAGAAAGAAAGAAAGAAAGAAAGAAAGAAAGAAAGAAAGAAAGAAAGAAAGAAGAAAGAAAGAAGAGAGAGAAAGAGAGAGAGAGAGAGAGAGAGAGAGAGAGAGAGAGAGAAAAGCTCTCAAAAAAAAAATTGACACTGAAAAGATAAACAACTCAGTTTAAAAATGAGCCAAGATTTGACTAGGCATTTCTCTTCCAAAGACATACAAATGGTCAATAAGTACATGAAAAGATGCTTAGCATCATTAGTCATTAGGGAAATACAACTTAAAACCACAATGAGACACCACCGTGCTCTGCTAGAATGACTCTAATCTGAAACAGCAATTGTGTCAAGGAGGATGGGTAGGATTTATAATCCCACTGCATGGCTGCTGGGAGTGTAAATCAGTGCCACCATTTGGGAAACTTTGTCCTAATTGTGTTAGTTATTTTTCTCATGGTTGACCAAAACAGCTTAGTGGAGGAAAGATTTACTTTGGCTCACAGTTTACAGGATCCCAGTAATGGCAAGGATGGCTGGTGAGGCCGACCGTCTTGGTGTTGGATCTCACATTGTAACAGACAGGAGCAGGCAGTGTGTGCTGGAACTGTGGGCCTGTGAATTTCCAAAGGCCACCCCCAGTGACCTACTTCCACCAGCGAGGTCGCACAGCCTCTCACAACAGTGCCACCTGCTGGGGACCAAGCGTTCCAACATACGACCTTTGAGGATATTTTAGATTCAAAGCATAGCACTCATTGCTGGTTAATTACAGAGGAAAAGTAGTAACTTTGCTGTGAGAAGGCTGGTAGATACCACCTCCACCAGATGGTGGAAAACAAGGTGGTGACTGACAGGTGGGCAGCAATGACATGCTGGGAAGGACATGTGTTGCTCTTGAGGTACATCTGCCAGAAAAGCAAACTTGAATCTGACATGCATAAATACCAGAAATCCCTAAGGGGGTGACCTACCAGACCCCCGGCCTGCCCTCTTCCAGAGTTCTAGGGTCATTTGAGATAGAAAATGGCTGGCTGGCTGAGCTGCTGCAGATGTAGGAGGCTGAGAGGCTGGGTCAGTGCTGTGGTTTGGGTATGCTTTGGACCCAAAGGGTATCCAGGACAGCACTGCTGGGAGGTGAGAAGTACCTTTAAGAGGTGGGGCCTGATGTGTGTGAGACCAGGAATTTGACCCCCAGTTCCTCTCTTGCTTTCTGTTTGTCTTATGGTGACCAGCCAAAGGGGCCCTCAGCAGAGCCTGACCTAAGGGGCTGCCCTCCCTCGGGCTTTCAGCCTCCAAAACTGTGAGCTGAACAAACCTCCTTTTCCCGCTTCAGGCATTTTATCCTGGCAACAAATACTAAGATAATTAGTGAAACTATCATGAGACGCAGGGTTGGGGGAAATGCAGTTCTGCAGGGTCATTGAAGCAACTGGGTTGCAAATGGAAGAGGAAGCCAAGTGTTAAGGGAGAGGCAACCATTTATGCAGCTGCTTTTCACATGGTTCAGAAAAAATAGCATACATATGAAGAGGAAGAGCCATGACCAGATGGCAGAGACTGTAATCCCAACCACTTGGAGGTGGAGGCAGGAGGATCATGAATTCAAGACCAGAAGCAGCCTGTGTAACTTAGTGAGACCCTGACTCAAAATAAAAGGTAAAAAATGGCTGGGGGTATAGCTCAGTGGTAGAGCACTTGCAAAAGCAGGCATGAGGCCCTGGGTTCAACCCCTATGTGCCACCGGAAAAAAAAAAAAAAGAAAGAAAGAAAGAAAGAAAACAAAGAGGAAGATAAGGCAAATGGGGCAAAGTGCTGACAATCAGGGCACGTGGAGGAATGCGCAGGAGGAGCTCTTCGTGCAATTCTTATGCTCCTTCTACTCATTTGGAATTATTTCAAAATAAAAAAAGTTATTTCCCTTTTGATGTGGAGTCAACCTTGCATCTGCCCACAGGGAGCCACTGGTCACCATAGCCCCCACTCCACAACTGTGGAACCACACAGAATTAATAAGCCACCGCTTCCAGGCAGAATTGGGCAGAGGACCCAGGACACAGAGCTGAGAGGCCATCACAAGGCAGCCCATGCTCGGCAGCCCTCTTCCTGGGGACTCTTCCCGATCACAGTACTGTAGGCCTGCCACAAACAGCACAGGGTCCCTGAGGCTGAGATGCCAAGGGTGAAGTGTGGGCCACTGGTAGGCAGGGTTGGCTGGGGTCCCCTGCAAGTGTATGACTTGGGGTAGGCTGGGTCCTGGGCAGGGGAGGCCCTGGGGACTCACACAGAGCAGCTACTGTGGGGTATGTGGGAGCTCTCTATCGTGCACCACAAAGCCCTGGAGCTCAGTGGCTTTTAACACACTCCATTAAATTAGCTCCCGTGGGTGAGGAGTCCATGTGGGGTTCACTTGGGTTTCTCAAGGTCTCCAGTGTCTCTTTCTGAGCTGGGGGCGGGGGTCTTCTCGTAGGTTATGTGGTTTTTGGCAGAAGTCATATCCTTTTGTTTGCAGGATTGAGCTCCCTGTTTTCTTGTTGACTGTCAGCCTGCTCCTACCCCTGGTTCTGTGTTCCTGTGTGAGGCCCCGCCCAGTCCACCTCACACCTGGTTGGGTACCACTGCACAGACTGCAGGGCAGAGGCCTGAGGACCACAAACTAGGCGTGGGGGAAATGGCCTCTCCAGCGATTCACTGCCCCTGAGCTGGACACAGCCACGGGTTCCGTTGCAGCAGAGAAAGAACTTATCCACAGGCGTGACTCACTGGGCAGCAGGCCAGGGCGTTGCCACCACAGGGTAGAGTGGAGAGAAAATTCTAGAAGACAAGCAGTGCTGGCAGTAGAGGGCCCCACCAATGTGGACCGGCCTCCTTACATTTTTGTTGGGACTTCAACTTACAGTAATGTCTGCCCTAGGACTGTCCAACATAAGTTCAGGCCAAGCCCCGTGGAGATCTGGGGGGAGACTGAGGCTGAAGGCTGGAGGTCATCAAGTAGAGGGGCTCAGGAAGCATTCTGGACTTCTCACTGATCGATGCTGAGAATATTTGAAAACCGCCCGGCAAGGGCCAGAACAGCCAGCCAAAACAAGAACCAATAGTCTTCAGGGGACAAAACAGAACCCAGAGCCTCTGCCGTCTGAGCAACTTCACCAGATACACAAAGGTAAGCGCAACCCATGGCGGAGGAAGAAAGCCGTTCCTGTCAGCTTCACTCGTGCTCTGCAGGGCCAGTCTTGAAAAGCGAATTGGCTCAAGGCCAAGGGTATGGACAACCATCCTGTCCATTGTTGCAGAGCAGATACTGAAGGCTGAATTTGGAGCTGAGAGGCACTAAACGGAAGGCTTTGAACCTCTGGCTCTGACCTCTACCTCTGGGGCACATTCTATGTAAGACACCTGCACAGGTACCGTGCACAGATGTGTTTGGGGCAGGTTTACGTGTAGCAGATTAAAACAAGAAGTGGAATATTATACATGAGACAGCATGGGTAATTCACAGTCACAGGGTGAGCAGTGGCTGATGTCAAATGTCTCCCAAAGGCCCCTGTGTTGAAGGGCTGGTGCCCAGACTGGTGTTACAGGGAGGAGTAGAAACTTGGGAGGTGGGGCCTGGTGGGACATTGGGTCAGGGGGGCCATCCTTGAAGGAGACCGTGGACCCTGGCCTCTGTCTTTGCTTCCTGGCCAAGAGGTGAGCGATTTTGCCTCCATGCACACCTGCTGTGGTGGGCTGCCTCGACCTGGTGCCAACTAATCATGGCCTGGAGCCTGTGAGACAGAACGACCTTATTCTCCTTGTGAGCGGATTGTCTCAGGTGTTTGTTAGCTGACTAACGTGCATGTGAAGGGAGCCAGAGGAAGGGTGCGGACTGTATGCTCTATTTGTATAGAGTTCAAAAACAGCCAAAGGTGAACCCACGTATGGGGTTGGGGTAGTGGTGGCTGCTGAGGGGTGGCCCAAAGGTGCATTCTGTCTGCATGGTGCCCCAAGGCCAACTGCACTTCGCAGAAGCTCCTCAAGCATGATGCTCACTGCAGGTCTCCAGCAGGATGAGAGCCTCCTCTGTATCCTCCTGTCCTGGCTCTTGGTGGCGTGGGAGTCCTTCCTGGGCAGGGCTCTGAGCCGCCCATGTTGGTGAGGATGTGCCTGTCACAGCTGCCCTGCAGCTCCTCCTGGACACACAGTGGGGCTGCTCCTGAGGCCAGGGTTGTTCCCTGCTGGGTCACCTCCTGGGAGGGGAGAGAGGTCCTTCAGGGGCCAGTGGGCTCGGGTTCTCCACGCAGTTGCTGCCTCGAGAGGTCTCACCCTCCTGAGCATACCAGGGATGGACTGGCCTCTCCCCCACCCAAGGAGGGTCACCAGAGTCAGCGCTGCTTCCAGTCAGCCCTGAGGGAAACTGACCACAGACCTGGGGCCCCTGACGGAGATGCAGCCAATGCCCCCTGCATTCCCCTTCCTGTGGGGTCCAGAGCAACTCCGCAGCAGGGGCAGAGGGCCCACAGGACCCCCAGGTTCTCCCTTCTGTCTCTGGGCACTGGAGGTGCTGTGTCCCTGCCCTGATGCCAGCCACTACCCCTTCTTGGGCAGACTCCATCTCCTATTGGGCCTCCCAGCCTGCACTGGGCTGTGTGGGGCCCTGTAGCCTGAAGCCCCTGCTGCTCAGAAGCCCAGCTATGCCCTCCTGCCATGGCAATGGGTGAAGACAGGACGTGCCCAACCCCAGTGCTGCCCTCAGCTCCCTGGATGATGGGCTGGGCTCCTGGACAAGAGGCAGTGGGAGGAGCCTCTGGCTGCTGGGTGCCGCTTGCCATGGCAACGGCTCCCTGCTATGTACTGGGCTCCCTGGCAGACTCAGGTTGGCCTCAGACCCTCCTAGCACTGAGCTCTGGAGGATGGCATGTTCTGGGCATTTGCCAGCCCACCGACAGTCATCCCTGGCTGGTCTGCATTGTCACCTGCCATTCTCCCAGCTTCTTGGCTTAGGAAAACGAGCCTTGCTTTTCTAAGAGAAGCCCCAGAGCAAGAGTGCCTCTCTTGCCATGGAGACAGTTTATCTGCTATAAGGGCTCAGTCTCCTGGGTCCTGTGCCCAAGGCTGGCCACAGGGGAGGACCTCGTCCCGGTGGCTGTCCAGGACCCTGAAGTCTAGGCAGGTGGCAGACGAGATGCTCCAGGCCTAGGGACTGAATCAGCATGTGCTCTGGGTCAGGAGGCAGCTGGTGGCCCAGGCCAGGGTGGAGGTCATCTGGAGACACTCTGAGGCCAGTGGGCTCCCCGAGCCTGATCCTTGCCCTGCCCCCAATCTGGGTCCCAGAGATGGGCGTCTGGGTCACCAGTCTCCACCTGCTAGGCAGCGGCTCCAGGGTGCTGGCTGGGCACAGCCCACAGAAGGCCCGGGCACAGGTGGCTAGCTGTACACCCATGGCTATTATTAACCTGGCAGTGACATCACCGGCAGCCAATGGGAAGCAGGTTTATTTCCAGGGCTGACAGCTTGATAACAGTTAATTTTAGCAGGATCTTCATTCCTGAGGCTCATGAAACCCCAGCCAGCCAGAAAGGGGGCTGTTGTGTCTCCCCAGACAGCGTGAAGACAAGCCCTGAGGGCTACGGAATGGGGGTCGGGGCCAAGCCTGCACCCCTTCTTCATCCTGTCCCTGAAGGAGCCTGCTTGGCGGTGCCTCTCCTCTCTTGCTCTGCTCCCACTCTTGGCAACTCCTCTGGCCACTGTGATCAGTGACTCAGATGCAGAAGGAGGGCATCAGGGGGCTGAGGCCTGACCTGAGGCCGAGGTAGGGAACAGTACAGATTGTAGCCATGGGTGGGACCTGGGCTTCTATCTGGAAGTCATATAGGCCAGGCCCAGGTCTTTTTGAGCCACCTACTTGCTGTGTGACCTCGGGCAGGATGCTTAGCCTTTCTGTGCCCAGTTTCCTCTGGGTTCATGGGGTCCTCAGGGATGCTGTGTAGGGCCTGCCTTGCAGTTCTATTCTGTACACAGTGAACTCACAGGGCTTGGTGACTGGGGCTGTTATTATTTAGTATGTGAGGCAGTGATTTGGTATTGCTTAGTATTAGTCCGGATGCTATTACCTATGCAGTAGGTAGTAGTTTTCCTGGTCTGTTTTGTGCTGCTGAAACAGAATGCTATAGACTGGGTCGTTTATAAAGAACAGAGACTTGTTCTCACAGTCCTGAAGGCTGGACATCCAGGATCAAGGCAGGGACACCTGGTCAAGCCTCTGGCAGTCCCACGGCTGAGGGGGTAAGATGGGAGGGTGGGTGAGGCCCATCCACAAAGCCCTCAGGATGCAAATGCTCCAAAGGGTCCCCCCACCTCTGCTGAGTCCCAGCTCTGAGTTTCCAACCCTACTTGGGGGACACACTTGGCCACCGCAGCCATCACTCAGGAGTTTGGAGTCGTTAGCACCTAGGACTTATGCAGTACCGTTGGGTTGTTGTTGCTGCTCAGCACCAGTGGCCTCTGGCTGGGTGGCTCACGTAGCTTGTTGTCACTGAGCCTCATCATGAAGACTCCCTTCTGAGTGTCTCCAGAGCTGACCTTAGGGATTTTCCGGGCTGGGCCCCGCAGGGTAGCACACAAATGCTGGGGGTGGAGCACGTCCTGGGGACCTGAAGGGACCCCAATACCTTCCCCAGGGGCAGTGCACAGCCATCTGTCCATCCTCTGGCCATTCCTCTGGGTGCTACAGCCCCCCAGCACAGCAAGTCCCCAGCACAAGCCTTGCCAGCTTGCTGCTCCCCAGGTGTGAGCAGAGAGGGGCAGACTGTGAGGGAAGGTGTCTGAGGAAGACCCTGTGGAGCTGGGCAGCCCACAGCGTCCCAGGGACCCTAGCCCTTGCCCTCTTCATTGGGTCCACCCAGCCTCCGCCAAGCCAAGCATCCCCAGCAAGCCCAGCCTGAACCTGGCCTGACCTTCAGGCAAGAAAGGAGGCAGGACATGCAGAGACCAGCTGGGCGGGTGGGGCGGGGCTGGCCTTGCCATTTTGCCAGGTGTTTATTTTTAATTCCTGGCTCCCAATTGACAATATCAGCAGCACTCGGAAGTGCCGGATCATCTGAGAGGCCTGCCCCGCCTCCAACTGGTGTGGAGGGCCTGTCCCCTATCAGACAGACCCTCCCCATGACATGGACAAACCCCTGCTCCCCACTGCCAGGGCTGCAGCTTCACTTCTTCCTCATACCAGCTGGCTGGCCTGCTCCACAGGCTCCCCACCGGCATTGCCCTAGTGGGAGGTGCTGGGCCCTGCCCTGGGCCTCCCACATCTAGATCCAGTGGATGGTCACTGGAGTGGAGGGGACAGGCAGAGGGTCTGATGTCACTCAGCACCTTCCCCCGAGGCCCCTGGCTATAACCCCTCCACCAGACTCTGCAGTGGCAAAGGCAGGAGTTGGATGGGGACAGGGCAGGAGGACAGGAAAATGCAAAAGTCTGGTTGAGATACAAGGAGGGGGTCTTGGAACAACCCCCCCACCCCACGCTTTCCCATGACTCATGGCTGCCAGCCTCCCAAAGAGCATTTTGGTTGCCTTTAGGTGCTCGGGACCCTCAAGGACTCCTTACTTTTACCCACAAGGGCCAGGAGGAGGCTGGTGGTCAGCTGGGGCACATGGGGGCCTAGGCTCTGCCTGGGCCTGCCTTAGGGCATTGGCAGGGATGTCTGCTCAGGAACGCACCTGGGGGGGCCATGCTCTCTGACAGTGGGTTTCAAGCCTTTCCTGCACTCAGGGGACAGGTGGAAAGGGCCATTCTCAGGGTCTCGGAAGGAGCCTTGGCTCTGGGCTGGAAATGCTGAGCACATGAAGACAGGCTCCTCGACACCTGCATGGCTGGGCTTATCAGGGAGAGCCCCTCAGGACAGAGCTTTGATGTTAACTGGGCACCATCCACGACCGGGCAGCGCTGGAAACACTGACCGGGACATCCAGACCCCATCTGCCTCAGTCCCGAGCCCACCTTCTGCAACCTGCGGCTCCCCGCCCCCAGGGACCTTCTTTTCTGTTGAAGCGTTTTTTTCGGCTCTCTCGCGGCCTGCCTCCAGCTCCCCGGCTCCGGGTCTCGGCTGTGTCTCGCTGTCCTCTCCAATCCGGCCCCTCCCTTTCTGGCTCCCCCTCCCTGCCCCCAGCCCTGCGCACCGCGCCGCCGCCTGTTTTTCTCTCGCGGTCTGCTCTCGCTCGGGTGCATCTTTGCAGCGCGTTCCTGGCCGCATCCTCTCGCGTCTGTGGGTGAGCGGCCGCGTCCGTGGGTGCGCGGCCCCTGCATCCCCGCATCCCTCGCACCCCGCCCGCCCCGCCCTCCCCCCGCGGTACCGCATTGCCGTACTGCAGGGGCGCAGTGCATTGCGCCGGCACCGTCAATAGGTGGACCCCCTCCTGGAGAGATAAAACCGCCGGCGCGGGCGCCGCCAGTCCCTCTGACTGAGACCTCAGCTCAGGGTAAGGACGCTTGGCCCGGGCCCCCGCCCCCGCCACTGCTTTCCCAGAGGGTCCCTTTCCTGGAGACAGGTCCCGGGGCAGAGAGAACGGCAGGGCGCCTGACGAGGCTGCGCTGCTGGGCTGGGGACCGCGCCGCCTGTGCGCCTGCCCCGCACGGGTGGGTCCCGGGCACCCCCGGCGGTGGGGCCCCGCGGCGCTTGTTTACTCGGCGGCCCCTGGGGCCTCTCCTGGGCCTCGCGATCTCCCTGCCGCCGTGACCTTGGGGCTGCTTGGTCCTGCAGGGTTGGGCAGGATCGCCAGGACTGGGGCTGGGAGGATCCGGGCTCTGAGGGTGCTGCGGGAGGGCTTGGGAGGTGTCGAAACCTGGGGGCTCCACCAGCCAGGGTGCCCTTCCTGCCCTGTCCCTCTCCAGTTCCCGCTCCCTGCCTAGCTCTCTCGGTTGACCTCTGCGATGGAGCAAGAACTGAGATTAGGGCCTGGACCAGAGGGAGGGGAGAGGTGGGGGCCCTGTGCCCCTGCCCGCGAGGGCATCTCTGCCAGGCACTTGCTGAGAGGCCAGAGCAGAATCCTTCCTTTGACCAGAGCAGGGGCCCTCTCCTCCAGGCTGCGGCAGCCCCCTGCCCAGATGGGGGTGCTGAGCTATTCTGGGCCCTCTTGGGGCACCACACGGCGGGCTGCCTGTCTCCCTTGCCAGCCTGCCTGGGGACGGCAGGAAGATGGCGCCCTCTGCCTGAGGAGGGGCGTGGGGAGAGCTGGCCGTCTTCTCCCGGTGGCAGCAGGTGGGGGTGGGGTGCAACCGGGCTGCAGCATGGAGGACGGGAGGACAGGGCACCCGAGAGCCTGGCGGAGTGACTCATCACTGGGTGCAGCAGCTGCTGTCCCTTGCTGTCCCTGGGGCTAGCCCTCTCTGAAGGGGCTGGGCCTCTTGGGCATCAACAGCAGGCATTTACAGTAGATGGGGCTGTTTGGGCTAGCGTGGGGGGCATGGCTTGTGCTTGCTACTGGCTGGTGTGGGCCTGGATTAGGCCTGGGGGACACCTTTTTCCTCACCCAATGTGTGTGTGGGGGTGGAGGGACCTCAGGGTGAGGACTGGGGTGACAGTGTCCTCCCACCTCGTGCCAGCACAGTCGCTTGGCCAGGCTCCACTGGGCCTCCCAATTACCTGTCTCCCTTCGCTGGCCCCACAGAACCCAGCTCAGCACCCCCCAGAGCCAGAGCCCCCGTGTGCCAGCCCCCCTGGGCACCATGGGCAAGGAGAAGACGCACATCAACATCGTGGTCATCGGCCATGTGGACTCAGGCAAGTCCACCACCACTGGCCACCTCATTTACAAATGCGGGGGCATCGACAAAAGGACCATTGAGAAGTTCGAGAAGGAGGCGGCTGAGGTGAGCTGGGGGACCCCACTGCTCAGTACCAGCTCTAACTCACAGCTGGGCTGGGTGCCTCCCCGAGCCCGGGTGGGTGCCTCAGTCTATTTCCTGCAGAACAGAAGGCACGAATCTCAGGGTCCAGACGAGAGATGAAGGCAGGTTGGTGTGGGCAGGGTGACCTCTTTGAGAATGTGCTGGGCAGAATCAAGCTGCCCCATGGTGGGGAAGGGGCCTGAGAAAAAGCATTTCTGCCTGCCTGGTCCATGGCAGGCTCTGGGCACCCTGCCTTAGTGGGCCCGGCCAGAGGCCTCAGACCTTGTCTCTCACTCTCAGGGCCGAGGCTGTGGCTGGTCATCGGCTACCCTCACTTGTCCCAGGGCTGGGCAAGGGCTCAGGGCTGCTATTAATAGCTGACTGATGGGCACCTGGCTTGCCTGCTCTGTTTTCTCAGGCTGGGCTGGGGAGGGCTGCTTGTCCAGGGTGCTGTTGGGTTGGAGGTCCTGGTGGCCTGGTGAGGGTAAGAGTACCCCTGGTTGCCTCTTTTCCTGGCTGAGACCCAAGAGTCAGAAGGGGCCATGAGCAAGGGTCTGCTCTCTGCTCCCTTCTCTGCCCTGGGACTCTGGGAGTGGCCCCTCTGGGCAGGTGCTCACCTGCAGCCTAGGATCAGCAGGTGGCCTCAGTGGAAATGCGTGGTCTGAGCCACAATTCGGTGCATCTGGGCCCAAAGCTGTGTCTCTCTACCTTTGGGGTAGCGGTGGGAGGGGCCAAGAGATTGAAAGATGCTTGGGTTGGGTCCCAGCTGGGCCCTGTTTTTTCTGTTTGGGCAGCTGCTCCACCCTGGGTAGCCTTTCTGGAGGGCAGAGGCCTGTCCACTCGAGATCCTGGCAGAGAGCTGTGTCTAGCTGGGCAGGGACCACAACTGTGGCCTCCAGCACCCAGGAGTTTTCAGAGAGTGACCAGCCTTGCTCAGGGGGCTGGGAGGAACCCTGCTTCCCTGGGTTGGAGAGGGGTGAGGAGGAGCCTCAGAACTATTGGGAGTCCTCACCAGCTGTGGAAAGAGCAGGAAACCAAGGCCCTCCTGGAAACTTCAGCCTATTTCTCTTTTTCTTTTTAAGAAACAATGCAGAGAGGTTTTTATTCGATGGCCCCGAAGTCGATGGTGTAATTGGTTTGTGACTGATGAAGGGTTTCTCCAGGTTCAGATAAAAAGGAGCCCTCTGCCAGGGGAGGGATTTACTGGGGTCTGAGGCTTCCAGGCCCTCGCGCCACCTGCTGGTGGACATGTGTGTCTGTGGCCATTCAGGATCTGCGCTCCAGCGGACCTGGGTGGCATGATGTGGATGCCAGGCAGGGCAAGATCTCGTGTTAGTACCAGGAGATGAGACTGGAGTCCCTGGGCAAAGTGGGGACCCAAGGGGCTGGTGCCCAACTGCCATCCTCACCAGCTGCTGCCACAGACCAGGGCAGGCCCAGTGGGTGGCAGTGACCCCTGAGTTGTGGGTCCTGCCCTGAGTCCTGCCCCCCTCACCCAGATGGGGAAGGGCTCCTTCAAATACGCCTGGGTACTGGACAAGCTGAAGGCAGAGCGGGAGCGCGGCATCACCATTGACATCTCTCTCTGGAAGTTTGAGACCACCAAGTACTACATCACCATCATTGACGCCCCTGGCCACCGTGACTTCATCAAGAACATGATCACTGGCACATCTCAGGTGGGTGGGGCAAGGGCACCCCCAAAACCACCAGGGCCCTGGAGTTGCCCCAGGGTACCTGGTCTCCTGTGCTTTCTGCCAGGGTGGGGACCCCTCCCCCTGGTTGCCTCCAGCACCCTTGCACAGAGTCCCTGGGAACTGAGTCAGTGCCCATGTCTCAGACAGCAGAAGTGTGTGGGAGACACTCTGCCACTGTCTCTCTGGACCACTGGACACACCCCTGTGTCCTCAGACAGAAGGACATAGGGGCCAGGATGGGGAGAGAGAGATGTGGGTGGAAGTGCAGACAGTCAGACTGGACCATCAGACATTGGTGGGGTGTCAACAGACATGGCACACAGTCTGCTGGGGGTGGAGCCTGTGCCCCAGGTTTCCTTGGCTCGAGACCTGGTAGATGAGCCCCTGTGACTCCTAGGGTGGAGCCCCTGAGTTTCTGTCCCCAGGACAGAGGCTCAGGCTGCATCTTGCATGTGGTGGGGCCTGGTGAGAGGAGCCGGGGGCTTACCACACCTGACCTGCTGAGCAGGCGGACTGCGCAGTGCTGATTGTGGCAGCAGGCGTGGGCGAGTTTGAGGCGGGCATTTCCAAGAACGGGCAGACCCGGGAGCACGCGCTACTGGCCTATACACTGGGCGTGAAGCAGCTCATCGTGGGTGTCAACAAGATGGACTCTACAGAGCCAGCCTACAGCGAGAAGCGGTATGATGAGATCGTGAAGGAGGTCAGCGCCTACATCAAGAAGATCGGCTACAACCCGGCCACAGTGCCCTTCGTGCCCATCTCAGGCTGGCACGGTGACAACATGCTGGAACCCTCACCCAATGTGAGTCCTGTGGGGCGCAGGGCTGCCTCCTCCCAGAACCCAGGGCCTTGGGGTCAGGGCAAGGACAGTAGGCTGCGCAGGGAGCTCGAGAGCTAGGCCTCAGCTTCCCTCGGTCCATCTGGGTATTATCAGCATTGGGGCAGCAAACACCTCCCTCTTGGCAGTGTCAGGGCCTGGCAAAGGGCCTTCCCTTGGGGTCCCCAGCTCAGCCTTCCCATGAGGCTGGCAGAGACAGCTGAGGCCCCTTCTCTGGCCCGTGATGGTCTTCCAGGTTGACCTTGCAGGGACAGCCCCATGCACCTGGTACCGAGTATCTCACTATAGGGAAGATTAATTTCTATCACCCCAGCCACTGTCCTGGCCCTGGACACTGCTCACTGTCCGCAGGGCCATGGACCCTCCTTGGCTGCCTCCCCTGGGAACTGTCCATATCCCTGAGCTGGACAGAAGGGTGAAGACTGGCTCTTGGCTGGTTACTTGGAAGCCTGAGTTGCTGGGAGCTGAAGAGGAGAGACATTTTTCAGAACCTGGGACTACATTCCTAGATCTCTGTCCCAGAAAGGCAGCCACTTGGCTCTGGTCAGCACCACAGCTGCCCAAACTGAGGGAGGTGGTGTGGAGCTTGGCTACCTGGAGACAGCCAGGGAGGGCTTGAACCAACTGCATGGAGCTCAGAGCCTGGTGGTCTGGGGACAGAGCTGGGCAGGCTAGGGGACATTCCCAGTCTACCTCCATCTTGCTCTGCTGAGCGCTGTCTACCCATGGCTCATGCTTTCCCTCCTGGGATATAAAATGGGCACGTGTACTCCCCTCCATCCCAAGGGAGGCCCCTAGCCAGCATGGACCCCTCACACTCCCTACTGGAGGTTGGGAGCCCCACCCACCCCTGTTCAGCAAGCTGTCTGTTGACCTAGGCTGCCTGAGATTTGCCATGAATACAAGGGCAGGGGGACACCAAAGCCCTGGAGGTGGGCTCACTTCCCCGTCTGTGGGGGGTGGCCAGAGGCAACTCGGTGCAGGGGGGCTCAGTTGAGCTTGGGAGAGGCCCTGCTGTGGGTGGATCCTGAGCTTGGAGACACCAGGGGGGCCAGCAAAGCCTCTGGGGCTGAGGCCCGGGCTGGACTCTGTCTCTGGCTTGGGCATTGGCCACACTCTGGCCCCTCCTGCTCTGGTGCTTGCCCTGCCCAGCGATGTGATGGCTGGGGACCTGGGGGCTGCAGGATTGGGACCAGGCAGGGACTTGTTCGTCAGTGTCAGGAGCACTGAGGTCTGTGCCAAGGTGGGGGCTTTTCATCTTTGCCCCCTCTTTCCTAGGATGAATCTGTCCAGTGTCCCTATGAGGTTGGGAACATGAACCAAAGGGTCAAGGGGGCCAGCTGTCCAGCTCCTGGAGGGCACAGAACAATTTAGCTGGAGCACTCGGGCCTCAGGCAGCCTGGGGTAGCCCTGCTCTGCCTCCTTCAGATTACAGGATACCCCCTGGTCGAAGGCCTGGTCAACTGGGCCCACAGGGTGGGAGGCCACAGGTGATCCTGTGACCATCAATGCCTTTTCTCCCCTGCCTAGATGCCATGGTTCAAGGGCTGGAAAGTGGAACGCAAAGAAGGGAACGCAAGTGGCGTGTCCCTGCTTGAGGCCCTGGACACAATCCTGCCTCCCACTCGCCCTACAGACAAGCCCCTGCGCCTGCCACTGCAGGACGTGTACAAGATTGGTGGTGAGTGATGTTGGTGCTAGAGCTCACTGTTCCCCTGGAGGGGCCTGGCCAGCTCTGCCCCCATTCCAGCCCTCTCCTGAGACCAGGGCCCTGAGGAGCCTCTGAGGTCAGGTACCTCCACCTCTCATCCCACACTACACATTTTCTAGGGGTCTATTGATGGCACAGTATCAGAGTGTTTTGTTCTGTTGTACATAGTGTCATTGTGAGTCAGACCCAACTCGACGGCACGTGACTACAACTGATCCCTTCCATCCACACACCCATGTATTCATTGCCTTGTCCATCTGTCCAGCCATGCATGCTGCCCACCTTGCCCCCGACCTGTCTGCCCAGCATTTCCCAGGGTCTCCCTCACTCTGGGGAAGTGCTCAGTTCTGAGCCAGGAGCTGGGGTGGTAAGATGGGAGCACAGAAGGACTCATGCTTTGCCCCCAGGAGGTCCCAGTCTTAGGGACATAGTCCCAGTCCAGGAATGAGAAATGCAGATCATGAGATCAATAGCAACCACAACCTAAGATGAGACCCCTAGAAGGGCAGGGAATGATGAGGTACTTGTGGCCAGAGGCATCTTTGTGTGTAGGGTGGGGGTGTTGTGCTCAGCCAGCGCAGAGAATAGTCACCAGCCTCAGTCCCTGTCATTCCGTGGTGCCACCCATTCTCAAGGAGACAGAGAACCCCAGGGCCCTGGGAAAGATGATAGCCCCTTGGCAGCCACACAGCTGGTATCAGCAGGCCCATGAGAAGTGCTGAGGCACAGATAGCCCATCAGTGACAGGAATAAGCAGCGCCCTAGCAGGGGCCAGGGAGCTCTCGGCAACAGGGCCACGGATCCCAGGGTAGGAGAACCCCGTGAACATGTCTACACATTGCTGTGGTGCTGCAGCCAGAGGGTCATAGGGAGGAGTCCCTATGTTGCTGCCACCTGGAGGATGGGATCTCCACCTCTCCTCTCTGCCCTGTCCCTTGTCCTTGCGTTCCTGGGAGCTCTTACTCAGTCTCTTGTCTCCTGCATGGGGTGGGGGAGCCTCCACTCCCATCGGAATCCCAGTGTCTGCCTTGTCTGGGCCATTCCTGCCCTCACCTCCTCCACATGGCCATGTCCCCGGCCCCACCAGGGAGGACTAAGTCCCAAGCTTCATCTGTTTCAGGGCCTCTGCCTGAACATCTTGCCCCTGCACCCCCTCTACCCCTGCCTATCCCTCACAACCCCATCTTCTTGGCCAGGCATTGGTACAGTGCCCGTGGGCCGAGTGGAAACAGGCATCCTTCGGCCAGGCATGGTGGTGACCTTTGCACCCGTGAACATCACCACGGAGGTGAAGTCGGTGGAGATGCACCACGAGGCTCTCAGTGAGGCCCTGCCTGGCGACAATGTCGGCTTCAACGTGAAGAATGTGTCTGTCAAGGACATCCGCCGGGGCAATGTGTGTGGGGACAGCAAGTCTGACCCCCCACAGGAGGCTGCCCAGTTTACTTCCCAGGTCTGTAGCTGTGCTGGTGTCTGGGGGAAGGGGCCCTGTCCCTGCCTAGAGCAGTGGCAGGGCCATCCTGGTGGGGTGGCTGCTGGCCCTTCGCCTGGTGCTGGGGAGAAAACAGCTCCCCATTTCCCTGGGGCCTCCTGGGACTCCAGGGGTTAAATGGGTGCTCAGAGTCCCAGGCAGGAGGAGCAGACCCCAGGCCATGCCACTCTCAGCCTCTGTGTGGTCCTAGTCTGGGATGTCTGGCCTTTGAGGTCCCATACTTGTCCTGAAAAAGTTTATAAACTTGCTGCTGGAGACATCTCTGTAACATTTTATTCACGTTTTAAATTTTGCACCGTTTGATCATCTCTTCATGGGACAATTTTTAAAATGACTTTATTGAGATGTAATTGAAATATAGGAATTGTCCGGTTTTGCCATGCTGGCCTGAGCTCTGGCCGGGACTGGGAGCATCATGCTGTTTTGGGGTCTTTCAAAGAATGCAGTGGTCCACTGTTGCCTCATGGTTTGCTATGTGCTCAGTGAGGGAATTGGGGCCTGGGTCTGAAGGTAGGTCCCCCACAGCCTGACCTTTCTCTGGCCAGCACTCTGGGCTGTGGGAATTCAGGAGGCAGGCTCCTGGGGTTGGAACATCCTGGCCCAGTGCCTGCTCTCCCCTACCCACACTTCATGGCTGCACACAACTCTGCTTCAGGTCATCATCCTGAACCACCCTGGGCAGATCAGCGCTGGCTACTCGCCGGTCATTGACTGCCACACAGCCCACATTGCCTGCAAGTTTGCTGAGCTGAAAGAGAAGATTGACAGGCGTTCTGGCAAGAAGCTGGAGGATAACCCCAAGTCCCTGAAGTCTGGAGATGCAGCCATCGTGGAGATGGTCCCGGGGAAGCCCATGTGTGTGGAGAGCTTCTCGCAGTACCCACCTCTCGGTAAGCCCTGGCGATCGCGGGGGGTGGGGGTGGGGTGCAGCCTGGAGGTGGCCACTGATCCAGGTTGAGGGCCAAGGACCATCGGGGGGCGTGGGTGGGGTAAGGACTCCTATACTATGGCAAAGTGCTCTGCTGAGCTTAAGCATAGAGCCGTTTAGCTTAGGGAGGGGACCCTTGGCTTCTGTGTCACTGAGAGCAGGCGTCCCTGGGCAGGCCTGGCGTAGTGGCCCTTGGCTGAAGAGAGCTCCTTAAGCGACTTGCCCAAAGTCAGCTTACTGGTCGCCCCGAAGGATGGCCTGGCCTGCCCCAAGTGGCTATCGCAGCCCTGTGTGGACAGCTGCGCTGGGCAGGGCGGCTACGCTGAGGCCGCCCCGCAGCGGCAAGGACAGGTCAAAGGGGGCGGCTGGGAAGATGCTGCCAGTGCCCAGTGCGCCTGCGCGCTGCCTTCCCGCCTCCGCCACTTACGCACCCCTCTCCGCAGGCCGCTTCGCTGTGCGCGACATGCGGCAGACGGTGGCCGTGGGCGTCATCAAGAACGTGGAGAAGAAGAGCGGCGGCGCTGGCAAGGTCACCAAGTCGGCGCAGAAAGCGCAGAAGGCGGGCAAGTGAAGCGCGGGCGCCCGCGGCGCGGCCCCTCCCGGCGGCGCCGCGCCCCGCCCCCGGTCCCGCCCCCGGTCCCGCCCCCGGCGCGGCCCCACCGCCCCGCCCCCCCGCCAGGCGCATGTCTGCACCTCCGCTTGTCAGAGGCTCTACGTCAGCGACTGGATGCTCGCCATCAAGGTCCAGTGGAAGTTTTTCAAGAGGAAAAGCAACCCCGCCCCAGGCTTCCGCGCCAGCGCTCGCTACGCTCAGTGCCCATTTTCCCAATAAACTGAGCGACCCCAGAGCTGTGTGCGCCTGCTGCTGGGAACCCTGTGCTCGCCCAAAGCCGTGCCCCCGGGTGTCCTGCCCGGCGCCCCTCGCCACTGCCAGGTGACCCGGCCAGTTGCCCTTCTGAGCTGCGCAGGGTGGACAGTGGGGACCCACAGGCCAGTTGTCCCCAGTGGCCATGAAGGGTGTGCAGGAAGAACCGCAGAACAGCGATCGATTGTCCCAGGGTCTACCTTCGGGCCCATGAGAGCCAGGGGTCTTCCCTGTTTGTGTTGGCACACATGGGTCCTTCTCCCAGGTCCCAGGTCTCCCACCCTAGAGCTCTGTCCTGATCCCTCTCCCACCAGCAGCTGTGGTGGGAGCAGCCCATGTCCATGCTGCCACTGAACCTAGGCCCTCAGCCATGGGAAAGCAGAAAACTTGCCCCAGAAACTGGGAGGTCAATGGCTCCAGTCAGTGGGGCTGGGGATGTTGGGTCTTCCTTGGGGTCCCTGGTCTTCCTGGGCCAGAACAGACCCTGACCTTGGTCAGCATGGGCAGGGGAGATGGCAGGGTCACTCTGTGTCCATGCACCCCTGCTCTGGGAAGCTGCCCCAAGACCATTCGTCTTCCTGTTGGGGCAGATGGAGGCCAAGCGGGGATGAGTAGATTTCCCTGCCCTGCTCCCAGCTCTGGGGTGGGCCTCCCTGGGGGGCCCAGGCTCTCCTGTCCACAGTGGGGTACCAGACTATGGAGATTCCCTGCAGAGTGGGCAGGAGGTTGCCTGCAGAATGGGTGGGTGGGCTGCTCACCTTCCCAGTGTGTTCATCTCCTAGGGCCACTGTAACAATGACCACACATAGTCTGGCTTCTGGAGTCCAGCTCAAAGTCATTGCCACAGGGTGGAAGTCAAGTTGTTGTGGGGTTGGACCCCTCTGCATGTTCCCTCTTCCAGCCTGTGACCCAATCATTCCATTCTCTGCCTCTGTGGTTTCATGACCTGACCTCTTCTGTGAATGTCAAATCTCCCTCTAATAAGGCAGCTCGTGACTACACCGGGGGCTCCCTTGGAGAATCCCAGACAACCTCCAATCTCATATCCGTGCCTGTCACACCTGTAAAATCCTTTCTTGCACACAAAGTCTCCATCACAGGTTCCAGATGACTAGTTCCTGATACCCCTTGGCACATTCAGCCCTTTGCCCTGGCACAGATGGAGATGATGCGGCCTCAAGTGAGGGGCAATTCTGCCAGGTGAAGAGGTGGACACACAGTCCAGGGAGCCCTTGAGGGGCTGCTGGTGTCTCTACCCAATCCCAAGGCAGAAGGCTGAACACAGAGGAAGGCAGAATAGGAGGGGAGACTCACGTCACCAGGCAGCAACATGGTTTGGAATGTGGGGTCGGCAGCCCATGGACTCACACGGGGAGGGTTTGGGCTGATGAATGTTTGGGACTCCAAGGGAGGGTGACCAAGTTAGTGGATGAAGATACAGGGTGCCCAGGCAAACTTGAACTTCAGATGAATACTAAATATTTTTTAGTATAACATATCTGGGACGTTGTTGTTAGGTGCTGTTGAGTTGGTACAACTCGTAGTGACCATATGTACAACAGAACAAAATACTCCCCAACACTATGCTATCCCTGGCACTATGTCAGTGCTTCTCTGCTGTTCATAAGGTTTTCAATGGCTGATTATTTTGGAAGTGGGCTGCCCGGTCCTTCTCCCAAGCCTACCACATCCAGTATTCCCAGATGGTCTCCCATCCAAGTACTAAGCAGACCCAATATTTACACTAAAAAGGTATTCATTATTTATCTGAAATTCAGATTTGAATGGGTACCCTGTATTTTGTCTGGTGACCCTACCCAAGGACTCTAGGTGTTTCCTGGGCCCCACAACCCATCCTGAGCCTTCCTTGGATCACCATCATTGGTAAGAGAAGTGTAGTATGAACTGGCACAGCTGTCAGCCCAGGAGTTGTCCCCACACACTTGCCCCAGTTAGAACTGAGGTCACTAAGGAAATTTATTAGCCTGAGACAGGACAAGAATGAGAAACAACCCCCTGCTGAACTGAAGGAAGCCCCCATGTGCAGACCCTGAGGGGCCAAGAGATCCTCAAATTCTCCTGTCCCTAGCTACTGCTGCAAACTCTGGCATCCTCTGGGAACCTTGGTCACCCAGATGCTGCTGGTCAGTCAAGGTCAGCCTGCTGCATAGTTCTTATCCTGCCTTGGGCCACACTGTACTGGGTGCAGAAGGACACGGCCTTGTGCACAGAGCACCTCATTCCCATCAGAGTTCTCTGTAGATGAGTGGCTGTCAGCTGTGGTGGCCTGGAGGGTGGGGTCTCTGGGGAAGGCCTCTCAGCCCTGGGCCTGCCTTCTGGGATGGTGTGATGAAGCTGGCCCAAGCTCCTGGGTCTTCTACCTAGAGGGCTCAGGTGGGGTCCCCAGGGTGGGTATGGAAAGGGACTGGAGGAGGTGGAGATCTCTGCTGGGCTTCCAACACCTCTGTGTGTGGGCCCAGGACAGGCAGTCACCTCCCAGGCTGCTAGAGTTTCCTGTTGATCTCCCAGTGGGGGCTTCCTTCATCCAGCCCACCACCAGCTCTGCAGAGGGAGGAGCTCAAACTTGGTCCCCACTGGAACCTCAGCCCTGGGTCTCTGGGGAATTCCTATAGCCACCCTACACTCCAGAGGACTTTGGGGGGTGAGGGGCACTGAGCACACATCAAGTCTGAAAGACAAGGGGCCAACATGTGCCCACCTGCTCTGAGAGATACCTGGCATTGGCTTGAAGCGACCACACAGTGACCATTGTCCTTCCAGTGCTTCTGCTGCCTGAGCCAGGGCTGAGATGGAGGGGAGAAATTGGGCCAGGGGGAAGCTAGAGGGACCCCCATAGGCCCAGGGCTGGTAGTCCTTTCCCCATCACGAACAAGAGCAGAGGTAAGGGTGGAGCCTACAGGGGCACAGTGAAGGAAGACCCAGGACTAGCCCTTGGACATCAGCTTGGGGAGCCCTGTAGGCAGCTGGACAGGGCAGCAGGGGGATCACCACCTCTTGGAGGATGCCCAGGGCCCTAGCAGGGGCAATGGCATCAGGGCCCAAGCACTTGGGCAGTTATTTGGCTGAGGGGACCCCAGAAGGTGGCCCTGCTGGCAGCCAAGGGGACACTGGTCTCAGTCCCGAGGCAGTGGGGGCCCCGGCACAGGTCCTGAGGTCAGGGAATGGCATGGGACTAGGGCTGGGGGATAATTGAAAGCTGTCTCACGAAGATACCGGCTGGCAGCCTCTAGGGGCACTTGCAGTTTTGGGGGTTGAATCCAGGGCTCACGAATGCTAGGCAAGTGCTCTACCACTAAGTTGTACCCCCAGCCTCTTTAGTTTTTATTCTGAGACAAGTTCTTACTAAATTGCAGAAGCTGCCTCTGGCCTTCGACTTGAGATCTTCCTGCCTCAGCCTCCTGAGTTGCAGCAATTGTGGGCGTGAGCCATGGCACCAGCCTCTCTGTGCATTTTGACACCTGTGAAAGACTCATGAGGAGTGGAGAGCCAGTCCTGGGTGTCTGCTGAGCTGGCCAAATGCTACCTGTCTCTCCCGTGGTCTCCCCAGGGGTCCCAGTGCCCTCCCCGAAGCACCTGCACGTAGTCCTGTATCTGAGCAGTGTCTTCTGTGCTTCTCTCCAAGGGGCTGAGCCTCCGGCAGATCCAGGGCCAGTGATGGGATCCTGGGATTTTGCACATGCTGTGACTTCAGGAATGATAGTCCTAGAGGGTGGTGTGGGTGCCCCAGGTGCCTCAGTATATCTGGGACTCTAGGATCATGTCTGCCTGTATACACTTAGTGTGTGAGTGTGGCCTACGTGCAGAGTGGCACACCTGGGGTTGTGTGGGATGAGAGGGGGGCTCAGTGGGGTGTCCTGGAGCCCTTGGAAGCCAGGGCACTATTCGCACATGCATGTGTGTCAGTGTGTGCATTGTGTGTCCACAACATGTCTGTGTGTTTTAACTCTGCCTCCAATGCTGGCTGGCCACCTTGGGTCAGGGCTTTGTCCCTAGGTGGTGCCGCAGGGTGGCTGGCCCCTGCTGGTGGTGGGTCCCCTGGGAGGTGGCCTGCCACAGTGGCTGCAACTGCCACTGTCCTGGATCTATGCAGAGTAAAGTGTGGGGGAGAGGGGGGACTGGCAAGTGCCTGTGAGGCAGTCCTTCCTGGTAGGTTCCCAGGAACCACAAATAGTATCTGTGAGGGGCTGGCTCATTTCTGGTGCCATTTGCCACTCCTGATGCCTTGACTTGGGGTGGCCTGGGGGAGGAGGAGGAGGAAGGGCAGCAGCCAGGCCGGGTGAAGCTGGGTGAGGCTGCCAGATGCTCCTGTGTGCAGCCACAGTGGTCCCTGCCAGCACGGAGGTCAGCTCAGTCTTGCCACAGTCTTGCCAGTGTCCCGGCTTGGACTGAGGCCTGAGGCAGGAGAACCAAGAGGTCAGAGTGCTTGCCCTGCTTGTCCCTTGACTGCCCCCAGGTGGGGTGGGAGGAGGGCAGGAGAAGGAAGCTGTGCCCTGGCTGGAGCAGTGGCTGGGCTGCCTTGTGGGCCACAGGTCCCTCCTGGTGCTGGCTCGGTCTACACTAAGGGCCAGGGAGAGGAGGAGCTCCTGAGGGTCTGTGTGCCTCACACAGGAGACAGGTGGAGGTGGGGCACAGGGGCAACTAGGGGCTCAGGTGGAGCTGGGGGAGCTGGGGTTGCGGAGGAAGCTGGGGGCGTGGGGGCAGTGGGGCATGGGGGGGCTGGAAGCATAGGGGGCTCAACCAGAGGAGGCAGAGCTCCCTGGACGGCCTGGAGGAGTCAGGAGGGCAGGGGCCTCCCACACACTCTGGACCATCTCCGTGAAGATGCTGGGGAAGCCACCACTGCTGCCTTGCCAAGCCCCTGGCATCCCTGGGTGGGGAAAGCCTGGTGCCCACAGGCTCTGTGCAGGGGTGCTGTGTGGGGCTATGGGTAGGGCCCTGGGTTTAAACAACTCTTCCCTGTGGCCCTGACTCTGGAAGGCCAGGCTGCCTCCACTGGGCATGTGGCTGCCTCTGGTGCCCTTTTGTCACCTCTTTACTCCATGTGCCTGGTGCCCAGCTTCTGCAGAGCCTGGAAGAGATGGGTGCAGCCAGCAGAGTCAACTCATTTATTTTTACCTTGGCACTTATGTAACGCCTTTCCTGCAAGGCACCCCTCTATGAGCCTCACAAACCTCAATCCACTGTCATGGCAACCATGCAATATATTTGCTGTCTTATCCCAGTTTCACAGAGAAACCAAGGTTCAGGGAGATTCAGAGACCCTGCCCAAGTCACATGTGTAAATTAAACTTGCCACTGTGAAACAGCAATGGTTCTTTCATTCTGAAATGCTGTAAGAGTAGCATTTTCCCATCAAGTTAGACCTTGACAATGTAGAAAACCTGTGCTTACTTTGCTGAACTCAGACACTGGGTCCATCTGAACACTTTCTCAGTGGTCTCACAGATGTGCCAGCCTGCTCAGAGCCCTTCTGGTGGGGTGACCTCCTTCCCTGGGCCCCGACGCTCACCTCATTCCCTATGACAATTCTCATCCCTTGGATCGGGTTTTCTCAGGAGCTGAGACGGTAGAGGGAAACTCCATTTGTGTTAATTTATGCTAAGGTGTAAATGGCTAAAATACCAGAAACATTTGCATTTTAAGAAAGGACGTTGTTAGTCTAACTTTCTTAACTTCAGCACTACTGACATCTGGGCTGGGCAGTTCTCTGTCATGGGGGTGCATTCTGTGCAGGATGTTAAAGAGCATCCCTAGCCTCTGCCTACTTGATGCCAGTGGCCCCCCAAGTTGTGACAACCAAAAATGTCTCTGAACATTGCCAAGTGCCCCTGGTGAGAGTGATGGATCCAAGTAGATATGGTTTCTGTTGGGGAGCAGGAAATGCAGCTAGGCAAAGGGCCAGTCTTATAGATTGAGACTGCCTGTCTGAGCTGCACATGCATTTCCTGGCCTGGGATAGTCACCTTCCTTTCCCACTACAACCTGTGGGAAGGACAGCATGGAGCCTAGGAGGGCGGCTGTTCATGCTGGGCCCTGGGACCAGCGTTTGGGAGCTGGGCGCAGCTATGAAAGTTTGGCTGTTTTACCCAGTTGTCTGTGATTCTCTTGCTTATTAGAGGAGGAAGGTGAAGCTCTGACTTGGTTGGCTGGGAAGCCAGAGTAGAACCTCATACAGGGGCTAGAACAGCAGAAACCTCTTCTCATAGGTCTGGAGGCAAAAGTACAAGTCTGTGAGGTCCTGGCAGGTCTAGCATCTTGGGATGGTCCACCTCTGGGTTTGCAGATGGCAGAGATCAGAGAGGGAACAAAGCCCCCCAGTGTCTCCCTGAAGGGTGCCGCCCATCACAGGGCTTCACCCTCACAGCCCACTCATGCCTGGAGACCTCGTCTCCTACATATCACCTTGGGTTAGGACTCAATGAGTAAATTCTGGGGGATGCAAACATTGAATACAGCTCAGGTTCAGTTACATGGTCTGCTCTAGGTCACACATCTTGGAGAAGCTGCACCCTGGGAGTTCTGCTCTGAAGCCAGCACTATTCTGCCTTTGCTACTGCTCTACCTTTGGCAGTGGGGGATGGTGAGCTTGCTGGGTGCAGGGTGGAGCACTGGGGTTTGCTGGTGAAGCCCCTGGTACTGGTGAGGGCTCCAGCTTCTGTCTGGCCTGATATATCTCTGGTCTGCTAGCTGGAGAGCCCAGTGTTTTTGAATCATCCCCCTGGTGTGGCATTTGGTGACCTTGTCCAGGTAAGGGGCTGGGTGCGGCAGGAACTCCAGCAGCTTGTGGGCCCTGCCCAAGTCTGGACAGCACTGTGGAAAGCCCCCTGGACTGAGGGGGACAGCACTGTGGAAAGCCCCTGGGTGAGGCCCTCAAGCTTGCCCGGGCCAGTAGATGCTGACAGCTTGTGTATGGGCAGGCGCTGACCGCTTTGCTGGCAGGAGCCTGTCTCCAAGGCACTGAACTCCAGCTACCTACATCCTCTCAGTGTCCATCCCAGAGCCCCTGAGCCACACAAGCCCCAGGCCTGCCTTCCACAGCTCATCTGGTCCTAGAGCAAAGTGATGGCTGGGTCACTAATGAATGTTGATGGGCCCCTTCTGTGGGCAGGGCTGGGGGCTGTGGCCAGCACGGGGCCCTCACTGAGCTCATCTTACAGGGCAGGTGAGCACCTGGCAGGCAAATAGGTAAGGAATAGGTTCGGACTGTGATAAAGGAGAGGCAGAGAAAGGGAGGCAGAGGTCTGTGTGTCGGGTCTGACTTAAGGGTCTGAGATGAGGCACAGGGTCCATGTGCCAGGACAAGGCAGTGAGAGGTCCATGCAAAGGCTCCTTGGCCTGTATGAGGGGTCCTGAGGGGGCTGTGTGGTGGGTGGGAGACTGGGGGCAGGTCAGAGTGGTCAGAAAGCAAGTGGCAGGGTCAGATGTCATGGATGAGTGTGCCATGGTGTGAAGAGTATTGGGGTAGCCTCAGAGTGCCATGGGGTGTGGGTAAAGGGAGCTCTGCAGGGCCTTTGTTCTTCAGGCTTATGTGCAGCAGGATAAAGATAATTCTCTGTCTTCATCACCCGCATTGGAGATGTGGGAAGGGTTGCTGGCACCACATACAAAACTGTGGACCAGAAATAACAAAGGAGAATGTCATGGCCGCGTGGCAGTCATAGCAGGAGCAAGGAGATCTCTGCGGGTCCCAGAAGCTGCAGTGTGACTTTGGCCCTCTCTAGAGACTTCCAAGGCCACCTTCACCAGGGGGACCTGCTCCACCTGTCCCCAGCCACAGGGACTCCTACTGTCAAGATGTCATTGGTGCTTGGGAAGTACAAATCCATTCTCTTATGTAATTAGCTGGTTTGCCGGGGGCTAGGGGAGCTTGTTGAGCACTTTGGTTCTTTTAAAAGCTATAAATTAAATTTCTATCGACTTTAGTCAATAGGTGTTAGTGTAAGATGTTTAAAACTTAATGGTTCCATACCACTTCCTTGCCTCATTCCCCTGCTCCCCATGAGCTGCACAAAGACACCTCTTTCTCCTCCTAATGGAAAATTCCTTTGAGGGAGTATCTGGGCCTTTCTGTCTGGGTAGGCACTTCCTGTTGTCCAAATTACAGGACTAAAACAACAGCAGCTCTGGCCCAGCTTGAGTGATTGAGAACCTGCCTCTTCTCATTTCCCCAAATTAAGTCTTCTTTCTTGGCTGGCAGAGCCTTTGCCGGCTCCTCTGCCTTCCTGGGCACCAGGGCCGTGATGGGAGGTCTCCTTTCTCCTGGGATGGGCACACTGGGGAGTGAGTCCAAAGGGAGAGCACTTGCCAGTGTCCACACATGCTGTTATGTGTGGTTGGTGGCCTTCAGAACTAGGGTGACTGAACTCCTGGGTGTAGATGCCATCCGTGTGACAGCTGGTATCTGAGAGCTTCCTGGCAGGGATTCCAGTGGGTAGGGCTGAGTTGCTTCCTTCTGCCCTGGGCAATGGTCAGCACAAACCCTATGTAGCCTCCCCTTTGACACCTGCTGGTGGCCAGGCCAGGGCAGCCCACTGAGGCCCAGCTTCCTCTCGCCTCACTTCCTTTACGTGTGGCATCTGTGAGGCCAGAGTCCTGACCCTCAGGGTTGCAGCTCAGCCTGAGGGCAGTAGGACAGTGGGCTTCCAGGCAGCACTGGGCAAGCGCCCTGGTCTGTGACATTGGGGAGGGGACCGTGTAGGTTCTCCATGGGGGGAATAATCTGGGTGTGCTTCTGCCTGGCCTCCACCAGGAGCAGCCATAGTAGCCAGACTGTGGGCTCCCATCTGTGCCCGACTGTGGGGAATAGGGAACAAGACAGGCACCAGGCTGGGGTGAGCCAGCATGGAGGCTGGTGGCCACATCCTCTTGTGTTGAGGTGAGTTTCCTGGTGAAATGACTCACAGGAGGGCTTTGGGGGTGGCGGGGTGCTCATGAGAACTCCAGGCTAGTCTTTGATTTGACAGCAACCAGCATTAGCCTGACATTCAATGGCCCGCCTTCTCTGGCTGCTTCACACAGCCCTGCACTGTGGGGGACAGTAGAAACCCAGGACCTGCCTAGAGGAGCAGAGAGAGGCAGGTGCAGGTGCCCAGGTTGCTGGGAACAGGGACAGCACTGGAGGTGCTGAAAGGACAGCGCCCGGCTGCTTGTGGCTGCTTGGAAGCTGCTGCCCTGTGCTTGGACCAGAGGTCTCTCCCCAAGGGGAGCCAGGCGTCATGCACATCTGAATTTTCCACTCCCCTCTCTGGAATACTGTTGATGCAGTCTTCGCAATGACAACTTGAGCCTGAAATCTTTTCCTATCTCCTTTTAAAAGTAAAATGGAGTTCCTGTTGCATGCATGAAATTCACCTTGACTTGGTTTTCAGGACCAGCTTCCCTGGGTTGTGGGGTGGGTAATGGCATGCTGGTTAGCGGGTTACTGACAGCGAACAGCTACCAGGTATGCAGAGCAGGAAGTTAAAATCATGAAATCATGAATGATTAATGAGCTGGCTTGCTGAGAGGATGTCTTAAGCAGAGGAAGCAGACAGTTCCAAGCCTTGATGCAGGAGTCACTTTCTGGAACCTTCCAAAATGTGGTGAAGCTGCTGGTGCAAACACCCCTGATAGAAGAGAGAACCCAGGGCTGCAGGCAGCAGTGACCACTCCACACCAAGCCAGCTCCCTCACAGTCCCTGCCCGGGCCTCACCCTCAGCTGTCCCCAGGAGTTGTGGAGCTCCACAAGGATTGATGGCTCTCCATGACCTCAGGGTGTGTCACCCCTATTCTAAAAGACAAGATAAGAGGTTAGTGCTTCCTGATGTTCTGGAACCCCAGAGAGCCTCAAACCTGGTCCTCACCTCAGTGATGGTGCATATGCTTAGGTGGCACCTGGGACTTTCCACCCCTGTGAGCCATCTCTGACCTCTGGCCCCGCTCTGCTCTAACAGCAAACTGGAGCAGTTACTCTCCCAAGAGGAAGGGAGCCTAGGGCTTCCCATCAGCAGGGGGAAATGTCCCCAGCCTTCTACAGTTGACACCTTTGAGTGGTGGTTGCTTTGTGTGGCTGTCTGTGGAGTGAGAATTCAAATGAAGGAAGGTGACCAGAAGGCGGACACAAAGCCAGCCTGTGGAGGGGTTGGCAGGGCCCTTGTCTTTCTCCACCTCAGGGTCTCCCTCTGTCCTGAGAGGACTGGGCTGGTGCTTCCTCCCTTACTTGGCCTGGGCTGGCTCAGTAGGCTTGGAGGGGGCAAGTCCAGTTACTGCAGGTGGTCATGACAGCGCATCACATGCAGACAGGGAGTCTTGCCCAGGGCCACCCTAGCTGGGTGGCATGTGCCTGTGTAAACTGTAGTCTATCCCCAACATTCTACATAATTGACAAGTTAGTATAGTCCACATCGACTTTCCGTTTTCAGCCTAATTATAAACAAAACTCAGCCCCCTGCCCCAAACCAAACCCCTTGGCCATGGGCCCTGGAAACAAAAAGACACAACCAAAAGGCAGGCCTGGCATTGGGGTTCAGGCTGCTACTAAAGGGGGGCCCTGCCTGGCCAGGCACAGTGATGCTTACCTGTACTCCAGCTACTTAGGAAACTGAGGCAGGAGAATCACTTGAGCCCAGGAGTTCAAGACCAGTATGGGCAACACAATAAGACACTGTCTAAAAAAGCAAGTAAGTAAGCAGGCAGGCAGGCAGGCAGGCAGGCCTTTCTCTAGGCAGACCATGTGGTGCCAGGTGAAGGGAAACGGAAGGTAGATAGAGTCAGGAGACACACCTGCACCCAACCCCTCCCAGCTGTGCTGAGGAAAGCCTCAGTGGGGGGTGTGGTGGGGAGCAGACAAGAGTGCCTGGGCCTGCAGAGTCTGAGAACTGCGTCCTCCTGGCTTCCCAGCAACAGGTTCCAGAGGGGTCCCTCCCAGGATACTTGTTGCTCCCAGGTAGAGGGAAGCCACCTCAGCTCACCCCTCCTCCAAGGGCACCCTCTTGTCTGTATCCAGGGTCTTTCCTCTCCTGTCACTGGGTTTTGGCCTCTGTGTTGCTCTGGGACCACCTCTAGCCCTCGTTCCTACTGCAGGACCCTTCTGGGGTCTGCACAGCAAAGTCCAGGTCTTCCGGGACTCCGAGACCACCAGGGATGGTTCTGCCAGGCCTCCTCTCTGGACTGCGGTCATGGCCACTCTGGCCTCCCTTTTTTCCTGGAGACCTCCCTTGCAGGAGCCAGCACCAGGCCCACCAGGGCCACCTCCTGGGAGCGTCCCAGAACCTCTTGCATACTCAATGCAGCGGAAAGGGGCCCAAATGCTGGGTCCACTGTGTCCAAGAGCATGAGACCCTGTGGGCTGGGCTTTAACCCCCGGCTTGGCCAGAGCCAGTACGCCTCCTGTCCACCTCCAGGTGTACACTTCCGGGCCCAGCCACTGATGGATCTGCTTTGGGATCCCAGGGAGTGCTGGGGACTGGTCAGGCTGCTGGCTTGCGCGGTCTTGCCCTCCTTAGAGGTGACTACTGGGCTGGACACCCTGTCAATGCGCCTCTGGAGAGGCAAATGGGAAGGGGTAGCCTGTGAAGCCTGGACACCTAGACAGGCTCATTACCTTCCCCGGCTGTGCGGTGCAACAGCATTGCAAGGGTTAATGAGGCTGGGCGGGGCGGCGGGCGGAGCCGGCGCGGCCGCGGGCCAGACACTGAGGCGCGCGCAGAGCGAGGTGGCTGCAGCGTCCCCGCGCGCGACCGGGCCCGGCAGGAGCGCGGAGCCGCCACCATCGTCGCCTTGGCCATGCGGCTCCCGGGCCGGGGGTCTGGGCTGGGGCCCGCGCCGCCCCCCGCGCGCTGCCCCCGTTAAGCCCGCGCCCGGCCGGGGCGCCGCCTGGCACCATGGTGCAGAAGTCGCGTAACGGCGGCGTGTACCCTGGCCCGAGCGGGGAGAAGAAGCTCAAGGTGGGCTTCGTGGGACTGGACCCTGGCGCGCCCGACTCCACCCGCGACGGCGCGCTGCTCATCGCCGGCTCCGAGGCCCCCAAGCGCGGCAGCATCCTGAGCAAGCCGCGCGCGGGCGGCGCAGGTGCCGGGAAGCCCCCCAAACGCAACGCCTTCTACCGCAAGCTGCAGAATTTCCTCTACAACGTGCTGGAGCGGCCCCGCGGCTGGGCGTTTATCTACCACGCCTACGTGTGAGTGGCCGGCGGGTGCGTCGCACAGCAGGTCCCGGCGACCCCCGCCCGGCCTCAGGCGGACTGCGGGCACGCAGCTGCGGTGAATCCGGGCCCCGCGTGCATGTCTGTGCGCCTCCCGGCTCTCGTCGTGGTCTGGGGTTTGGGTTGGCACACTGCGGCCCCTGGTTAAAGCGAGGGACAGAGATTTTTGGAGATCAGTCTAGAAGGAGTTGTGGGGCCAGGGGCGGGCCAGGCGGGACGGGGGCGCCTGGCTGCGTTGCACCAGCCCCTCCCCCGCAGGACGGGCTACGCTGGCGCCCCAGCCCCCCCTCAGCCCGAGCGGCCCCTCCCCACGGCCCCGCGGCGCCGAACAAAGGGCTGGCGGGGAGGGAGGGCGTTGCGGCCCTGTGTCTGGATTCCATGGGCCCCTTTGAGCCCGTGTCCTCCAACCAAGTGGGGACAGTGGGAGAGGTCCAGCGTCTTCTTAGCAGTCCTCCCAACCTCTTGCTGTCCACCTGAGCTCCGGGTTGCAGAAATGGGGAGGGGTCCTAATATCACCCTACTCCAGCCCTGGGCAGCTGCCTGCACCCACCTCTGCAAGCCAGAGTCCCAGTCCCCACTACCTGCTGTGCTCAGTGCTGCCCTGACTGCTGGGCAGCTCCGATGCACATTCTGGGCTTCCTTGGCAGAGGGAAGCTGGGGGCCAGGGCAGCTGTCCTGGGCCTGGAAGGGGCTGTCCCTCTCCCTAGGCCTGTGTTCAGGGTGTGCAGCCTCCTGGGCTGGTCTGTCAGGGCAGCAGCCGTGCTGGTGTGCGGGGGTATTCCTGTGCGTGTGTGTGCAAGTGTGCACAACCTCCCACCCCATAAACCAGGGACACAGGAAGAGCGCTGAGGCTCGGCCATTTTGTATGGAAGAGGCATTTTGGGGTAGGGGTGAGGAGCAGGCTCTGGGTCTCACACCAGGTACCAACTGGAGGTTGAGGGTGTGCGATCTTTGAGTGTGGCTGGGAGCATGTATTCCGGAATGTGACAGAGGGTCTGGGAACAGGGGAGAAGGCCATAGAGGGAAATGCCAGGCTGCCTGTAGGGCGGGAGCCCAGGGGTGATTGCAGCCTTGGGAGGCCGGGAAGGCAGTTCAGGGACTTTCTAAGCTGGGGTCCTTGCTGCAGTGCTGGACCTGGTGAGGGTGAGGTGAGGGCAACCATGGGTGACCTGGTCCTCCCCCTTCAGGTGCACTGTGCTGCTCCTCCATCGTTAGCAGGGCCCTGAGGTCGCAGGTCCCTACCCCCTGCCTGTTGGAGGCTGAAGGCCTGGTGGGACTGGCTCCAGCCAGCCAGCTCCTGACCCCAGATGACTTCTGGGACGTGGATGGGCCAGAACCCAGTGTCCAGTGGGCTGGGCGTTGACATGCTGGCTGGCAGCATTTCCTAGGGTCCCGTTTGGGTCATGAGCCCTCTGAGGCCCTGTCCCTGCATCTGGCTTGCTCAGCTCTGGTCCCTGCTGCAGCTTCCTGCCTCTTAAACATGGCAGCATTGAGGGTGGGCCGCAGAAGGTGGGCAGCCCCATCCATGGGGGGACTGGGCATTTCCACCTGGGTTTCCCTGAGACAGGACTGGCCTGCCCCTGAACAGCCTTCGTGGGCAGCTGTGGGACTTGAGGAGAGGCCCTCAATGTAGGATCCCCTCGGCTCCTTCCCCAGGGGCCTGGGACTTCCCTGAGCTTTGTGCCCCAGCTCCCGGCAGGGCATTGTCAGGAGTGGACAAGAGGAAAGTGCTTGTGGGCAGGGTCTCTGGGTCAGACCCCAAACCTGGTTTCAGAACCTCTGCAAGCCTCGTTTTCTTCTCAGTAAAGCAGGGGTGGCCGCTGTCTGACACCTGGGCTTTGTGAAGACCACCTGCAGAGGGTGTCCACTCTCTGACAGGCGGTCCACAGCCCACTGTGAAGGTGACACATCTTCAGTGGGTTGGTGCCTGTCCCCAGCCCCCACCCGACTCAGGAGGCCTGGTGGCCCAAGGCTCCTGAGTGTGGGGCAGTCCTGCTGCTCCCCGTGGATGTGGATGGGCCTGTGTTGTGCATGGGGCAGTGTTTGGCTTGTTCATTAGTTAATAATGAAGATGGAGCTTTCCTTGGGCTGGGCAGCCAGTGGAGGACAGGCCAGGGCTCAGGGGAAGTGAGTGGCATGTCTGGGCAGTGCTGGGCTCTCCTGGGCCCCCTTCCTTCTACCCTTGACCACCAAAGGTTTCTGAGAGGTCCAGTTGTGGCAGCCTCTAGGTCGTTCCTGCTGGACTCTTGCTTGGACTCGGGGGGTTCTGTCCAGAGTCGGGAGGGAGGTGGCCACCCTAGCCCCAGGCCTGCTGGCTCCAGGGCTCTGCCACGTGCCTCTGTCAGATCTGTGGCCACCGTGCACTTCCTGTGAGGATGTCCACAAAGGCCTGGAGCCGGGTGAGACCTCCACCTGATCACTGTGGGGCTCAGGGAGTAGAGGGAAGGGGGGTAGACTTTCGATGCTCCTGCTGTGTGCTGGCTCACTTTCTTCTCACTGCCAGCCTGTCAGAGGGGTGTGATGGGGAAACTGAGGCTGAAAATGTTTTCCTGCATGACCTGTGCCTCAGAGGTGTGAACTGGGGTGCAGCCTGCTTGGTTTTTCAATATCTGTGTTGGGGACACGCAGGAGAAAAGATGTTTAAAATTGGCCAGATGGGACGTCTGCAGTTGGGTGGGTCTGTGGCATGGGGGCTGGGCTCTCTTTAGGGCTTCAGCTCTTTGGACTGTCTGCCACCCCCCCACTCGCCATGCAAAGACAGTGTCCAGTGCCCCTGCGGAGGCCTTTGAGGCTCCAGGCATGACTATGGGCAGCCCTGCCAGGTGTCATCCTCACTGGGGTCAGGGCCTTCTAGGGGTCCAGGGGCCTCTTTTCTTCTGTGGCTGAGGGTAACCTAGTGGGTGCAGTCCAGGCTGCCCTGTGGCCCCTCCTCCAGTTGGGAGACTGAGAGCTCCTGGAGGGTCATTGGGGGTGGGGGAGGGGTGGCCTCTGCCCCTCAGCCTGGCTGTACCCAGCACAGGTGGGAGAGGTGTCTGGTTGGTCTCTGCTGACCAGGTACTCGATGTGCCAAAAGGAGGCCTGAGTTGCTGAATGGCGGCATGTTCTCAACTTCTCTCAAGTTGCAGGCCTTCCTGAAGCCCTCCTGGGGAGGAAGTTCCTATCGATTGAGGAGTCAGAGAATCTTGTGGAAATTTCCCAAAAGGTGAAAATGCCTCAGAGGGTTGTGGTTTCCAGGGAAACCTGTATTTCTTGGGGGCCTGGGCTTGTCTGACTTCCCAGGCCTCCTTGGTTATTTGTGGAGAAAGCCTCTAAATGTTCTTGTATCTGCAAGGTAACAGAACAAATAATTAACAGGCTGGCAGGGAGCTGTCTGGGCAGCGTCACGGATTAGAGCAGAACCACCTCAGCTGTACAGAAATCGACGTGAGTCAGATATCCAAAGCCCTCTACACGCAGACTCAGGAGGATGTGCAGCGTGGGCAGACCCTGTTGAGTGTCAGGCATCCTCCGACCCCCAGGCACTGGCCTCCAGGCCATCTCCAGTTCTGGAGGTACTTGAACCTGAAGGGCTTTTTGAAGAGTCCAGGATGGTGTCTGAGAGCATTGGTCAAGTCCCACGGTGGACTTCAGTGTTTCCCAGATTGTTTTAGCCAGGAAACAAATTCACAGACCTTTGCTGGTCTGTGTGCTCCTGGGTATCCACACTGCATGCCCAGTCAGTCAGGTGTGCTGAGCACCTGCTCGTGAGAACACAGTGCTGGCCTGGTGCTCTGGGGCTAGACACCCCAGTGCATGGAGGGGGCCGGGCTGGCCTGGCCTTCAGGCGCTCACAGTCTGTCCACTGCACAGAGAGCTTGAGTCTAAGGAAGTTGGCAAGTCCCAGGATGAAGCCTTCTGGGGGAACTCTGTGGGGTGCTACCAGTAGGGCCTTAGGTTTGAATGTGGGAGGGCTGAGCTGCTGAGCCGCTGTGCACACTGGGCACTTGGGGTCAGACCGGTCTGGGGTGGGCCTGGCCTGAGGTCAGAGTGGCCAGCCCTGGTGGGGAGGAGGTGGGTGGGCCTAGCTGGGGCTGCTGCCCTGTGGTGAGGTAAAGCTGGGGAGGGAGGTGGTGCTCCCTGCAGGAACCTCCATGTGAGCCCCCCGCCTTTTTATCACATGCAGGCAGGAGACTGCCCTCCCCTGCTGCTGGTCATTTTGGATATTTTCAGCATAAATGTGGGGCAACTCTGAGGTGTGACTGCTGGGTTGGGGTGTGCATTGTGGACAGATGTGGCTGCAGACCCCCACCAAGGATTTGCCCATCTGTACCTGTTAGGTGTGTACCTCAGAGCTGTAACCACAGAGTGCAGGTTGGGGGCCGGATGAGCTCCCGGAGGTGATGATGGTGGAGGTTGGGACTGAGAGCTCTGGCCCCTGGACTGTGGTTTCTTTGTCTGTAAAGTGGGGGTGATAGCCCTGGGTGTGGTGGGTGTTACATTCCCGTGACTTTCTTGGCACAGAGCTTGGTGACTGTCTATGTTCACGCACTCCCAGCTGCCAGTGTCCTTATGATCCCAACTGAGGTTCAGCACAGTGAGGCTTTACCCTAGCTGGGTGGTGGGGGGATGGAGTGGTGTTGGGAAGGCTGGCCCTGTCCTCGACAGCATTCCTCAGCTTCCTGCCCCTCAGCCCATTGGCAAATTCTCAGGCCTGGTGGTTAGTGGCTTGACCTTGAAGAGCTGGTTTAGGCTTCTGTTTAATGAGATGTATGTGTTAAATGTGAAACCTAGGCTCTGAGCATCAGAAGCTAGCTGTGTGCCCATCCAGTGGGCTGGCCACAGGGGTGCCGGCTGTTTTCCTAGACCAGGATCCCTGCTCCGCAGCAGCCTGGAGTTTGGAGGTGTCTTCCTGATCGGAGCTGAGTACAGGAGTCCCAGCATCCTCAGGCTGGGCATGGAGGCCGGTTTTACCAGTGAACTCTCAGACTCAGAAGGTGATTCTGCGTGAGCCCCGGCTGCCACATTGGCGTGGAGACTCGGCTCCCATGTGGCAGTGAGGCTGAGCCTCCTTGATGAGAACTGTCCCCTTGAGTGTGGGGACATCTGCCAAGCATGACCCTTTCCCTTCTTGATGGGAGCTTGGCTCTGCTTTTAGATACCAGTTTGCTGACAGCTCAGGGAGCAGCTTGGCCCTTACTTGCAAGGCACCAGGTCATATTCAGAGGAGGGCGCCCAGTGGCATCTTTCCACCTGCCTAACAGCAGCCCAAGCAGTGTAGCTGGATCCCAGATGGACAGCAGAGGGGCAATGTGGGAAGGGCTGGCCTTTGCTGTGCTCCACCCAGTGTCACCCACCCAGGCCTCCTGCAGGGGTCTCGAGTATCCAGTGGGCTGATTTCCACTTTCCTGTGGACTTGGTCACAGTTCTCCTCTGAGAATCCCAGATGTGTCCACCTGTCAGAAGGGGGCAGATGCTCTCCTCTGCATCCATGTTTCCAAGGCTGGGGTCTTGGATGGGGGTTCCCACAAGCAGGGCTGAGATTGACGCTGTGCTGAGCAGAGATGGCCAGCATGTCCAGGCTGATGGCTGGGTGCAGGACTGTGGATAACAAGAGCCCTCCAAGGGTTCATGTTACCTTTATAATTTCATCCCCTGGCACCACATGAAGTGAGGAACTGGGGTGTGTGAGGCTGAGGGACATGGGTACTGGAGGCTGGGAGGATGTGGGTTCCTATTGAGCAGTAGCTGCCCCCACATTCCCCTGGAGCAGCTGGCCCTTGCTTCTGTGTAGAGAGACCTGCCCACAAGGAGGCACTGGGCATCTCCTGTGGCCATTCCTGTCCCACTGCCCAGCAGTTGGCTGAAGGGAGGGGCTTCTGGGGCCAGCAGAGCCAGGACTTTGCCAGCAGCTTCTCTATAGAGGCAGCGAGAGCTTGGAGACAGCAGCTTCTCCTTGTGGGGCCAGAGGCAGGATGTTCCAGACACATGGTTGTTAGGGGGCTCTGCTAGCTGCCTGGCCAGAACAAAATTCTGTCTTTCATTTCTGGATTACTGGGGAAAATTTTATGAATATCCAGAATAGCAGTTGTTCCAGAATGTTCTAGCAGAAGTTGGTTGGAAACTGTCTGCAGAGATCCCCTGATCTCTTTGACGGGTGTTGGCAGCTCTTGGGAGCTCGAGACTGCCCCGACTGCAGGGAAGGTCCCTTGGGCCTCCCTCTTCCTCTCTGCAGAGGGACTGAGTCCTGGCCTGGGCCTGTTCCAGCTTCCAGGTCCTGCCAGGGGCCCTCAGCCCTGACCGACGCTGGAGACCTTGCAATGTTGGAGCTGCTTTTCTGTTTCAGCTTGGAAAGATGCTTACGGGGAGTAGGAGGAAAGGGCAAGTTTCTCTTTGGGTCCCAGTGTTTGGGGAGTGATGCAAAGGTCTGGAAAGCCCCTTCAGAAATGGAGACCCTCGGAGGTTGTGGGGCTCTGAGCCATGCTGCAGACGCTCACAGCTGGGCGGCGAACAGGTCACCGTGAGAGCCTGGTGCAAGATGTGAAGGATGTGCTCAGTCCTGGAGCCCGTCCACCCACAGAGGCCAGCCTTGAGGAGGGGCAGTGTTGTGGTGTGGGGACAGGCCCATGGGGCCCAGTGATGCTGTGTGTCACCTGGAGGAGGCAGATCAGGGGCTTTGTTGCTGAGCCCCCAGGGTGGGTGGTAGGCAGCCTGGGGTTCCCTTAGTAGACTGGGCAGGTTATCAAGGCCAGGAGCAGGGAGTCACTGATGGTTTCTTTGCCCTCCTTCCAGAGTAGGTCTAATTCACATGGACTGCACACACAGAGGACATACCAGTGGGCAAAACCTGGAATATGTAAAATAATGCCCAGTGAAAATAACTTCCCTGGCCATCTTCTCCCCAGGCTGTCGTGGCTCAGTTTTCTTCCTCTTAGAGATGTTCTTTGCACATTCCTGTGGTGCCTGCACCTCTGTGTGTGTCCATAGCTGCCCTATGCTGGCCGCTGCACCTGTCCATCTTGGTGACTGCCCTGTGCTGGCTGCGGCGCCTGTCTGCCTTGACACTGTCCCTGCCCTGTGCGAGAGGAGATAACTGTACCCTGATTCCAGGCCTGTGACCTGGTGCATTGTGACACATCTAAAGGGTTCCTGGCTGGCGGATGCTGAGGCTGTCTCTGGGATTCCGTCCCTACAGGTTGTGTTTGCAGTGAGGTCCCCGGCAGGTGTCGTCACACACATGCCCAGTTGGGAAGGAAAGGTTCCTGGAAGCTGTTTGGTTACTGTGAAAGTGTTCTAGCCCCAAATATTCAGGGGCTGGTGCCTACTGTCCTTTAATGACTAGCTACATATTTGGGGAAAAAATCTAGCAGGAGTGTGTGAGGCAGGAGGAGTGTGGGACCCTGCTCCTTATCCCTGTGCTCTGTTGGCTGCCTTAGAGGAAGGCCTGCTGCTCTTGGAGAGGGGTGAGAATATTATGTATTCTAGGAGATGGAACCTCATGTGTCTGTCAGTTTGTCATGCAATGGGGGTTGGGTGTTGCTATGATGCTGAAAGCTAAGCCACAGGTATTTCAGATACGAGCATGGCCACCTATAGTGGACAGGTTTCAGCTGAGTTTCCAGACTAAGACAGACTAGGGAGAAAGACGTGGCAGCCCACTCCTGAAACTATTAGCTATTGAAAACCCTATGAATAGAGCTGGGTACAGTGGCGTATGCCTGTAATCCCAGTGGCTTGGGAGGTGGAGGCAGGATGATCTCAAGTTTGAGACCAGAGGAAGTCTGTGTAATTTAGCAAGACCCTGTCTCAAAAAAAAGTAAAAATAGAGGCAGCAGCTCAGTGGTCTAGCATTTGCAAACCATGCAAGCACAAGGCCCTGGGTTCAACCCCCAGTACCGCAAAAACAACAACAACAACAACAACAACAACAACCACCCCCCAAAACCCTGTATGAATAGCAGAGAAGCACTGTCAGATGTAGTAGCCCTCCCCAGGCTGGAAGGCATTTAAGACACAACTGGGGAAGAGTTGCTTCCTCAAAGTAGAGTGAACTTTAATGGCAGGAATGGAGGAAAGCCCCTGGGACCTCCTTTTGTTGATGTGGCACGACTCAAAATGAGAAGAAACATAGTGACTACAACAATGGGCTGAAGCATAAAAAGATTGTGTGCATGGCACAGTGTCAGGTAGTGTTTCGTTCTGTTGTACATAGGGTTGCTAGGAGTTGGATCCAACTTCATGACACCTAACAACAAAAAAAGGAAATGGGATGGCAGCAGAGGAGAGGAGAGGGCCAGAGAGCAGGTTCAGGGACGCTGGCCATGGTCCTGAAAACAAACACAGTGGTACCTCCTCACTGGGAGAAACCCCTCTGTGTGATTCTTAGGTTGGCCCCCCACCAAGGCCCACAGATAGTGGGGGGCTTGCGTCCCTACTTATGGCAGCAGAGTTGGGGTTGGGTGGGATGCACTGCCCAGTGAATGTGGGGCTCGCTGGGGCAAAGACACACAGACAGTTCCTGGTCAGTGTGTGAACAGCTGCTCCACGATGGTGCTCCCACATTGAACTATACAAATGCTGGACTTGCAGCACATGCAGGGAAGTCTCATGGCCAGACAGCAGCAGTGGTCAGACAGTGCTGCATCTCTGAGCAAGGTGGCTCTGGTCGCTCCTGCTTTGCCAGCTTGCTTTGTTTCTTACAGAAACACTTGGTTGTGCCTGTTTTTTCTTTCTGATTACAAAAATAATACGTGCTCATTGTAGGCAAGTGGGAAAATGCTGGAAAGCCAGAGGAGTGTTTATTCTTCCTAACTGGTCAGCAAGCCTCTGCTCCTCTGTGTGTTTCTTGAACAAAACAGGATTTGGGCTCTTACCTTTCTCCCATGTGCCCCACACAGTAGGATCTCCTCATGGATCAGCCGTGGCTGGGTCTGGTGTGCCCAGGGTGTCCATATTCCTTGGGTCCCTTGGGCTGCTGTCTCTCCCATTGAGCCCCCTGTGGACACTTGGGTTTTGACAGTGTCTGAGGCAGTGTGCTGTGTGAGTGCTACCCATGTGTCCTGTCCCCATGTGTGTCCTGTCCAGGCGGGCCCAGGGGGCTGTTCCCGCATGCTCTGTATCTGCCTACCATGTGGGTGGGTGACGAGGTGGCCCTGTCCCCTGCTCTGCCCATCTGGTGCATTAGGAAGGCTGGTCAGAGGTTAGTGAAGTCCAGGGCTGGTCAGAAAGGGGCTCAGGCCAGGCCTGGTGGGATGGGCTCTGGGTGGTGGTGGGGGCAGAGAGGATGGGTCACATCTAAGGAGGAGGTGGCAATGGTTGGGGGTCAGGGCCCCAAGAGAGTAAACTAGAGAGGGATTGGAGGGAGCTGGGGGCAGCCCCTCAGAGGACATAGCTCCAAGAATGAAGCCAAGTGGGTATAGGGAGCTCTAGGCAGCAAGAAGAGTTATGCAAAGGCTCTGAGGCAGGGAGGCAGCTTGGTGCTATTGAGAGAGAACAGGAAGTGAGTAAGACCAGCTGATAGATATTACCAGATGTGTCCACACCAGGGCCTAGATCTGCCCTCAGGGGCCTGGGACCAGTGAGGGGTGTGAGCAGAGCTGATACACCTGGGTGCATTTCTGCCAAGACTTTCTGGCTGTGTTTGAACTGAAAGGGGATGGGCTTCCTGTGGCCTCAGGGGCACAGTGAGTAGGGCACAGCTGGGACATGCCAGTGGGAAGGGCTAGATGAGCTCTTGGGGGGATGTGAGCACACAGAGGGGCTGCTGTGCTGGACGGGCCAATGGGCTAGGGATGTGATGTGGGCCTGGGCAAGGCCTTGGCTGCTCTGCCTGGCACCTCTGGGCAGGTCCTTGTCCAGCACCTGTGGTGACTAATGGAGCAGATTAGCCACTTGGAACTTAGGTCTCCAGGGATCTTAAGCAGGAGGCCAGAGGCAGCAGCTGGGAGTGGCCCTGTGCTGAGCTGGCCCTGTACCCTCCACAGCCCACCTGGAGCACCTGCGCCAGCCAAGACCCACCTTGTTGGGGGAGGCCTGTGGGCAGCACAGGGGAAACACTCCTTAGGGGTTGGGGGGGTCCCTGAGTCTTGGGCTTCGGATGGGTCGAGTGGTTAGGGAGTCTTGTGCAGGGTCGGGGAAGCACCGATGCAGCCCCTGGCCCTAGAGAGACCCATCACTGTCGTGTGGGGTCACTGGTTGGTGGGGGTGTGAGGGGACCCTTAAGAGTGTTTGTAGGAGGGGTGGGGGGGTGCATGTGGCCAAGGGCATTTGTGGGGGTCTTGAATGCCAAGCCAGTAGCTGGGACTTCAGAGGGCCCAGGGCTTCCCAAGCTATGTTCTGTCAGGGCCCGAGGCATTTACTGAGCACCTAGTGTGTACGTGGCTTGGTTCTGTCTCCACTGGCTGCCTTTCACTGCCTCTCCAGGGCCTCAGGCTCCTGTGGGTGCTGCCCCTGGGGCCGGGTGGCATAGCCGAGGGCAAGACTTGCTCCTGCAGCAGAGTGCCTGGCCAGAGTACGGCTGCTACCCTCTTAGGGCTGGAGAGGAGCAGGGGCAGCGGCCATCCAGGCTATGTCTGGAGTGGTCATCAGCACTCCGCTGTCCTTCACTCCTGAGACTGGAAGAGGCAGTGGGTCCTGGCAGCAGAGCAGTTAATTAGGGGATGAAATTAGATTCCAGGTTGCAGCGCCAGCTCTGCTTAATGGATGAGGTGGGCTGGAGGCCCCTGGGAGCCTGGTGTGGTCCAGACCAGAGGCTGGGCTTGGGCCACATCCTGGCTGCTCCCTGCTCTGGGGGCCCTGCTGGACTCCCAGGCCCTCAGCCTCAGGGAGGTGCTGCCTTATGGGAGTGGACATTGTTCTGGAGGGGCAGGTTTCTGCAGTGGACCCCACAGGAACACAAGCTCTCCTTCAGTGGAAGAGGGTTGCCAGTGTGGGGTGGCTCTGCAGCTAGCCTGGTCTAGCTGGATCCCTGCATTGGCTGTGGCAAGTTGGGTCAGAGCCTCTACTTTCCCCTCTGCACAATGGAGAGGTGAGCTCCTTCCTGCCTTTATGGTCATCGGGTGCCTGGTCAGAAGTAACACACTGAGAGCTTCAGCCCGTAGGCCAGGTCCCTGCCTCAGCCTCCCAGCAGTCTGAGAGCTGTGAACAGGGCCAGGGCTGGCTGAGTGGGGACTGGGACAAGCCTGCCCTGGCTGTCCACATGTTAAATTTTTACATCATTAAATGGGTACGGTGAGACTGGAGGCCCCACCTCCTCCCAAGCTAGTCTTTGAGGCAGGAGTCTGGCCCGAGCCTCTGTCGTTACAGCTGGGGGTTGGGCAGCTTGCAGGATCAGGAGGAGGTGGCAGCTGTTTTGCCATGCTTTTCCAAAAAACAAGATGCCCTACAACCACGTTGAAGGAGGGGTGGAAGGTGGAGGTGGAAGCTAAGGAGCCTCTCTGGGGCGGGGGCCTCCCCGGGGTGCAGGGGCCCACGCTTGTGCACACACTCATAAGCATATCCTCCCACACTCAGGAGCTGCTGGTGCCGCTGCCCACTGGCCACCCAGGGGACACTGTCTGGCTGACTGGGGTCCTGGCTCAGTGCCGGCGCCTCCTCCTTGCTCCCGGCCCTGACTCCTCTCTGTCTTCATGCCCCATTTCTTGGGATCTCATCTCTGCTCAGAGCTTAGGCTGCTGCTTGAAGTCCCTCCTCAAATCCCATGAGGTCCTGCCTGCTGCTGGGCAAAGACAGTCTGCTCACTCTGGATCCTAAAGTGCATTGGCCTGACCCTCCCTCGTGACCTCTTGTAGTTGGGGGCCCGATGTACGTCAGTACGTGAGGTGGTTCCAGGTGAGTGAGTTTTCTAAGTGGCCCTTTCCCCATGCTTGGGGGTGAGGGGATTGTCTGGGGCTGTCTGAGGTCCCTGCCTGCCCTGTCCTGGCCCTGGGAATCTGGGGCTAGGGACCAGCTGCTTGCGATGCTCATCTCCTTGGCAACTGCTGCCAAGGAAGAATGCTGAAGTTGAATCTATTATCATAATTAGCCTTGAAACCCCTTGCGTCGTAATTCTGGGCTGCAGAAAAACCACCATCCTCCTGCCTGGAGGGCTCTCCTCCTCTCTGCACCTGCAGGCCTGGCAGATCCTGGCTGGAGGGTGTGGGAGGGGCCCTCTCCACTCAGGGCTTCCTGCTGAGGTTTGGTGGTGGTGCTGGGGAGATGCAGCTGAGCTTGCTGCTGAAAATCTGTCTCCAGCTTTAGGCTCCCAGAGCTGCTGGCACCTGGGTGAGCAGAGCCCTGACTTCTAGGTCTCAATGTCTTGTCACAGGGAAGCTTCTGGTGGGGGAGGTGTGGTTAGGCCAAGTGCAAGGTTCTGGGACCCTCTGAGCACACCAGCTGCCCTGCTGGACCTAGCACCCTGGGGGAATTTCTACTGTCTCAAGGGGAAGCGGAGGGATGCTGAGTCCAGCCCTGCAGGGTAGCAAGTTCTTATCCTTCATGTGGACAGAAGGCAGGAAGTGGCAGAGCCCTGCTAGCCTCTGGGAGCCTCCAATTTCCCAGTTCTAAAATGGGTGTGTGTGTGGAGCCCTGTGTGCTGGGCAGGGTGGCTGTTGGTGACTGAGCTGCCTGCAGATGGACAGGAATATGTCCGTCCATCATCCAGCCAGTTGGCTACATGCTGATGAGATCTCTATCACTAGAGTCCTTTCTCTGCTGACCTGTCCTGGGCCAGAGCTGTGGCCCGGCCAGGGTCCCTTTCCTGGAGGGTCCCACGCTCTCTGAGCTCCTTCCTGTTCCTGGGCCTTAGGCAGTGACATGTGGGTGCGGCTCTTCCCATGTGTCCCTCGCAGCCTCCCCTGCACCAGCCTTCGCTATGGGACCATCTGTGCCGTCTGTTCTGAAGATTTAAAAAACAAAAGCTGCTGTGGGCATATTCGGGGGGCCTGCCGGGGAAGCACAGCTCCAGCACAGGCTTCCCTCTGTGGAGTGGGCCAAGGATGCAGCCTGCTGTCCTCCTTGGCCAACCCAGGGCTCTGGAGTGTTCTCAGGGGCGGAGATTTTCTCTCCCTGAATTAACTGCTGACTGATGGACAGGGCTATGGATCTGTACAGCATGGTTTCTGGAATATTCTGAGATGCCTGGGCAGAGCCCCTGATGAGTGAGGCTGGGAGGGCTGGTGACTTCACAGCTTGGCCCTATTCTTTCTAAGTTAAAGGAATGCTTGGTGGTGTGACGAACTGGCTTCTCTGGACCCAGTTCCGTGGACTCAGTATTTGAGTCTGTGGACCTGTCCCCTACCCTAACCTGTTTTCCATGTCGGCCAGATGTACCCTCTGCTGGATCCTGGCACAGGTCTGCTCTCTCCTCTGCTAGGGACAGCTTTCCCTGTGTCCCCTTGTGGCCGGGCCAGCTCTTCTTCATGTCTCCTTGGGGAAGCCCATGGGGTTGTGTCCTGGGGGTTCGCACCTTGCTTTGCTGGGCTGAGCTTGTCCTGGTGCCCTTTCTGCAATGGGGCTCCTCCTCTGTCTCCCCCACCCAAGCATCCAGGGTCCTGACCAGACCCAGGAATCTCCTGGCCTCCCTCCCCCCGTTCCCTACTGACCAGGCAGGGAAAAAACATGACCAGGCAGGCAGAGTCACTAGTAGAAGACACATGAGGTGTCTGCAGATTTTTTTTCAGAGCTGAGTTAATTGAATAAATTGGCTAATGAACAAAGGAAATTAATTGCAGTTTAGAAATGTGGCCATGGCTTTGCGGGTGTTCTCTCTGGGCTAGCAGCCTCTGTTACCACCATCAGCACCTTTTTCCAGGATCCGGGAAGCACAGGACCCCGGCATCAGGAGCCATCCTCAGGGACCTGGGAGGGGCAGTCCCCTGGCAGCCGTGCCCGAGAGCTGGGGTATCTGGTGGGCCTCAGCCCCTGGCAGCGTAGTGGGCAGGGGATGTGCAGATCCTGTGACACAGCACAGGGCCTAGGCTGGACTCAGGTTGGCCCACACAGTGGTGGCCCTTGCAGAGACCTCAGGGCCTTGCCTGGCAGATGTGTGCTGCTGAGGTTTGACTGGTGGGGCTGGGGTCATGGGAAGGGGTTCTGTCTCTTGGACCCCTCCGGGGCCCTGCCCACCTTCTGCACACCATGTGCTTATGCTTCAGGCTTCTCGAAAGGCCCTGGCCCCCAGGACTCTGCCCCTGAGAGTACCCCCCACCATCCCCCTTGGCTGGACACTGCCTGGTGCCAAGGGTCTGGGCCATGGCATCCGGGATGGCCTGTGGGGAGGTGCCCAGTCCCTGGAGTGCAGATGGGCTCTTCTGCTGAAGACCTGGGTTGGGTGGCAAGGGTGCTGGGCAGGTGTGGAGAAAGCAGGGCTGGGAGAGACCTTCTCGGGCAGCATCTGGCCAGAGAGCACGGTTCCTCCCCATGCTGTCCTCGGGCATCGATCAGGGCGTTCCCTCCTGACCGCTGAGTCAGCTGGTGCACCCAGGCCTCTGGCTGAGGTCCCTTGTCCTCTCCCTGGCTGTGGCAGTTGGTTTTGTGAGTCAGCGTGGCTGGGCCAGCTTGTCCTGTTGGTCAAGCACACATCCAGGTTTTGCTGTATTTTCAGATATGATGGACATTTCAGTAGTGGCCATGAGTAAAACAGGTGACCCTCTGTGATACACAGGGCCTTGACGAAGGAGGGAGGGAGATGGGGTGGGCAGAGACCAGTGCCTTGCATGGCCTGGCAGGCTGTGGGGTCTGCTGGAGAGGGGAAGAGAGGGAGACAGATGGCTCTGTGCTCATGTGAGCAGGGTGGGTGGCAGGGTCCCAGGGGGCTGTCCTATGGGCTCAGGTGGCCAGGGGGCAGCACCAACAGATCAGAATAGGCATGCATTGAGCACCTACTGTGTGCTAGATACATTATAACAATCTGTTTGAGTTGCTGTCCCTGCCTGATGGCCAGGCCTGGTTTGGGGATGTGGTGGCAGCATTGGGGGGCCTGAGGCTGCCCAGCTGGTAGCCCTGGGCTTTGCACGAAGACAGCCTGGCCATCAGCCACAGCAGCTGTGTGCCTTCCTGTCACAGGCTGGAGAAAGTTCCTCCCAGGACACAGAGCCCAACCTTGGGGGCTTGGGGATAAAGCCAGGGTCTCCCAGGATTCACACTACTGGGTTGGTGGTCCCTGCGGTGGCCCCCAAGGGTCTTCTTTACAAGAGAGCAAAGTCTTCCTCCCACCAAGCCTGATGGCCAAATGCTGAGCTCTGACCTGTGCTCCCCAAACAGTTCCACACATGGCGGACTTGTTTCCCTCTTGATCCAAGGTCACATTCCCTGGGGCTTGTCTCCACGGGGAGGGCCTGGGCTAGGGTGGGAAATGACTGCAGCAGCGTGGTGGTGAGTGGGGAGCTGGGAGTGGACATACTCTGTCCCCCATGTACTCGAAGCCTGGAAAATTCAGAGGTCTCTTATTTGCAAGGGGCAGAAACCAAGTCTAAATTGTCTTAAGTTAGGGGCTTAAGTTAGGAGGAGTGGAGAAACATCACCTGGTGGTCCGTGGGGTTTGGGGGCAGCTGAATGCAGGTGATCAAGCTGCATTTTCTTTGTTCTTCTCCAGCCGCTTCCTGTTGCTTTCCCCATGTGACTTCACCCACAGGCAGGTTTTCTTTTGCCAGGGCTCAGGCTGTCTCCCTGCCTCTTTCCTGGTGGTACAAGCAAAGGTCCTGGGGCTGATGCTTACTGACAGTGGTTGGGCAGGCCTTGGTCTTTAGTCACCCCTGAACCCTAGACTGAAGCAGAGAGTTGAGAGGCTGTGAGGGTGCTGCCCTTGATCCCAGCAGTTCAAGTGATAAGGGGGTGTGACTGAACTGGGAGTGACTCTTCCAAGGATGCAAATGCTTAGCCGACATCCTGGACCTGCAGGCAGAGGGTGTCCATGGGTTGTTTCCTCTGCCCAGTAGGCAGTGGGTAGTGCTGGGCCAGGTAGGAGCAATGGCTGGGACTGCCTGCTTCCCAGAGGGACTTGACCCATTGGATGCACCCTAACCCAAGCGTGAGCTGTGGGGACAGTCTGGCCTCTGAGGCACTGCAGGGGCTCAGGAGCTCTGTGGTCACTGTCCTCTGGATGCATGGACAGATGTCTGATTTTGAAGGTGGCATAGGAGTGCAGGTAGGTGACAGCAGGCGCCTGTCACTGTGGCTCATGCTCCTGGCTCCTTGTTCTTCTGAATCACTGTCTGAGCAATAGCTATTGTAGGCCAGGTGGACAAGAAGCTCTTCTTGGAGCCTCCCAGCCAGGGCATGTCCCACACTGAGCACCCGTGGGCCAACGTCAGACACACCCTGTCTCGCATGGCAGCTGGATGTGTGTAGGAAAATGGAAACGGACACCTGAGCTGCCTGCTGCCTTAGATGCGGCTCTGATGTGTACCTTTCTGGGGCTTCCACACACAGAAGTTTGCATCCTCCTAGGATGAGGTGTGCAGTGGCTGCCCTTGGTGGTCAGGGCCCTTGTTGAGGGCCCCAGGCCCAGCTCCAGCTTCGTGGGTGGCCCTTCCTCTCTGCCACCCTCTGGGATGAGGCAAGGGAGCAGGTGTCCAGCCTGCTGGAGGGAGCCACGTGGCCAAGAACTGGTGTAGAGCTTGTGGTCAGTCAGGCAGAGTCAGGTGATGAAGGAGAAGGGGCAGGATTATAGGAGCAAACTGAGGCTGGTGAGGAACCTCTGCAGCCCACAGAGGAGGAGAGGAGAAACTTCTCACTCCCAGGCAGCAGGGGCAGCGTCAGTGCACAGGTCTGAGTCCTGCTGCAGGGCCCCAGAGTTAACTGTAAGAGTTTTTACATCTGAGCCGGGAGAGGGGTGGCTGCAGACCAGGAAGGGCCAAGTGGCCACCCAGTGCTGTCTGGGGTGGGCTGGAGACAGTCCACATGTAGATCTTACTGTCTGCCTTTTGAGATTCTGGGGGGCTCTCCCCATCTTGGAAGCTGCCGGGGGGATACCGAATGGGTGAGGGGAGGGGCACAAGGGAGGGCAGTGCAGGATATGGTGGCTGGCAATCATTCAGATGACCGGGAGTCCTGAGGGGTCCTGGGAGGCGGAAGGGGCCATGGGCAATGTGCCTCGTTCCTCCTGTGGGGGCCTGGTGGTCTGGGCCGGCGGCTGATGCACCCCTCTGCCCCGTTGGCTCAGGTTCCTTCTGGTCTTCTCCTGCCTCGTGCTGTCTGTGTTCTCCACCATCAAGGAATACGAGAAGAGCTCCGAGGGCGCCCTCTACATCCTGGTGAGCCCCTTGACAGCTGGGGTGGGGACCTGAGGCCAGGACAGAGTCACGTCTCTCCCCACGCTAGCACCTCTGGTTCCCCCCAGCCCCGGCCTCCCAGGTCAGGGTGGTCACAAGGGTGGGGATTATCCTTGCACAGCGGCCCATGAACCCTCCCCCGTCCCTAGTGCAGGTGATGTCACAGGCCCCACAGCCCCTCACCCCCGCCCACCCAGCCTGTTCTCTCAGGAGCTGTGGCCCTGAGCCCCGTGGGAGGGCAGGGTGCTCCCAGCAGACGTGGGCGGGGTGGAGGATGTGAAGCTCACTCTCAGCATTCCTGTGCCGGGGCAAGATGGGTGCCATGGCAACGGGACATGATTTCTCTGTTGCCATTGGTAACAGGGGTGGCCCTTCAAGGAGACTGATCCCACCAGAATTTTCCTCTGTCTTCCCTGCCCCTCTGCCCTTCGGCTACCTGAATTCTGAGTGAAGCTTGTTCCCCTGTGGTCACCTGGGATCATCTCCCAACTCACCCCTATTCCACCCTTCACTTTAACACCAGCTCAGACCTGTAGAACCCCCAGCTCAGCTAGGACAGACACCCCCTGTTCAGCCAGGACAGACACCCCCAGCTCAGCCAGGACAGACTC
>VMDO01001676.1:23090-196749 GCA_007922755.1 Pedetes capensis | reverse complement strand
TATGGTTGTGAAAGCTGGACACTGAACAAGAGAGACAGAAAAAGAATTGATGCTTTTGAATTGTGGTGCTGGAGATGTCTATTGAATATACCATGGACTGCCAAAAGAATCAACAAATCTGTCCTAGAAGAAGGGCAACCAGAGTGCTCCTTGGAAGCAAGAATGGCCAGACTGCGTCTTACATATTTCGGATATGTAATCAGGAGAGTTCAGTCCCTGGAGAAGGACATCATGTTTGGAAGAGTGGCAGGTCAACGCAAAAGAGGAAAACCCTCCACCAGATGGATTGACACAGTGTCTGCAACAATGGGCTTAAACATTAATAAGATCGTTTACCTGGCACAGAATCAGCAAGTGTCTCGATCTGCTGTACGTAGGGTCGCTATGAGTCGGACTGGACTCGACGGCACCTAACAACAACAACATCCCTTGTCTCCATGGGAATTATTTTTTGTGTTTGCTTTGCCTTTGGTTTTAACTTGATTTTTAAGTGACCAAAACACAGCTTAAAATATACCAATTAGGGAAAAATAAAATATATATGCAGAAAGATGAAATAAGAGTTGGAACACATCACTTGCTAAGGAACAGACAAGTTAAGACATAGTCTCAAGCATACCCTGGGACTCAGGGTGGTAGACAGACTCCTCACTATGGATGAATAGAACTCCTGAAAATAAATAGTATAAAATGATAGAAATTTTGTGTTCAAGTCTGAGATTTAACTTTCCTATAACTGATCTTCAGATGAGTGACTTGGGGCAACTCAAGTAAGCACTATGAACCATAGCTTTTCATTAGAGAAACATGAGGCGATATATCCTCACTTGTTGAATAGGATCGTGTAAAGATCAAATGATTTAAAGTCTGTGGAAGGGCTATTTTAGACACTATTCCTTGTGTGATTCTATTTTTACCTAAGAGAAAATGCATGATTTTTGGAATTATAAACATAGTAAATAATATTTTTGTTAAATTAGTGTTTACCATGTATCATGAACTATACCAAGTACTTTTAAAATACTAATTTAGCCAGACATGGTGGCACACACCTGTAATCTCAGCACTCACGAGGGTGAGGAAGCCTCGAGGATAGTGAGTTTGAGGCCAGCCTGGGCTACCTAGTGAGTTCCAAGCCACCCTGGCTACATAACAAGACCCTGTCTTGAAAAAAATAAAATAAAATAAGAGCTAGAATAACTTGCCCAAAGCCGCACAGGTAGTTTCTAAGTGGCAGAGTCCATCTTTTCCCAAGGACTGTCTATCTCTATAAGCTACCTCTACTACGGGCAGGGATTTAGCTCAGTTGGTAGAGCGCTGCATTGCAGTCTCTGAGGTCCCAAGTTCAACTGCCAGCACTGCAAAAATGGGAGAAGGACCTGGCAATCTACTCCCAAAGCAATCCCGAAACAGCCATTGAAAATCCTATAAGGGTCGCTATGAGTCGGATACTGACTTCACGGCACCTAACAACAACAACCTCTACTACATGAGCTGTTTGAGGGACTCCTGTACTACAAAAATGTCAGAGCCAGCATAACTTCTGGGCTAGGGTAGTGGGAAAGAACAGGAATTTCTTCAGATCATGGCAGAGTAATGATTACAACAGCTTCAGACAAAGAAATAAAATTAATTAGACCTAAAAATGCCCAGATTGAAGAGACAGGGGCATGTGTTTATATGAAGAAAAGTCTCTATTCACAGATCTTGGAGACTCCAAGCCGCTCTGTCATGGAGTCTGACATCCAAAAGGTAAGCACTAGGAGGTAAGATTTTCATCACTTACCACTCACTAGTTTCCCTTTCCTTCAAAGCCATGCTCAAAACTTGGTGGTGGGGAGTTGAACTCATGCATGCTTTGCAAGTGCTCTACCACTAACTGGCACTTCCAGACCATATTTTTACTTTTTAATCTGAGAAAAGGTCTCACTAAATTGTGCAGGCTGCCTCTAGCCTCCAAATTGCAATCCTCTTGCCTCTGCTGGGATTATAGGCATGTGCCAGCATGCAGGCCCTAAAACTAAATCTTAAATCTTTACCAGGAAAAAAGCCACAGCTGCGGACAGGAGGATGAGGCTGGCTTAAGATTGCTCAATATTTGAGCCAAATACGTCATTTTTATCACCCTCGGCAGGCTAGAGACTTTCCTTTGTGCTTACTAAACAACAGATTAATGCTCATGAATAAATAACTAGTTTTTAGTATTAGGAACATTGTGATGTTCTATGTCATGTTTTTAAATAAGAATTTATTTTTGACAGTTTTGGGGATAGAACCCAGGGTCTTACACATACTAGGCAAGCTCTCTCCCACTGAGCTACACTCCCAGCTCTTACATGTGAATTAAATTGAATCTTCAGTACCTATGTTCAGCAGCAATTCTCAATATTTTGTAGTCACAATAAACTTTCATTGTTTGATTTCATGACAACTCCTAAATATAAGTGAAGGCTAATTTTGTCTATGAAAATGTGCAATTCTTAAGATAATTAAAGACACCTGGATTGGGATGCAAGCATAGGAGTTTGCAAGAATTATCACATGATTCTCTCATCAAAGGATGAACACCAATCTGCAGTTACTTCAAGTGAGTAGAGACTTTCTGGAATTTGTTGTTGTTGTTAGGTGCCCTCGAATTGGGTCCAATTCATAGTGACCCTATGTACAAGAGAACAAAACACTACCTGACACTGCGCCATGCCTGGCACTATTGTCAGTGGTTCTCTGCTACTCATAGGGTTTCTGATGGCTGATTGTTTTGGGAGTGGGCTGCAAGGTCCTTCTCCAAGACCGCAGCACCTGGTATTCCCAGACAGTCTCCCATCCAAGGACTAACCAGACCCACTCCTGCTTAGCTTCAGAGATCAGACAGGATCCGATGCCAGGGTGATGCGGCCGTAGACTTTATGGAATTTAGTAGGGCATAAAAGTACTGAATTGCACATAAGTAGTACATAATCAAGCTTCCATTAACGTAACAGCAAAACTGTGGCTTCTTGACTCCCTTAGATTTATGATTTGAGTCTGTGATAAAATGAGATTGAGGGAGCCAGCCAACTATTTCCAACCACTAAGACTCGGGTTTCCAGGCCTTGCTCTGCTCAGTTTCCCGGATGTGGTGTCCTCTCTCCCGCACTCCACTGTCTCCCTGGTCACGTTCAGAGTGTACTCTGAGTTTAAAAGCTCTCAACATCAGTGAGAAGAAAGGACAAAAGGAGCAGCTAGAAATCATTGAGCTTCCTGTGTTGCAGCCTCTGTGTCTGCTTCCAGGTGTGCTCCCGCCAAATCCTCCTAGTTTTTCTCAGTCCTTAGCTAATTTGGTTTCCATCCTAGGATATTTTACGTTTGTAACTGTTGGGAGCCTTGGCCTCCTACTCCTGTTGTCCTTTCATCAGTGGGAGCTGTGTTCTTACAACTGTCTTTCTTTCATTTTTCTTTTCTTTTTTTCCATCCTTTGCAACCCAATCCAGCCCTACCTCTCTGACTGCACTGCCTGCTACTCCCAGGGGGTGCTCCCAGACAGGACTTGAACATTTTTAGCAAGCAGGAAAAAGGCTGTGAAAAAAGAAGACCTCATTTCTAATCAAATCTTACTCCCCTTCTATTCCTTTGCTCTTTCAGTGCATCCTATTCACCAACTCCATTATACAAGAGTAGAAGCAAAAGGTTCATGATGCTGTTAGCAAACAAGATAATCACTCAAAACAACCAAACCAAAACAAACAAAAACCTGAATTCCATGAGTCAGAGATCACATCTCAGCCTCCTCACTGGCCAATTTCTAGTTACAGTAAAGTGATTATATGAGAAGTCTTCTTCCAGCCTCTGAATTGTTGTTGTTAGGTGCTATCCAGTCAGTATCTGACTTATAGTGACCCTACATACAACAGGCGAAACACTATTGTCATGCTTCTCTGCTATTCATAGGGTTTTCGATGGCTGATTGTTTTTTGGGAGTGGGTTACCAGGTGCTTCTCCCAAGCCTACAGCACCTGGTGTTCCCAAGCCGTCTCCCATCCAAGTACTAACCAGGTCCAGCCCTGCTTAGTTTCTGAGATCTGACAGGATTGGATGCCACAGTGGGATGGCTGTAAGCTAAACCTCTAAATAGGCCACTGCTTTCTGTAATGAAGGGAGAATTGGCCACCAAGCCAGTCCTCAGCCCACAGAGGAATACCATTAGGACTGTGGGCCTCAGAGGGAATGACACGTTGAGTCTGCAGGGCAGACAGGGTGAGAAAAACCAAGTAGGAGCCTATGTATGGATGCAAGAACAATTGCTCATTGTAATCTGGACCTCATTTATCTTCGGGTTCCCCTAGAGACCAGTCATTGGAGGTCAAGAAATAGATTTCTTGTGGAACCATAAACATGGCCAGCTGCCTGGTTGGCGATAACAGAGGCAAAAAAGGAAGATTAATGTGGCTGCTGCCCATGAGCACAATTACAAAATGAATCCCCAAAACAGGATGAGTATTTGTCTCAGCAAACCAATTAGCTGAGGCACTTCTCTGCCCCCATACTCTTATTACTTCATTTTGTTATAATCCTGAAGGCAACTGGTCTGATTTATTGCAAATCTTTGTTAGAATAGATTCAAGTCTAAGGAATCAATAAAGGCAATCATTTTTACACTAGTCACTGATGTATTATAGTATAAATCAGGAACTTCCTAAAAACAGTTTCCTTTGAAGAAAGGAGTCAAGTAAATCTTAACTGGTAAATAAAAATTGACCTACTTGCAGATTTTAACCTGTATGGCTTCCCTAGTCTACCCCAAATTCAGTGAAAAAAAAAAAAAAAAACCCTGACAACTAGGTGGGTCAAAAAATAGAAATTTATTTTCTCACAATTATTGGGGTCTAAGAGTTCAAGGTCATCATGTTGGTAGGGTGGGTTTCTTCTGAGGCCTCTCCTTGGCTCGCATAAGGCTAATGTCTCCCAGAGTCTCTGTCCTCTGGGTCACTGAGTCCAATGCCCACTTCTTATAAGGGCCCCAACCATATTGGATTAGGACCCACCATGATGACCTCATTTTTACTTATTTTTTTAACAGTTGTATCTACAAGTACAGTGACATTCTGAGATATTAGAAGTTAGAACTTCAACATATTAATTTAGGGCAGGACATTATTCAAACCATAACCATCACTATTGCCAGAAAATTCAGTCTTAGATCTTTTAAGGAAAATGTATGTTTTTATGGGTGACAATGCCAGTTTTGTCTTTAATCACAAGTACTAATGATGTAAGCATATGCTATTTTTCTATCCAAAATATTTTTTAACTCTATCAGCTTAGGAAAAGAAAAGGCACTTCTCCTGGCAATTAGAATTAACTCAAAACCTAGTTTAAGAAGCAACTCATGAGGCTCTGGATTCAATTCCCAGCATTGCAAAATAATGTTTAAAATATATAATTGATTCAAAAGAAGCAATTGTTTTAATGTTGCTTACGAAGTAATATTCTTTTCTTTGTATTTGCATTATTTAAAAATGCAACCATAATCAGCATTTTAAAACATAATATCCAAGCTTCCACTGATGATTATACTCTTTGGGAAGTAGCTCTTTGTCTGATTTCTTCCAAAAGTGTACATGTCAATTTCTTTCTTTCTTTCTATTTTTTTAAGTAAAATGAACCTAAAGGACTATTAGAAAATTAGAAAATGCTTGCAAACCTTACAGGCTAATATCCTGACAGGGGCCTTCTTATTAAGTATGGAGAAGATCTATAGATAGCTTTTTCTTGCTGTGATTGTTTGGTATGAGAAAGATTATTAGTCAGGAAAACAAGGGAGAATATCTTTGAATTGTTTTGACAACAAAATCACATCTCCATGCAACATGTCAAAGAAATAAGGATAAACTGCACATAATGACATATTTTGCCTATTGCCTGATAGCAAAAGACATGAGAATGATTGTCATGTAATCAATAGCTGGAAAATACTTCATTTCTGTCAATAAATCTATAAGAATAGATTTTTTTAAGAAAAAGCCATGTTAGATGATTTACTTTTTTTTTTTTCTGTTTTCATATGGAGGGATATCAGAGAAGGTCTTATCAATGTGTCATCTCAACTTCTAGATGAAGCAGTGATAGGCAAAGGAGACATACAAACAGTCCCCAACTATTTCCAACCACTAAGCATTGCTCACAATGGTGAAATAGCTTACAGTTTTTCAGCTTGGCACCAGTGTGAAAGCCTGCTTAGACAACCCAAGTGTATTTCACGTTCAGTACAGGGTTCAGTAAATTATACGAATTTAGCTCAGTTGGTAGAGCGCTGCGCTGCAGTCTCTGAGGTCCTGAGTTCAACTCCCAGCACTGCAAAGATGGGAGAAGGACCTGGCACTCTACTCCCAAGGAAATCCCGAAACAGTCAGCCATTGAAAACCCTATGAGGGTCACTATGAGTCGGATACCGACTCGACGGCACCTAACAACAACAACAACAATTCAATACTTTACTGTAAAATAGGCTTTGTGTCAGACAATTTTGCTCAACTGTAGGTAATGTAAGTATTATGTTTAAGGTAGCTGGCTAAGCTATGATGTTTGGAAGTTCAGGTGTACTAAATGCACTTCCAGCTCACAATATTTGCACTTTATGATGAGATTTGGGGATGTAATCCCATCGTAAGTTGAGGAGCATCTATATATCACATCTCCAGGTCCGGTGGCATGTAGTGATGAGGGAGAAGGTAGGCTCTATTTGAAAAAGCAGCAGCTACAGAAACATCCCTGGGGAAAAATTCATTCTAAAGGCAAATTAAAGTCATGTAAAAATTTATAGTTACTTAAAGTATCATTTAAAAAGAGCATAAATCATAACTATCATGATAATAAGAAGATTAGTCAAAGATTTTTATGTAGCTAATTAATTTATGGCCTGTAGCTGTACCATTGTGGCATCCAATCCCAGCAGATCTCAGAAGCTAAGCAGGGTCAGTCCTGGGTAGTACTTGGATGGGAGACCGCCTGGGAACAACAGGTGCTAAAGACTTGGGAGAAGGACCTAGAAACCCACTCCCAAAAAACAATCAGCCATTGAAAACCCTATGAACAGCAGAGAAGCACTGACAATAGTGGTTCCTCTGTTGTACGTAGAGTTGCTATGAGTTGGACACCGACTCAATGGCACCTAACGACAACAATTAATTCATGAGAAGATCGGTAAGATGTTAAAACTAGTTCAAAACATGGCTGGGGATGTAGTAGAGTGGTGGTAGAAGGCTTGCCTGGCAATGCATGAGACCCTGGGTTTCACCTTCAGCATGGCAATAATAATAATTAATAATAATTTTTTAAAAATAAAACTGGTTAAAAGGGTAATGTGAAGAATAGATTTACATATGGGCCTCCATACATGCTAAATGCTGACATGGTTTAGCTAATATATGCAAAATGGTTGATATCCTATTTGATAATGTAATAGAATGTTTGTGCTTATCTTTTCTGCAGGACCAAAGTTAATTATATTTCTACTGGATAAAAATGTATTAGCATTTCTATGGCAATGTGCACTTGTACTACTATCAGTTCTCTATGAGTTAGCATCGTCCTCTGCATAGTTATAAAATGATCCATAAACAGAATCAAATAATTCCTGTAGACCTGATTAAAAAAAAACACCAAGTTAATAGCTTCACCCAATTTAGATCTTTGATAATTTATCCTGATGTAATGAAATCAGTCCATTGACCTGTTCTTTGCCCATATATTCTTGACATGGTACAACCTCAGACAATAGATTTAAAAACTATCAAGTTGTGGGAGGAGAATTCAAGACAGGGAAGATCATCTCTATTGGGAAAAGGAATATTTTACCAGTCTTAAAGAATATACACTGAGAGCTGAGATTATAACTCAGTGGTAGAGCGCTTGCCTAACATGCACAGTGCCCTGGGTTCAATCTTCAGCACCACTAAAAAAAAAAAGAAAAAGAAAAAGAAAAAGAAAAGAAGGTAAAAAGTGTTTTCTGGGTGCCATGGCACACATCTGCAATCCCAGTGATACAGAATCCTGAGACAGGAGGATCTCAAATTCAAAGCCGGAGGTAGCCTGTTAAATTTAATGAGACTCTGTCTCAAAATAAAAAATAAAAAGTAGCTTGGGATACAGATCAGTGATAGAGCACTTGCCTAGCATTCCTGAGGCCCTAGATTCAATACCACTAGTAGTGCCAAAAAAAAAGAAAGAAAGACAGAAAGAAAGAAAGAAAGAAAGAAAGAAAGAAAGAAAGAAAAGAAAATATATATACTCTGAACTAATTTTAGAGAGTGAATAAGGGCTTATCTATTATCTTTTTGTTGTTGTTGTTTTGTATTCTCATGGCTAGCAAATATAGCCCAGTTTTTCTCCATTTGGGCTGCACATCAAAATGAAGCTTTCTGTTTGGTTTTGCTTTGTTTGGTTTGGTCTTGTTTAACTGCAGTCACCTTGACACTTCTGGAAACCTACTAACTCAGGTTTTCCAGGAGCTGAATCCAAGTGTCTGAACTTCAAAAATGATTCTGATCCATTGACACACTGTTGACTGAAAAGATTCAACCAAGTTATTTCTGAAATTTTTGTGGAGGGGTCCAAAATACAAATAATGCTTGACTGGTGTTGCAAATATTCTACTTAAAACAAAGTATCATTATATTTTCTTTTCATGATCACTATACATTTTCTCCCTTAGCTGACCACAGTGCCATTCAGCTCTGGAAGAATGGATTTATAACCAGAGAAGTCCAGGAAGGAAACTCATTTCATGCTCTGTAACTTTAATTGAACTGCTTTATTATATTCTGTGCCAGCTAACTCCTCTACATAATCTCTCAAAGTTCTTCAAGTTTATCCCACTCAACTGACACAAAACACTTACAGTATTACTTACACGTTCTGATTTTATTAAAAATTCTCTTGAGGTACTTATTATCACTGTCATTGGGTACCAGCAGGGCAATGCCAACCAAGTTCCATCTTAGCAGGAACCTGTCAGATTAAAGTTATTTTCTTTCAGTTAAGTGAAATTTTTCTTTCCAAACATAATTCATGGTCAATGGTATCTACTTAGTAAGCAGATATATCTTTTGTATTAATGATCGGGGAAAGCACATATTTTCTGAAACTGTCATATTATTTATCATGGAAGATGGAAAAGGAAGAGATGTTATTCTTCTAAGACAGTGACTACCATACTTAAGTGATGAACTGAATCATTTGACCCCACCTGCTGGGTAAACTAGGTACTTTTTCATTCTTTGTTCTTTTCTTCCCTATACATTTCAGAAAAGCCTAGGTTTTATCATACAGCATTGATAATCATTATTTTCAGCATTGTAAATTACAGTAAACTTTGAAACCAGGAAGATTGTTAAAGTGTAGTTTTTCTACATACATGGATAATATAGTTGAAAGAATTGTTGAATACATTTTCTTTTGCATCCTAAATTTTTAAATTAATAAGTAGGGACCATTTTTCATGTCATTAGAATTTCTTTAAAAACGACTTTCAAATGTCCATTCACAGAATATTCCATTTCATGGATATTTCATAATTTAACTAACACTCTCCTTATTAAATATTTTGGTTGTTTTCAAGCTGGGGCCATTACAATAATAAATCAGCTTTTTTAAAAGCTATTTTCTCTCTACACAATAGCCAGAATATACCGTCATTGTCTAAGATGAAGTGTTATCTATGAACACACAATTCAGATATTTTGGAGATGTTTCAAGAAGTCTAGAAAAACCCTCATTTTAAAATATCAGTATATACTCACCTTTTAAATTAATTTTGAAATAATTGTTATATATCATCCTTACAGTTTTTATATGAATGGCTTACAAGTCATTAAAACAGAGGTGTGATTAAAGTATTTTACAACTGTAAGAGCCATTGTTTTAAAATCTGTGCTTGATTTCAGAGATCAGTTCCTTTTGGTTTGAATCAAATTCCAAGAATTTGGGTGTTTTATTATAGTCCTTTCCAAATTCCTCTTTCCTCCTTAACCCAATATCTAAAGCTAAACAAAATAGCAAAACTGATGATACTTTCTTTTACAACTTTCCTCAATAGATTAGTTAATGTTGACATTTTTGTGCCCATTTTGTTCACTGCACTGTTCAAATTTCAGCACTTGGCTCTTTGGAGTATTTAAAACGAGCATTCTTTTCTTTTCCCCATACTAGGGGGTTGAACCTAGGGCCTCCCTTGCTTGCTTTGCAAATGCTGTACCACTGAGCTGCACTCAGCCCATTTTTTTTTACTTTTTGAGACAGGGTCTTGCTAAATTACGAACGCTGCCTCTGGTCTCAAACTTGTGATCCTCCTGCCTCCGCCTCCCGAGTCACTGGGATTACAGGCATGCGTCACTGCACTCGGCTGAACATTCTAATTTTAGAGCAGTCATGATTTTTTTTTTACTTAAAATCTACTTCATATTTGTAAAAGTCAGTCTTCTTTTTCTTTTCAAAAAATATATCTATCTCATGTTATTTTCCCCAACTTTATGTAGTAGCGGACTTACTATTTGTTAGCATTTCGTTAAACAGGTGCTCACATAAAGCAATATAGTACTAATTAGCTATATAATCAGTCTTTTTTCAAAAGTAATTCCATACTACAGAGTTAAGTATTTTAAGATGAGCATGATGGTACACACCTGTAATCCCAGCATTCTGGAAGCTAAGGCAGGAGGCTGGAGAGTTTGTGGACAGCCTAGGCTCCCAGGGAGTCTCTTGTCTTAAAAAACAAAAAACAAAAACAAACAAAAAGAAAACAAGCATCCTAGGCATTGCAGCACACACCTGTAGTCCCACCAACGTGGGAGGCAGAGATATGAGGATCAAAAGTTTGAGGCCAGAAGCAGCCTATGTAACTTAATCAGACCCTATCTCAAGATTAAAAAAAAAAAAAAAATTAAAAAGGGGCTGGAGGTGCAGCTCAGTGGTAGGGTGCTTACAAAGTGCATCCAAAGCCCTGGGTTCAACCCCCTAGTAGCAAAAAAAAAAAAGAAAAAAAATTAGTTAACATTTTATCTTAAAAGGCAATGAACCAACAATATCAAAGCTATTTTTAAAATAACTCTTCAATATTATCCCTAAGGGTGATTTTAAAAAGAGTTAGAATATAAATGTATTAAATTTCACTGATCTCTACTTAAATGCTGTGTATTGAAGGAGATTGGCTTTGAGTTTAGTACTATGAAAAGTTAAAATACAGAAATACTAAAAATAGAACAATGGGTCTACCACAGTGAGCTGACAAAGTCATGCCTCCATGTTGGAAGCATATATTTAATGACACTTAAATAATGCTTCTCTAACAATAAATTCCAGGGATTATTTTCCTTGCAATTGAAAATAATCTTAGCATTGTGAAAAATATTTTCCGTCTTTTTGCTTTTTCAGGGACCAATAAAAACAACATGTCCTTTATAATACTAGAAAAAGAAGAGACAATCTAAAATTAGCACTCTGTTCTCTCTTCTATTGCATCTTGGGTTTTGCCAGGTTGGTGTCAGTCGTTTTTAATTATTGCTGTTTTCCTAGGAAAGGGTTTTTTTTTTTATTCATTCATTCGTTTGTTTGTTTGTTGATGCTGGAGATGAGGGAACCCAGGAGACATACATGCTCTACCACTGAGCTGCACCTCCTGCTCTGTTTTTTCAGCTTTGACCATACTTAATTGAAAAGACAACATTTTTACTGAATTCTCTGAATGTATGCATTAAGAAAAGTCAACATCAAACTTCAAGGCTTTTTTCAATTAAGCACTTTATTAAACTTTTGATCAAAGTAAGTTAACACACCCACATCTTTGACTTTGTCTCATCACAAAGAGTAGTCTGTACAACCATCTCAAATATTCCCCAGCAGAAAGAACTACATAATTTAATATGCACAAATAGTGTCTTTAAATCAAGTCTTCTGTCTTTTACCTCTCTGGGTCACTTTACAGAGTGCTAAGAATGCTCCTGAGGTTCCAACTTTTCCAACAGACAGCCTTGTTGTTGTTAGGTGCCGTGGAGTCGGTATCCCACTCATAATGTCCCTACGTACAACAGGCGAAACACTATTGTCAGTGCTTCTCTGCTGTTCATAGGGTTTTCAATGGTGGATTGATTTTTGGGAGTGGGTTGTCGGGACCTTCTCCCAAGCCTACAGTATCTGGCGTTCCCAGGTGATCTCCCATCCAAGTACCAACCAGGCCCGACCCTGCTTAGCTTCCAGGATCTGACAGGATCAGATGCCACAGTGGTACGGCTGCAGGCAAACAGACAGCCTAGTTGTGCTAAATCAGATGGGCAGGATTTCACTGCTGCTAAATAGTCCTTGTCAATCACTTTAGGCTAAATATGGCCAGTGCCGATAGCAAGCAACTCATCACAGACAGAATGTGGCATGGTGAGCAGACCCAGAACCCTTAGGCCAGATGAAAATGAGGATTGAACAACCACTCAAGAAAATTACAGAGGTTAGTACAAGGATAACTCAAGTGCATCCCAATACAGATCTACTGAAAAATTGCTTTCTCTCTTCAACGCTCCCCCCAAAAGAATCAATCTTTCTCTAAATCTCTGCTTAAGAGGAACAGAAAGAAGCTCTAGAGGTTGGTACATGTAGGCACACCCAGTATCAATTAGAGCAGTCCTGCAATTACATTAATTGTAGTACTTAATTACAAAGAACTTTAGAGGTCATACGCTTCTGTTTCTTCATTTAGCAACTCAGAAAACTGAGTCCCCAAGATACTGGTCATTATCTAAGGCTGAAATGCTAAACAGCACTGGAGTTAATGCTAACAACAATCTTTTGACTTCCAAACAGAGCTCTTTTCCCTGTGCTTCCAGTCATGATGCTTCCCAGATTGACAGACTCAAAGAAAAATGAGCTAGAGCTAAACTGCTATCAATTCTATGCACTGCATAGAAGATCATGCTACTTGACATTTAGCAATGAATAAGTAACATATTTTTCTTAGATGGCCATGGTAACAAATATATCAATACAGGAAGAAGTAGAAAAAAAAGGAATTCTATTTTAAATTCTTTGTTAAAAATTTTATAAAAATTTGAGAAATAGTGTTTCTAATCCTTACTATGCCTTCTACTTGGTGTCAGATTATATTTTAAAAAATTAAAGAAACATAATACAGAAGTTTTTCTCACAAAATAATACACAGAATTCATTTGGACTAATCAGCTTTAAAGATACTGTGATAGCATGATTTATTTAAATAAATAGGATTCTCTGAATAGTTATTAATCAGCAATCCCTAAGCTATGTAGTCCAAGTTTTAAGATTCGATTCTAAATATAAAATCTATTTTACATTTGAAATTTAAGGTAATATTAAACAGAAAGTAGAGGATGGGGCAGAACAGAGCATCCTTGATCCTCAAGTATGTGTGTGTGCAAGAAAGTATAAAAAGAACTGAAGCAAATCTACATAACAAATATGATAATTCAACTGAACAAGGATAGCACAGACCAGCCTTGAAACAGTACAAAATCTGCACCCACCATATGAGGAAAATAAGCAAACGAATGGCTTATTTGTTGCAATCTGTACACTATATGTTAACTCCTTTGAAAATCTAAGACCTTAAAATATTAATGTAAAAATTATTTATAGCTGAAAGTAAAATATTTATATACTTATTGTAATTAGAGATTGTAAGAGATTGTCTTGCCTTGTTCAGACTTTAAAAACATAGATCTTGATAAAACCAAAATGCATCTTGCCTCTCTACTATTACATTCTATATCCTCTGCATTTATGTATATTTTGGAAACATTATTTCTTAATTAAGTGCTTTCCTTTGTTGTTCTTTATTTTTTGTTTGTTTGTTGAGACAAGTCTATATATACCAGGCTGGCCTGGAACTCACTATGTAGTCCAGGCTGGCCTTGAATTTGCCATTGCGCCTCGGTCTCCTATGTGCTAGGATTACAGGAATGTGCCACTGTGTCCTCATTGAGTATAATAAGGCTGTACATATACATTGACATTTCCCACTCAAATGTCATGAAATCACATCTGCTGCTGACACCATGTCAATAGCTGTGGCCAACACATAATGCATTTTATAAAGACTGGTTAAGGGAAAATTGAGCTGAGTCTCCTCAACATTAGAAATGCAAGTTGATTTTGTGTCTTACAAAAGGTTTACTGGATATTATATACCATAAAAATCAAAGGCAGTATAAAGTGATGAAAAACAGTCTGGTCTTAGATATGGGAGACATAAGCTGTAGATCTAACTTCTCCACTAACTGTGGAGGGGGAGAACCTCAAACTTGACAATACTGAAAAGAGTATCACTGGATCAAATGATCTGGAAGGGCCCTTTCCAGGAAAGCTAAAATTCTAAAATTTTATTATTTTACTCAAAAATAAAATAAATTTTATGTACAGTTGCAAGAATAGGCAGTAAAGTGATATATATTTTGGTATGGACAAAATTTTTTCATTAAAATGTCCAATCCCACTAATGGCAATAATTATAATCCTGGTAAATTCACTTCCACCTGGACTTGCTAACATGTATCCAAACTTCTTGAGAGGATGAGGCAGGAGTATGACTCCAGGCCAGGAGTTCCATACCAGCCTATGCAACACAGCAAGACTCCATCACAAAAGTAAATAAGCAAATTAAATTAATTTTTGCCTTTCCCATCAGGGACATTGATCTGGCCATGCTTTGCTACATTTTCAAACATTAGCAAAACAGTACAATTAAAGCAAAAAAAAATTATTCTCTATTACAATAGTATCTACAAAATGTTAGTTTATGAATTTTCTACTTGTTATTTTTTCCTAAGCGAAATATATATATATATATATATATATATATATATATATATATATATATCCTTACTTGATAGATTACACTTCAACCAAAATTAATGGCCAACAATGAATGAGTTTATGTTGAGTTTTTATTTATTTTTAAATATTACTTGTTTTTATATACATTAAAACATAGTTAACACAGGCTAAAACATCTGTAATAAGGAGATAAAACGTGGCTAAAGTTAATAGAAATATAAATAGAAAAATAATGAATTGTTTAATCTATTTTGTGCTCCATGTTGCTGTTACAAGTCTTCATATTCACCCTTAAATTCTATTAATATAAAAGATACTATTGCCAATTTTCAACATGGACCTAAGGCTGAAGAATATTAATAGGCATATCTTAGTATACAAAGAAATTTCTTCTGAGTTCCCCTTTAGTCAAGCCTGATAGGGTATTTGCATGTCTGCAGCCATACCACCCTGTCATATGATCCTGTCTGATACTGGAAGCTAAGCAGGGTCTGCCTGGTTAGTCCTTGGCTGGGACTAGACCACCTGGGAATACCAGCTGCTGCTGGCTAGGGAGAAGGACCTGGCAACCCACTCCTGACATAGTCAACTATTGAAAAACCCCATGAATAGCAGAGAAGCACTGACAATAGTGCTGGGCGTGGCACAGTGTTAGAGAGTGTTTCATTCTGTTGCACATAGGGTGGCGATGAGCTGGACCCAAGTCAACGGCACCTGACAACAACAATAGGATATTTGCATGGAGAAAATGATAAATATTAGTTAAAAATTGGATGAAAAATTAATAGGAAGTATAAATAAGCAGGGGTTAGTTAAAGCACAGCATGTTTTCATCACTGTTTGGCAGTATATAAACTGAAATAATTATGCATAAGTAATGAAATGTAAACACTAATTTTGATTTCCAGATGTAGTCAAATAAACCACAGTCAAATAAATAGGTGAGATTACAGAAAAATAAATTGCCAAGAAAAAAATTCAGCAAATTTTCCAAAACAGAAGGCAAATAGCATGAAAATTAAAGGATACAACAAATTATTTACAACCCATAACCATTAATTCCAGTGACATCCCAACAACATTCACAACCTTTAAGAAGATAGTAAATAGCATCATTAGTATCACTGCTATGCTTTTTAATTTTATTTCTTAGAGTAAGGCATCACCTTTGGGTGAAGAGGTAAAGAGGTTTTGAGAGACAGAGAGATGTAAATAGAATCAATCAATTTACATCCTATAAAGTCCTTTAGGAACATCAACAATTCAATTTTTATTTTATTTATTTTATTTATTTATTTTTTTTGTGTGTGTGGTACTGTGGGTTGAACCCAGGGCCTCGCTCTGCCTGCATGCTTTGCAAGTGCTGGACAACTGAGCTGCGCCCCTAGCCCTTTTTTTTTTTTTTTTTTTTTTTTTTTTTTTTTTTTTTTTTTTTTTTTTTTTTTTTTTTTTTTTTTTTTTTTTTTTGACTCTTTGAGACAAGGTCTCACTAAGTTACGCAGACTGCCTCTGGTCTCGAACATGCAATCCTCCCGCCTCCACCTCCACCTCACAAGCCGCTGGGATTACAGGCGTGCACCACCACGCCCAGCTAACAATATTTTACCAATTATATTCTATCTTACATATCCCTGTGTAGTATAAAGACTATAGACTTTACCATTGAAACAGTCCTGGGTTAAATTTAAATACCACCTTCAGTTGTCTTAAAATTAAGCAAACTATTTGATCTCTTTGTTCCTTATAATATGCATTTCAAAAATGATTATTAATAATGCTTTCTTCAAGAATAGATTCAAAATTACACATGTAAGGTGTCTAAGCACAGCACCTGGCACACAGAAGTTCCAAATCTACTAATTTGTAGTTATTTTGAGAAATAACCATGTCTTAAATTAATCCTAACTGCAGTGCCTCATGTACGTCTTTAAATAATAATTTTTAATGGGCAAGTGAGACTCTGACCATTACCAAGAAAGTTTCTCTTGGAGCTGGGGGTGTAGTTCAGAGACAGAATGCATGCTTAGCCTGCACAAGGACATGGGGTCAATCCCCAGCACCACAAGGGGAAAAAAATGGAAAGAAAGGTGTTCAACCCTGTTACTGAAGTGCCCACCCAATGCATGTACAGTAACGGATGTCCAATCCTACCCACAGCAAAGCTGATCAAAATGACTTTCCATATCAATTACGCAGCAAACCTTTATCAAATCGATTCTACTTACCAATGAACTAAAGCAACCAACAAAACTATAAATCTTTCAATGTGAACATATATATGTGTGATGGAAAGCATAAGAGCACTTAGCAAAATGGGTGGAATAATACCAGTAGTATTTGGAATAAAAAGTATATTTGGTTTCTCTCTTAAAGTGTGATGCACTTATATTTTTTTCAATTAGTTACTACTAAGTAATTAAGCAAGCTTTTCTGCCTTAGAATTGGAGTGGAGCCCTGACTGAATTTTGCTCAAAAAAGCTAAGAGTTTTAAATCTATGTTTCTCTCTATTCTTCAAACAGAGAAAATAACATTCACTCAGACAACAAATGCAGAAGCTATGATGAAAACAATCATAGAAAATTAGTGTTCGGGTTACATATTTCTGCCACACTCCCAGCTGCTCCCAAACAGCTTACATTCAGAGCAATACTAGGCATGACAAATCTGAGCAGTGGACTTGCTCATTATTTTTCTTCCTTAAGTGAAAATCTGAGGTCATGTTCCTGCTTTTGCTCTCTCAGGTGTCATGTACCCTGAATTACTCATGCAAGAATGGCAAATGTATCAAAGTATCTCACTCACCCTCACTGAGCTGGGGCAGGTGTTGCAGCACAACCACAGGGCATGCTTCTCAGAGTCCTCAAGGCTGCGCCAGGCAGCTGCCTCCAATTGGTCAGAGATGGCCCATGAAATAAAACCTACTTAACCTTTCAAATGCCTGCAGCTGTAGCACTGTGGCAACCAATCCCATCAGATCTTGGAAGCTAAGCAGGGTTGGGCCTGGTTAGTACGTGGATGGGAGACCGCCTGGAAACACCAGGTGCTGTAGGCTTGGGAGAAGGATCCGGCAATCCACTCCCAAAAAACAACCATCCACTGAAAACCCTATGAATAGCAGAGAAGCGCTGACAATAGTGTTTCCCCTGTTGTACACAGGGTTGCTATGAGTTGGACACTGACTGGACAGTGCCTAACAACAACAGCAACCTTTTGAAAACACTACTAATCAGAATGCATTGGTAAAGCAATCACAAGTAAAACAGAGTCAGAGAAGAAGGATCCTAGTATTGATAGTGCCAATCCAAGCAAGAGAATCAATTCACAGGCCCTAAATCTCCAGCATTCGAATCCTAGTGGCCACACAATGCTTTTTATACAATTGGTGCTTTGGCGTTCTTGGCCAATGCCACAGACAAAGTACATAATTATCTCCCCCTTCTTCTGCACATGTAAAAGCTTCCTGGTTCACATTTGGTTCCCATATAATTTTACTGACCCATAAAGTCAGAACGCCACACTTGTGTTGGCACAACTATTCAAATTTTATATAACAATATATCTGTTTTATACATCACTCTCTGTGAAATCACTTACAAATTTGTCTTTAGGAGATTGCTCTATTCTCAGTATACCAACAAACTTAGTTTCTGAGCCTACAAAATAAGGATTCAAGGCTGAGGCACAATAAATTCCCCAAGATATATGTCATCTAATAATGTCTTAACAACCAAATACTTGGAATTTATTGCTAATGCCACTTCTTTCTCACCAGACCTTCAACAGGTAACACATGGCATAAAGGTCCCTCATGATCTGAGCCCCACCTATTTTTTTTCTCATTTGACCTCCAATAGAGTCCTATAGTTAGTACCAGCAGCAGGAGGACCATCCATGGCAGTGCTGGTGGTGCAGCAGAAGGATGTGGCTTAACTACCAAATCTAAACATAAAAAGCAAAGTCTCACATAGGAGAATGAACAACAGTGTTGAGAAGTTGGGGCACCAAATGTTTGTAGAATTGACCTGGATGTAATATGAAAAAGGAAATGAGTTTAGATCCAAGAGAGTTATCACTAAAGACACTGTTATGAGCTTGGTTTTATAGTGATGCTTAGTGCTCTGGCAAAAACTAGAGATCTTAAAGCATTTACATGGCTCTTGGGCCCTACTGTTCAAACCTATATTGTGCACAAATACTGAAGTACGTCTCTCCTGGGATTTGGTGGGTTCTACACACTCTGCTTGGGAGAAGGACATGGCAATCCACTCCCGAGGCAATCCCAAAACAATCAGCCATTGAAAACCCTATGAGGGTCACCGTGAGTCAGACACAACTCCATGGCACCTAGCAACAACAACAACACACTCTGCTGCCTTTATCTGTGTTCTTCCTTCTTTCCAGAGCACCCTCTGGCTTTGACTCAGGACCTGCCTCCTCTCTGATCCCACAGAACTTGTAGTATTGGCATTTAAGTTGTCCCTTTTACATTTCTTTTTTGTCTATCAGTTCCTTAGAATGAGGTTCCTAACATGTTTTTAAAAAACATGTTAATGCCACTGAAGTACCTATCAGACTTCTTTATATATAATAAGGAGAAATATAACTTAATCATTGGAGTAATTCTGATGGTATTATACTAGCTGAAGGTATTCTCATAAATATTGATTTATTATTTCATTTGACAGGTGTGCACCAAGGTTTTGGGGTTTTGTTTGGTCTTACTTTTTTATGTGCCAGAACTCAAGCTAAAAATGAGAGATATAAAAGTGACTCCAACTCAGCCAGTGAGGAGACTGTGGTCTTAGTAAAAACTTGACCTTTTTACTCTGGGTCTCATCTGTAGCCATATGGCCATCCAATGTACACAGTCTACAAAGGCTTCACTGAAATATGCGGCTATGTTGTAGGTTCCAGGCAGAAATTTTATTTCTTCATTGATTATCCACTGAATCTTCATAGATTAACTCCTCTGCTTCATAACTGAAGTTTAAGTATAGAAGTGTGATGTCTATCAAAGATGCTTTTGTTTAATAATCCCATATTCTACTATATCCTATCACTGAGGGTCACAGACATGGTTGGTGATTAAGATTTTAATCAAGTTTTATTTACTCATTCAACTTTTTACCCAATTGACAGTCTATAACTTTCCTGGTTTGTTTTGTCTCTTACAGATTTCATTCAGTGGAAAATAGTGAAAATCAAAATAAAATGTGAACCAAATATAAGTCAAGGAGCAATGCAGTTGAAAGCACTAATCTTCACCCTTATAGGAAAGAATACAAGTTTAGTGTATACATCAAAGGACTGGAAATCAAAATACAGGTTGAGCATCTCTGATGCAAAAATCGAAAATCCATAAGGCTGCAAAATCCAAAAGGTTTGGAGTACTGATTTGATGATGCAAGTGGAAAATTCTATATCATGAAACTATTTTATGTACAAAATGATTAAAAGTATTGTATAAAATTACATTTAGATTATATACAAGGCATACATACAACATAAATTTGTGGTTATACTTGAGTCTCGTCCACAAAACATTTCATTATATACGTGAATATTCCAAAATCCCAAAGAATCTAAACTATGAAAGACTTCTAATCCCAAGCAGTTTGATAAGGGATACTCAGAGCACACCCATGCATGTGTGTGTGTGTGTGTGTGTGTGTGTGTGTGTACAAATACACATATATATAGACACAATTTACATATTCTATGAAACATAAAGATAGTATAAGAATTTATACATACCTGACACTATAAGACAATTAAAATTAACCATGTTCCTGAAGGATATAAACTATATAGAATTATAAGGGAGATTTATAGTAAGTGAAACCTACAGAACTCTCCATACGTTGTATGAAAAAAGCCAAAATCCTAATTGCTAATTCTTTCTCCTCATTAACAATTACTAATGATGTATTTTATAATTCCACCACATACAATCTTTTCTACAGTGTGGGTGTTATGTGGTTCCCTAATATCAGTCCTTCAAAGTAACATTTTCAAGTAGAAATAATTATTGTCTGTACTATTCTCATAATCCATCCATAACTCTGCACTTTCTGCAAAGTCAACCAGATCTATAGGATAAATTCTTGGCCCAGCTTTCTACATAGAACTGCTATAGTTTCTAGTTGCCAATGCTTTTTTTTTTTTACATTTAACCTACACTTTCTCATTCATAATTTCAAATGATGTTCATAAATATCATGTAAAATAAGAAGATCAGTTTATCTGTTGATGGTCACGCCACTAGTCAATCACAAAGTCAGGATTAGTAGTCTTTTTGGTGTGTCATTCCCTCAACATATATATTTAATTTTAATACACATTCATAAAAAATATGTCTTAAAATACAGAATCCTATTTTCCAAAACAAGAAAAATTTGCAATATAGTATTCTTTAGCTTTTTTTTTTTATGGATATGTTCAGGTATTCATGATAGGAATAGATTATGTGTAGCATATACTTTTTCATTTTTAAAAATTTACTCATTTTGATGTCAAAATATATTAAGAAAGTCATTCCCTTTAAAAAAAAATTCTCTTCCAACCTGGTTGCAGTGGCACAGTCCTGCAATCCCAGTGACTCAGGAGGCAGGGCCAGGAGCATTTCAAGTTTAAGGCCAGAGGCAGCATGCATAACTTAGTAGATCCTGACTCAAAACAAAAAATAAAAATGGGCTGAGGGTGCAACCTAGTGTTAGAGCATTTGCACAGTATGTCTGAGGCCCTGGGTTCAATGTCCAAATATCACACAAATAAAAAATAATAATAATAAATAAAATAAAATAAAAGTAAAAATAAATAAAAGCTCTTTCTACCAGTCCTTTCTTAAAAGTAAATATTTCCTTTTAATTTTTCTGTTTTAAGCCCATTGGCTTTTGTAGTGTTCCAAATGAAACTGAAAAATTTTACATATATTCCAAGTAAATCAATTCTTTCTACTGTTTTGTATTTTAAATATAAAATACTTAAAATGTGTATATTTGATTTGAATTTACACTGGTCAAATTACTTTAAATGGCTTTAATAATTCATTCGGGAAGACTATGCAACAATCCCATTCATATATATTCATACAAATACATAAAACATACACAGTATGTTAGTATTGACATATAACACATTTTCATATGTGCCAATGCTTTCCAAAAAATATTTTTGGGTATAACCTCATCTTATACTCCTAGGTGGCTTTTTTATTTTTTTCCCGTAGTGGGGGTTGAACCCAGGGCCTCATGCTTGCACACTTTACAAGTGCTGTACCACTGAGCTGCACCCCCAGCTCATTTTTTTACTTTTTAAGACAGGGTCTTGCTAAATTACACAGACTGCCTCTGGTCTCAAATTTGCAATCCTCCCACCTCCGCCTCCTGAGTTGCTGGGATTACAGGTGTGCACCACAACTCCCCACCTTGGTTTTCTATAGTGTAAATGATCTGCATCACTGAGTAGGTTCTGTCTCGTATAGAAACATATCTTTAAAATGGCAGTGACTGATTCTCTAACAATGAAACTATAGCAACCAATTAAAAGAAAACAAAAATATAATCACTTTTTTACTTAAAAAGCAAGTGGCAAATAATAAAAGTCTTCAAACTATAAAGTATTTGGTTTGAGCATCTGCCAATTATGAAAAATTATTTTAGGAGCACAATTGGGTATTTAAAACTTTTTAAAAGAAGGTTGTATATAGGTTTCTCTTAAAACATTTTTCAAATGGTGCCTCTAAAGTCTCTGAGCAGTTAATTGTCTTCCAAATATTATCCTCTTTCTAAGGCAAAAAAATAAAATTAAAAAAAATTAAAACAAAAAAACAAGACAAAAGATTAGTTCCTCTGGAAGTCTCTGTTTGCCTGATAGTACTGAGGAGAAATAGACATATTTGCACATCTGCCAAGTTCAACCCATTATGCTGGAGAATTCCCAGTGCATTGACTCATTGCCAAAAATTAAGCTAGGTTACTGAAAGCTCCTTTTTACCCATCTGCACAGTTTCGTTCTCTCCCTTTGCTGGCCATCACAGACTCCCTTTACAGATGTTAAGTTTAAATGTGCTATGAAACACACATTTGTTCCCTTTAAGCTTTACAAAAATGAATACTTCAGTATCCCCTTCTTGTAAGTATTTCACTTTAGAGCAGCTCTCACTAACTAGGTTCACCATTCCCTGTAGAGCTGAATAAAGCTTCTTTGTGATAGACCCTTCCTATAAGATTTGCAACTCTTACCATTATTTGAAGCACTCAGAAACACTTCTAAATGCTGTAAGCATTTTGCAATATTTTCTTTGCACCACTGAACAGCCCCAGCTGATGAAAGCAAAATGAAGAGGTCAGATGCATGCTGGGGAGGGCATGATCTTTTCCATGCAATCTGAATTTCCAGCTTTAGTGTACTGAGCAGACTAAGGTCTTGCTTTCCTCATATGCTTTGCCTCTAAGTGTGTGAAGATTGCTGTGATTCATATAAGCTTGTAAGGGGAAAAGAAAGTCCTTCCAATTTGCCCCAAAATAGCATGCTTATTCTGTTATTTATTTGTTTGCAAAATCTTCAGCACTAAATAATTTGGCAGATTTTACCATTGTGCCTCTGGATAATTATGTAACCAATATAGTAACTACAATAATTACTAGCACTTCTAGAATTATAACTAATTATATCAGTTACGTGGAGGAATTATGGGAGAGGAAAACAATTTTTGCTTTGAAAAAAGCCTGTGATCACATTATGATGTACATTAAAAATTTCTAAAAAAAAAAAAAAGCCTGTAATCAACAAGCTCATTAGAACTTTGTCTACTATATCAGATACCAATACTTTCTTCAAATCTCTGCAGTACATAGACTGACCACACAATGAGGGATTGGTTCCAGGTATGGCATAGAAAAACTCATCCTAGAATGAACATTTTTCCAAAAAACATCAGTTCCATTTTTCCTTTTTTTTTTTTTTTCAGGAAAAGCAGTGGTATTTTCATTTGTTGAATTTTTATTATTTTCTTTTTTCACAATAAGGAGAAAAAAGGGAGTTTTAATGCAAATTACAATTGTCTTTAACTCCCAAACAAAATGGAAAGTGGTATGAAAGAAAAGGATATTCTTTTCTCCAATCACAAGTAATGGATGTAAAATACAATTATAGTAATATGTGGATATGTATCTATTAATTTTAGCTAAGAGATATTAGAAAAGCACTCAATGTAAACAGCACAACTTCATGAGTATATTGGAAAAATAGGGGAATATAACCCAAATAAGCATTTGAGTTTTACTACAAATTAGCCATAAGGTTCCACAAACTTTTTGGGTTGATGAAAGTGTTGGCAGACGTGATCTAAAGGATGCATAATGAAAAAAGCCAATGCTGTGTTACTCTGTACCTCATCATTATTTACTAATAAAGGGAAAAAAGAAAAAAAAGAAAAGCTCTCACTTAATTTGATACATTTAAATAGATCAAGACAAACCTAATTCTGTTATTACTTCCAATTAAATATATTCTGTGGAAAATATTTCAGAAGATACAGTTTGCAAGGTTGAGTTACCTAAATTTAAGCAAATTATAATTATTGAGCAGAATAAAAGGTCAATATTGTATCACCTCAGGAAGTGTCTCAAACAACATCTGATTTATACAAAAAGATAGGAAATTGACACCACTGTAGTATACAAAAAATTGTCATGCAATGCAAACAAAAATATACATATTGTCAATAATCATGCCAATACAGAATATACTATTACCCAATATCTGAATAGTGTAGCCTTTGCTATTTTCTCTTAATGGTCTTACATATTTAAAGAAACCTTTTTAAAACTTCTGAAGAAAACTCTAAGTTTTATATCTGGCCTTTTAATAATTCTCATTTCCTTTTTTTTTTTTTTTTTTTTTTTTTTTTTTTTTTTTTTTTTTTTTTTTTTTTTTTTTTTTTTTTTTTTTTTTTTTTTTTTTGTCTGCTTCCATATAACTAAAACAAGATTTCACTTTCCAGTAGGTAGACATCTTAATGTGTGACTCAGGGACATACACCTGAATAGATGTCAGGGACACAACCCAGAACAGAACAACTTCCCCTTATGTAGGAGGTGGATCCTGGAATGAATGGACACAACTCTGACTTCACCAGAAATGAATGATCTGGACCTGAATTTTGGCTTTTCCACATTTTCTAGTGATTAACTTCCTGCATGAGCTGAACAAGTTACCTGAACTAGGCGAAACTCAGCTCAAAACAAGCTGAGCATTAAATGTAAAGTGAAGTTGTAATATCTAACCCCGCTGTATTGCTATAAATATTAAAAATAATTCAAGTCAACAATTTGGTATTATATGTGGCATATAACATATTTTCAATACTACTATCCCCTATTGGTTTGTTTTTATAACTCCCTTTTGTTTTGTTTTATTTTTTGTTTGTTTAGACATACTCTTGCTATATAGCCCAAGTTGATCTAGAACTGGAGACCCTCATTTCCGCCTCCTGAGTGCTGGGATTACTGGTGTGTGCCATCACCACCAATATAACACTCTTATCAACTTCTTCAAACCCCAATTTAGCCTTCCTTTAAGTATTCCCAGTATTTGCTCTTCTACTTTATCATGCTCTAGTTTCCAACAGAAAGTTTTTGTTTTCTGGAAAACATTCAACTGCATTTCCATGGATATTTTTGACCTCAGCAAAGTCATCCCCAGCTAATCCTCCCTGTCATAATCATCTACACCTCTTTTGAAGATAATGAAGACCAATTGTACTCATGAGCCTTGTAAGGAGCTCCCCACTTACAAACTTTGATTATCCTGATCAGCAGAATTAATTAAAAAGAGTGCTTGGCTCTTTGAATCCCAGATTTATATCACACTTAACAATAGTTTTTATTGTACTTGGATCAAATTAGTATCTGTAATCACTACAATTAACAATACCAGAATATAATTATGTACTTTGGGTAATAGTAGATACTAACTGGTCTACTTTATCACAGAGAAAAAAATCTTCAAACGACAATCAACTTAAGAACTCTATATTTTGATGAAATTCAATACATTCCATAGAGCAACCAATTCACTGGTGATATCTCCAGAAATCTTCCCAAAAGGGAGATGAGGAGAAAGAGAAAGAGAAGGCAAGTGGATGGGTTCCAGGTCTCCTGTGCCCAATGCAACCAGAACAGTTTTCTTTCAGTCTTCATTTATTCCAGATTTTACTTTTCAAAATGGTTTCGAAGCAAAAATGAAAACATAAAGTGAAAAAAAATTTGAAAGTCCCTGAATTGGATTTGTTTGCTCTTATAAAGAATGCCATGCCCTGAAATACACACTCCTATAAGTCCAAAAGGTAAATATAAATTAAGAGTTTCTAATTAAATGGGTCTATTCACATGCTTATAATGCAAAGCCAACAAACAAACTGATATGCTGTTGTATGCCAGGTAATCCCAGCACCAGGCAGGTGGAGGCAGGAGGATAGTTTGTTCCAGGACAGCTTGGGTTACATAGCAAATTCAAGGTCAGCCTGAGCTATGAGACCTTATCTCAAACAACAACAACAACAACAACAACAACAACAACAATGTCAACAAACAAGTCTTTCATCTTCTGAGTCTGTGTAACCCTTTCCATGTGACTCCATATATTATCTAAAGGATGCTCACAACAGCAAAAGCAACATGCTGAGCTAATGACACCTGCACAACGACAGCAGGTTCTCTTCCTCTATTGTAAATAAGATGTAAATTTTAGATGTAGAAAGTAATCTTTAATTCAAAGTCAGTAAGTGTTCCATGAAAATGCTGACATTAGGAAAGAGCACCAAAACTGAAGACCTAAGGAAAAAAGTCAAGTCTTTCTCGTACCTTCCTTCAAAACAGAATATCCCTAATTTCTGGCTTTTAGAAAGTAATATGCATATTCAAAATAAACTTATAAATACAAGGAGTTCAATGTCATGACAAATTGTACTCTTAGGAACAAAGTTTTTAATATTAATATATTAAATCACCTATATATATATACCCAATGGGGCTGATGTTTAGCTCAGTTGGCAGAGTGCTGCTCTGTGCTCTCTGAGACCTCAGTTCGATCCCCAGCACCACAAAAACAGGAGAAAGACATGGCAACCTACTCTTGAAGCAATCCCAAAATAATCAGCCATAGAAAACCCTATGAGGGTTGCTATGAATTAGACATGACTCAACCGCACCTAACAACAATAACATATACCTAATATTAAGATATATAAATTCACATATATAATGATATTAATATATATAAATGCACTTTCAAAATGTCCTCTCCTTTCCTTCCAGCTAGTACTTTATAATATAAGCTGAGCATGCCCCAAGGCATTCCTGTCTGCCATTTTAACATTTCAAACGTATTCATGACCTTGAGCTAAGCATACCCCAAAATGTGCTTGCCATATTTCCTTCTTGAATTATGACCTTAAACTGAGCATGCTCCGAATGTACTTTTTAATTGAGCATGCTCAGGAATGTGCCTACCCTCAAAAGTGCCTTATTATATGAATATGTATAGAGTCCCTGAATAAAATATGAAGCACTGTCTTTAATGCAACTTTCTCTCTCATATTTAATAAACACTATTTCAAACCTTCCCTTTTCCCTCAAATCCTAACTACTCTGGCCAATCTTCATATAGAATATAGAAATTGTTTATTAATAGTCCACACAACCTCTCCTACCAAATCTACAAATTATCTGTAAATGCGCCCATGCTACTGTGACTGCCTCAGATATTTTGACGTAGGTGTTCTTCCCACTAGCTATAGATAATCTTCCTTCCTAGACCTCCTACTTCATCCTCTCCTTCCTTCTCAGAAACCCAAACCTTCAATTCCTCCCCTTCTTCTGCTTCGGTGCCAGTAACATTTAATCAGATTCGAGACTCCTTATCCCAACTTACTATTCAGTTACTGGATTCCCAGCATTTATGTTCACAGACCAAATTTTTCAAGAACTATCTTTTTTGGCTAATTCCATTCCCTTAGCTCTTCTCTATTCCTCAACCCACTTCAACCAAGTTTCTGTCCCTACACTTGACCAAAACTTTCCCTACTAAAGTCACGAAGGACATTTATACAGAAAACTCTTGGGTTTAGCAAAGCCTTCATCTTCCATTTCTTGTCAGTAACATCAGAGACTCCCTACCAAAACATTACTCATTTTTTCCCAAGTACTGCAATGATTCTCTGTCCTTTATTGCATTATAATCTCTACAATGCAGTTTCATTTACTCCTTCCAACTCGAAGTTATCAACTGCAAGACAGTGGTTACCAAACTCACCACAGATCTCTCCTTTGAGCTTCTAAAACCCATCATACCAGCTGCCAACTTAGCATTTACACTTGGAAGTCTCACTAGTACCTCAGGTGAAGCAAACTGTATTAAAATATATAAATATAATAATATTAATAATATAGTAAGACAGAGTAATATCTACCCTCCTAAAATAGCCTGCCTGCAGCCATAGCGCTGTGGCATCCAATCTTGGAAGCTAAGCAGGGTCAAGACTGGTTAGTACTTGGATGGGAGACCACCTAGGAACATAGGTGCTGTAGGCTTGGGAGGTGCTGTAGGCTTGGGAGAAGGACCCAGCAACTCACTCCCAAAAGTCAATCTACCATTGAAAACCCTATGAATAGCAGAGAAGCACTAACAATAGTGTTTCGCCTATTATATGTAGGGTCACTATAAGTCAGATACTGACTGGATGGCACCTAACAACAACAACAAAAATGGCCTAAGCAGATTAAAGTTTTCTCATTATCAACATTAATACAATTGTCTAATTCTCATTTTACAGCCAGGTGCCATGGTACAAACCTATAATCCCAGCCACTTGGTAGGCTAAGGCAGAAGGATCACAAGTTTGAGGCCAGAGGCCTGACTGTACAACTCAGCAAGAACTTGTCTCAAAATAAAAAATAAAAAAAAAAAGAGCCAGAGGCATAGCTCAGCGGTAGAGCTGTTGAATAGTATGTGCAAGGCCCTGGGTTCAATCCCCCGGTACTGAAAACAAGAATTCTCATTTAACAAAGGAATGTCCACAATACATGGTAAATTTATGTTAATAATTTATGTTAATTAATAGTATAACCTTGTAATATAAAGTTATTTCTCCAAGTTTTTTTCAAACTTGTCTTCAAATTAAGCTTCTTCAATGCCACCTGCCTTAAATTTTCTAAAAGGAAATTTCTAAGAAAATTAGAAATTCTGTAATAGTGAAATATTATAGGAAAGATAAGTAGATTTCTCTTCTTTTAGTATTCTCATATATCTTCATTTCACTAGATTGAGCTGTTATCTAGTATAAAAGGACAATATATGAGTCATTACTTCCAAATGTCACTGATCTTCTGGATGACTGCCAGTGTTAATGGCATAACACAGCCAGTCTAATAGTTTATAATTGTCTCTTCTGTAACCAGATGAGATGATTTCCACAGTATTTTAAAGATTACTTCTAGAGAAGAGATTTTCTATGTAAGATTCATGTCTTAAAAAAACAGAATTCTACAAATCATGTGTGTGATATATACCAACTAAGAATTTTTATATTCTATTATTTTATTTTAGTGCAATAGTTCTTTTGTCCCTCTCCTTTACTAAATTTTTTTACATATATATGTACCTATGTATTATATGGGCTGGGATTTAGCTCAGTGGGTAGAGCGCTGCGCTGCAGTCTCTGAGGTCCCGAGTTCAATTCCCAGCACTGCAAAAATGGGGGAAGGACCTGGCAATCCACTCCCAAGGCAATCCCGAAACAGTCAGCCATTGAAAACCCTATGAGGGTCGCTATGAGTCGGATACTGACTCGACGGCACCTAACAACAACAACAACAATGTATTATATGTATACATATATATGTTATAAATACATAAATACACACAGAGAGAATATGGAGATTTCTTTTTATGGGTGCAATATATTTGAATTACCCCAGAGTCAAAACATTTTATCGACAACCTAGAACAATGAATTTTACAAGTAATTCCAAAGATAATATTTTGATCACAGGAAACCTACCAGAAGCTCTAAGTGAAGTCAGAGATGACTTTAATGAACAAATCTCAATGTGTTTATTTTGTCCGTTGCATTCAGATTTCTTTCCCCTCACTTCAGTTTTCCCACTACTGACTATCTTGAAGGAAAGATAATCCATTCACTGATCTTTCCATTCTCAAATAACACTGATAATAATTGCCTAGACTACAAAAAAACCATTATCATATATCACATTCCTCATAATTTAAATTGTTAGTGCTGTATCTTTACATTTGTTTTCACAAGATATTTTTTACCAACATAGTCTGGTCCAACTCATAGTGACCCTAATAGGGTTTTTAATGGCTGATTGTTTCGAGATTGCTTCAAGGGTGGATTGCCACATCCTTCTCCCATAAAATAGCAATTAGTTATATTATATCTTCTATGTCTATTGATATGATTCTTCAAAGTAATATTAAAATACCAAAAGTACCTTTTGCAACATGGTTGTCATTTGAAATATCAGTTCTTCATGTCTCTGTTCAGTTACTTACCTAAAATAAAGAAAAAAGAAAAGAAGAAAGAGAGGAACTGTTAGAAGTTTGAAATAATTTCAATTTATTAACAGCTTTTACATTTTAACTAAAAATGAGTTTGTAGTGTATACTGATTGAATGCTTTTAAAAATTGTCACTGTATTGTAAAAGCAAAAAAAAAAATTAAATATTTTAAGAGCTCCACAGGTGAAGCATGGCATGTGAAAAGATGGAAATAGCATATCAATATGTAAGAGGAATGGATTTAAGAAAATAAGAGAATTCCCATCCCATTACATGGTTCTTTAAGTAACACTGCCAGATTTCAGATCATCAAGACAATCATGGGAACCCAATTTTTTTTTTTTTTTTTTTTTTTTTGCAATACTGGGGGTTGAACCCAGGGCCTTGCACCTGCCTGCTTTGCAAGTGCTGGACCACTGAGCTGCGCCCACAGCCCATTTTTTTCCTTTTTGAGCCAGGGTCTCGCTAAGTTATGCAGACTGCATCTGGTCTCGAACTTGTGATCCTCCTGCCTCCTGCCTCCACCACCGGAGCCCCTGGGATTACAGGCGTGCGCCACCGTGCCCGGCGCAACACAAAATTTTTTGTTCACACCTAAGAATTGTTTTGTATTGGTTCAAGTCTAGGATGCCAGGCAATGTTTAACCAATACACTTTGACTCTTCAGTCATGCTCTATATTTTCGCATATATGTTCACATAACCTATGATAAAAATTTTGTTGCTTAAGCATTCTAAAACCAGTATAAAAATTCAGTAAAACAAAAATCACTCTTCTTTCACAATATAAACTCTACACTTAATCCTGTTCTTTCTCCTTTAAATCTGAGTATGAATATGTGCTCACTTAAACCTGGAAATGTAAAACTAACATGAATATGGATATGCACTCACTTAAGCTTAGCATGTCACACACTATGAATATATCATATTATATTCCATATTACTATCTAGTGTTTATGCATGTCATTTTGATGTCCACAAATTTGTGCATTGAGCTACTGTTTCATAATTTACTTAGCTGTTACCTTATCATTGACAATCTAAATTTTTTAAATGTCTATAAGTATTTCAAATGTGTTTATACATTTGTCCCTTGTTGATTTTTTCCAGTTCTATTCATCCATACTCCTAATCTTTGCTTAGTTATGTGTTTTCCAGAATCTGGTAGGATACATTCTTCCTCATTGCTCTTATTTGTTTTTAGAATGTATTCATATTTCCGAGTTGAAGCTTATTACCAGTTTGTTGAGTTCAGTAATTTAAAATCTAATCAGACATAATCAGGACTGCATTCAGTCCATAAATAGACTTGATAAGAAGTGACATCCCAACAATTGTCATCTCATCCATCTCTTATTTAAATCTTCCTTTTTATCTCCCCCCAAAAAATTCCAACTTTCTTTGTATAGTTTATACACATCCTTTGCTAAGCTCATTATTATTTAGTACTTTTTCTTGCAATCATCAATAAAATCTTGTTTCTTATTGTAGTTTCTCTCTGATATACATTACTATTAATCTTTTATCATTCATTTTCTCTAGAAAGTTTAATAGATTCTTCAATGTTTTTGACATTTCTCTAATTACATAATAATGTTTAAAATCATGAGAAAATGTAAGAATTCTTCCTGAGTGCCCTCATTATATATGTTAATATAATTAAGCAAACAGACTGATACACATGAGAGTATGGAGTTAATGGCAGTAAGGAGATGAACATGACTTACAGAGCCACATTACTAAAGCAGACTTTGATTTTAGTTTGTGCATCAATTTGGAAATTGTGCTCCTTGGCACATAATATTCAAATGTTTTATACCTTTTTATTAGGAGCCTATATTTATCAACCTCAATACTTTTCCTCAGAAGATGTTCAAAAGAAAGGAAGGAAAGAAGGAAGGGAGGGAGGAAGAAAGAAAGGGAGGGAGGGAAGAAGAAGAAAGAAAAAGAAAACTTACTACACAATTGTATCCTTTGACTTTTCTCAGAAAGCTATTTTAAGTGATTTTGCCTTATGAGAGAAAAGGACAAAGAATGTGAATTGTGGTTTAACAGGAAAATCCTGGCTTTGGGATCTAATTGGCATGGCTTCAAAGCCTGGCACTGCCACTTGCTGACTACAGCAAATTGCTGACCTCTGAGCCTCAGTTCTCTCAATGAAATGAGATTACTTTAGAGCCAGGGTGCCCAACCCCACGGTCATGGACCAGTACTGGTGTGGGTAGTGGGCAAGCGAGCAAAACTTCATCTGTATTTACACAATAAATGTAACGTGTTTGAATCATCCCAACACCACCACACACATTGTCCCACCCCTGTCCATGGAAAATTTGTCTTCCACAAAACTAGTTCTTTGTGCCAAAATGGTTAGGGGCTGACTTAAGAGTATTAGAGTATGATGCACTCAGCATAAATGTGGCACTTAAAAATTGTAGGTATTATTATTTATTGATAACAGATCTCATCCTAAGCATTTACAAACATGAACTCATTTAATCTCACAATAACCATATAAGGTGTTACATACATCTAGTCCATGAAGAATAGGTTCAGAGTCCACACTGGACAAGTACACAACAAGCCTTTCACAATAAGACTTATTTTCAATTTGACATAGTTGGAAAAGAATCTCTTTTAAATTTACTGTACATTCTCACATTTAATCCACATCCTTTCAACAGCTTTAGAGGGCTACAAAGTCAAATAAGCATTAGAATAGTATATATATTGGTTGAAAAGGTGTGGATTAAATTCAAGAATATGCAGAATTTTTAAACAGTGTACAACGTCTATAATCTTGAAACTGTCCTTGACATCCATGTATCCACTATCTAACTAAAACATCCTTTCCAACATGAATTACCACTACTTCCTTTCACTCACCCTTCAGCCAGACCAAACTTCTTGCTATGCCTCCTTAGATGCACACAAACATCCGATCCCACTTTCCTGTCTCCTTGATTTATCCCAATATCATTTATTTTTAAAAAAATTTAATAAAAGGAATAACTGCCTATGCTGGTTATTATCTTGGCACCCTCCCTTCTAGATAACCCTTCACATCTGCGCACTCTCCTTCTCTGGTCTGCTCTTGTGCTTTGAGGCTGACCTCTAGAGATGACATCACACAAGCTCCCCTGCCCACTGGCTTCCTTTGGGTTTAGCTAGTAGGATGACCCAGCAGGAGATCCCTAAGTGGAAGAACAGAGAGACTAAGACATTTATTCTTCCTGTTCCTTCTCTGTTTGAACATGGTTCTGGCAGTGGCCACATTCCTTTATCACCACAGCTTCTATCTGGAGGTCTATCTTCTATCCTAACAGTCCTTTACCTTGGTCCTTCAGGTCTCACCTAGGGTTGATGGAGGCTGTCCTGTGGTACCACATCACCCATTGTGGGTTCCCTTAATTTCATTTATTTCTCTTTAAACTGTGTCTTCATTAGGATTTAAGAATCCCAGCTGAAAGCTGGGTGTATTGGTGCATGTCTGTAAGCCCAGTGACTTGGAGGGTGAGGCTGGAGGATCCTAAGTTCAAAGACAGAGGGAGCCTGCATAATTTAGTGAAAATTTAAAAAATTAAGAAGGGGCTAGGTGTGTAGTCCAGTGGTACAGCACTGGAAAATTGCATGTGCAAGGCCCTGGGTTCAACCGCAAATTACTAGGAAAAAAAATCCTAGCTGACTGTCCCATTTATTCCTTCTCATTAAAGGAAGAAGCAAAAAGGAATATATGAAGAAAGATGCTCTGTTGGAAGAACCAAGCTTAACAAGAAATTTTAGAATTCCTTTTCACACACACATATGTTTAAAATGATAAAATATTGTTTTGGAATTTACTCTTATTATCATCATGGACCTTGGCCATGCCAATATATACAAATACACCTCATCTTCTGAAACATTTTCTTAGCATTCCAGAAAATATGCATATACCATAGCTATTTAACCAAAGACAAGACATCCTTTCCATTGTACAATATCCAAAGTTAGTTTTTTAATTTCTTCATTTTAATTCACATCTTCAAAGATTATATTCATAATTCTTACATGAAAGAATCATGAGGGATGATATTTACCTTCAGAGCCAGTCTGAGTCCACACAAAAGCATTGGCTGAAATTGCTAACCAAAGAGAATTAAATTGGAAATGTCCTCCTCATCTAAAAGCCAGTAATGAAAACTAAGAATCAAGAGGTGCATATGACCTATTATTTCTTCTTCCTTTTATTACTACCATTTATTAAGCAACTATGATATGGTAAGCCTGAAGCCATAGCCCTGCGGCTATCTCGGAAGCTAAGCAGGGTCAGGCCTGGTTAGTACTTGGATGGGAGACCGCCTAGGAACACCGGGTGCTGTAGGCCTGGGAGACGCACACTGCAACTCACTCCCAAAAATCAACCTGCCATTGAAAACCCTATGAACAGCAGAGAAGCACTGACAATAGTGTTTCGCCTGTCATACATAGGGTCGCTATGAGTCAGATACCGACTCGATGGCACTTAACAACAACAACAACAATGATATGGCAGAAGCTATACTAGCGTCTCTGTGTGTGTGTGTGTGTGTGTGTGTGTTCTCCATCACATGTTGTAAGCCAGGAATTACTAAGTCTCTTTTACACAGAGGAAAACTAATCCTCATAAGTTTAAGTAACTTGCTCAAGCACTGGAAGTGCCAAACTCAGGATCTATTTCTCTCTAAAGTCTTTTCATCATTACAAATGGCCACCTCCATTCAAAAGATTAGGTGTATTACGTGATATCAGGACATTTGACAAAAATCTAATGTCAATGGTTATATTATATCATATTTTCTGAACTGCTCACCATAGAGTATAATATATCATATTTTCATAAGATATGATTTAGCTTATGGTATCATTAAGCCATCAAAGTATTAAAATATTTCCACTCTATTTTCTTTTACTCTTGAAGGAATACTGGAACTCTACCAGTCATTTAAGCCCATGAATAGTTACAAAAACATCACAGACTCAAATTCTAAAGGCTTTGAGATACTCCAACTGCTTAGAGTCCCTATGCCAGAGTCCCTGAACCAATTACAACAGAATCACTAAGCATACATTTTTAAAGATCAGAGTCTTGAGTCCTGGCAGTGTAATTTTTACACTGTTTTACAAACTCTGCAAGGTGATCCTTCTGCATATTAAATCATTGCCTGATTTCAGTGGTCTTTGGACCAGCAAGGTCAGCATTACCTAGGAACTTGTTAGAGATGCACATTATTGGGTCCTTCTCCTCCCTCTAAATTAGAAAACCTAGAAGTGGGGTCCAGTGCTATGTATTTTAACAACCTGTCAGGTAATCCCAATGTCAGCAAAAGTTTGAGGAACTCTGCCTCCATGAAAGAATTTCCTGGATTTTTTCATGCTGTTTTTACTCTCTCACTTATGGACTATCTAAAGCCAGGATGGGCTGGGATTCAGCTCAGTTGGTAGAGTGCTGCTCTGTAGTCTCTGAGGTCCTGAGTTGGATTCCCAGCACCACAAAAATGAGAGAAGGACATGGCAATCCACTCCTGAGGCAATCCTGAAACAATCAGCCATTGAAAACCCTATGAGCATCGCTATGAGTCAGACATAACTCAATGGCACTTAACAACAACAACAAAGCCATGACAGAGTTAACACTATCACTCTGCGATTTCTAGGGAGACTTTTGAACTCAAAGTAATACCTCACTGGCACATACCATATTCAATGCCCACCATTTCTCTTTCTTGTCTTTGTGCATGTCTAGATTAAATGATTATGGTTTCAACAGATGCCTATGGGCTTAAACATAAGTAAGATTCTGTGCCTGGCACAGAATTGGGGAGTGTTTCGTTCTGCTGTACACAGGGTCACAATGAGTCAAACCTGACTCAACAGCATCAAACAACAAGGAGCTTTCAAAATTATAAATAGATATTTAGACGCTTACATCACAGACCTGTTTTAAATACCATGAAATTGTATATGTATCCATCCCAAGATTCGAGGATTAAGTAACCATGGATTTCAGAAGACTAGCATAATACATTTTTGAGAAAAATCTTCCCAGAGCTATGGTTATAAATATGCTAAAAGAAATCAAAATGAATACCACCAGCACCCTCGAAATCCTTGAAAAAAGTTATCTCACCTGGAGTCCATTCCATCCTCCCAGCTAGAAATGATAAGGAAAAACCAAGCAACGTTAATTGAAATGCAAACGAAAATAAATGAATTGAATTCTGCAAAAGAATCCTTTTCATTGAGACTGGATGAATCTGAACTGAGGATTTTTGATTCCGAGGATGCCATACATGAACTTAAATACATACAGTCAGAAATGGAATCAACGATAAAGGAATTTAAAAAAGATTTCCAGGAAAACTCAACATAGAATGAAAAAATGAAACTTAAGAATTCAGGGTGTCCCTTAAAGAGAGGAATGATCCACCAGAGGTCTTCAAAATCTATATGATATCCTCAAGGAAAACTTCCCAGAGATAATTCAGGATATGGATACATACACAACTGAAACATTTAGGACACCATCCAGAGCTGACAAAATAGGTCATCCCCAAGACATATTATTGCTTGAATGCCGTCATTAGAAACCAGGAAGGCTATCCTGCAAGCAGCAAGGTAGAAACCCCTTATTACTTATAAAGCATTACTTTTAAAATTACTGCAGACTTCTCCATATCAACATTGAAAGCTATAAAGGAGTGGTCATAGGTGACTCACATCCTCAAAAAAATCTCCAACCAAGATTAATATACCCAGCAAAATTATCTTTGAAAATAGGAGTACAAGACATTTAATGATATTGATGCATTTAAACAATTTGCAATCACCAAACCAGCCCTGCAGAGGATTGTAAATCAATTACCACATCTAGGAGAGATAAGACAACCTTATATAGGAAATCAAAGACTTGGTTAGCTGAGATGAGTGCAACCCAAGAAAAGAACAAAGCAAACATGATTCATAAACCAGTAACAGGTAATGATTGGATGCATAACAATAAATACTACTCAATAATCATTATTAATGTAAATGGTCTTAACTCACCAATTAAGAGACAAAGACTGGTAATTGGATGAAAAACATAAACCTTCAATATGTAGTATTCAAGAAACTCATCTAACTCACAAAGACTGCAATAGACTGAGAATTATGGGGTGCAAAACAGTATACCAAGCAGGGGGGAAACAAAAAAAAAAGCAGGCGTTGCAATTCTAATATTAGATAGATTAAATTTCAATACAAAAATAATTAGAAGAGACAAAAAAGGACACTACATTTTAATAAAAGGAACAATTAATCAGGAACGAATAATGCTCCTAAATATTTATGCCCCAAACACTGGGGCACCTGGCATTATAAGACAAACTTTAGGGAATATAAAGAACTTTATTGGACCAGAAAAAATAATAATGGGAGACTTCAATACCCCACTTTTGTCAAGAAACAGGTCATCAAAAAAAAAAATCAATAGAGAAATGTCAAATCTAATTTCCACTCTAAACCAGTTGGATCTCACAGATATATGCAGAATATTTCATCCATATGGTGAGGAATACACATTCTTCTCAGCTCGACATGGAACATTTTCTCAGATAGATCATATGCTAGTCCATAAGAACTCCCTCAACAAATACAAAAAAGTGGAAATTATGCCCTGCTCCTTATCAGACCATAATGGGATAAAATTGGAGTTCAAGAGCAAGAATAATTCCAGAAACTTTACAAATTCATGGAGACTGAATAATACACTGCTGAATGACCAATGGGTTGTTGATAAAATCAAAATGGAATTTTAAAAATTCCTGCAATCAAATGATGATGAAAACACATCCTACCAAAATATATGGGGTACAACAAAGGCAGTTTTAAGAGGGAAGTTTATAGCATTAAGTGCCTTCATCAATAATGGAAAGAAGAGCCAAATAAATGACCTAATGATGCATCTTAAGACACTAGAAATCCAACAAAAAATCAATCCTAAAAGGAACACCCAAAAAGAAATTACAAAAATAAAGGAAGAAATATCTCAAATAGAATCCAAAGAGATAATTCAAAAAATTAATAGTACTAAGAGCTGGTTCTTTGAAAAGATTAATAAAATAGACACTCCTCTAGCCAATCTCATCAAAAAGAAAAGGAAAAAACTAACATAGTATGGATTACAAAAGAAAATGGGTCCATAACCACCCACTACAACGAAATACAGAAAATCGTCAGGGATTACTATGAGAGATTGTATTCCCCAAAATATGAAAATGCAGAAGAAATGGACAAATTTATTAACACGTATGACTTAACAAAGCTAACCCCAGAAGACATAACTAACCTAAACAAGCCCATTACATATACAGAAATAGAAAAGGTAATAAAAAGTCTCCCCACAAAGAAGAGCCCAGGTCCTGCTGGTTTCACAGCAGAATTTTACCAAACTTTTAAAGAAGATATAATACCTGTCTTCCTCAAATTATTCCAAAAAATAGAAAAGGAGCGAATACTCCCAAATTCATTCTACAAAGATACCATCACCATGATACCTAAACCAGGAAAAGATTCATCTAAGATAGAAAAAAATAGACACATCTCCCTTATGAATCTAGATGCAAAAATATTTAATAAAATTCTGGCAAACAGAATACAGCAGCATATGAAAAAGATTATTCACCATGACCAAGTGGGATTTATACCACAGATGCAAGGCTGGTTCAACATACAGAAATCAATTAATATAATCCAACATATCGAGAAACTGACAAACAGAAACCACATGATCATCTCAATTGATGCTGAAAAGGCCTTCGAAAAAGTGCAACACATATTCATGAAAAGGCCTTCAACAAAGTGCAACACATATTCATGAAAAGGCCTTCAACAAAGTGCAACACATAAAAACACTGGAGAAGATAGGTATAACAGGCAAATACCTTAATATCATAAAACCCATTTATGACAAACCTACAGCCAACATTATATTAAATGGAGAAAAACTGAAACCATTTCCTCTTAGATCTGGAACAAGACAAGGATGTCCTCCCTCTCCTATTCTATTTAACATAGTAATTGAAGTCCTTGCCAGGGCAATCAGACAAGAGAAAGAAATCAAAGGGATACAGATTGGCAATGAACATGTCAAACTATCCTTATCTGCAGATGATATGATTCTATACCTGAAAGACCCCAAAACCTCAACCAGAAAACTGCTAGAACTAATCAACTCCTTCAGCAAAGTGGCAGGATATAAAATCAACACGCAAAAATCAATAGCTTTTCTTTACACCAACTGCAAACAGGAAGAGAAGGAAATTTCAGAAAAAATACCTTTCACAATAGCCCACCAGAAAATTAAATACCTTGGAATCAATATAACCAAAGACCCTTCAGATCTCTACAAGGAAAATTTCAAAACATTAAAGAAAGAAATAGCAGAGGACATTGAAAATTGGAAAGACCTTCTCTGCTCCTGGATAGGGAGAATTAATACAGTAAAAATGGCTATCCTACCAAAAGCAATCTATAGATTTAATGCAATCCCCATTAAAATTCCACTGACTGACTTTACAGAAATAGAAAAAATGACCCAAAAATTCATATGGAACCACAAAAGACCACGTATAGCCAAAACACTCTTAAGGGGCAAAACTAATGCATGTGGAATCGCAATCCCTGACTTCAAGCTATACTATAGAACAGTGGTTGCAAAAAAAAAGCTTGGTACTGGCACAAAAATAGGCCTGAAGACATCTGGAACAGAATAGAAGACCCGGAAATACCTCAACACACCTATAGCCACCTGATTTTTGACAAAGGAGCAAAGCAAGTAAACTGGAAAAAGGATAGCCTTTTCAATAAATGGTGCTAGGAAATATGGTCATCCGCATGCAGAAAAATGAAAACTGACCTGCATCTCTCAATATGAATGAGAGTTAACTCAAAATGGATAAAAGATCTCAACACAAAACCAGAAACTTTAAAACTTATAGAAGACAAGATAGGCAACACACTCCATCATACAGGCATAGGAAAGTATTTCCTTAATAGGACTCCAATTGCCCAAGAAATTGCAACAAGAACAGATAAATGGGATCACATGAAATTAAAAAGCTTCTGTACAGCCAAAGAAACAACTAACAGGGTCAAGGAAACCCCCACTGAATGGGAAAAAATCTTCGCATCCTATACATCAGACAAAGGTCTAATTACCAGAATTTATAAAGAACTCAAAAAAAAAAAAAACCTCCCAAGAAAACAAATAACCCAATATATAATTGGGCAAAGGAACTGAGTAGACAGTTCTCAAATGAAGAGGTCCGTAAAGCCATGAAACACATGAAAAAATGCTCCATATCCCTAGCCATTAGGGAAATGCAAATTAAAACAACTCTGAGATTTCACCTTACACCAGTAAGAATGGCCAAGATCAATAAAACAACAACAAATGCTGGCAAGGTTGTGGAGAAAAGGGAACACTCTTACATGGTTGGTGGAGCTGTAAATTGTTCCAGCCACTGTGGAAATCAATATGGAGGTATCTTAAAAAACTGAAAATAGATCTACTGTATGACCCAGCTATAACACTATTGGAAATTTACCCAAAGGGAGATGTGTCATCATACCACAGAGACACCTACATCTCCATGTTCAATGCAGCACTTTTCACAGTAGCAAGGATATGGAATCAACCAAAGTGCCCATCAACAGAAGAATGGATAAAAACATTATGGTACATATACACAATGGAATACTACTCAGCAATCAAAAAAAATGAAATGCCTTTTGCAACAAAATGGGTGGAATTGGAGAAAATTATTTTATGTGAACGAACACAAGGTCAGAAAGAGAAACACCACATGTTCTCACTGATATGGGGGAACTGAATCAAAATCATAAGAAGGAAAAAATCCTAAGCAGAGGTCGGATCATAATAAAAGAAAAAAAAAAGCTAAGAATGGTATTATTATAGAAGGTCTAAAAAATGCATGTAATAGTTCTGACAAGGTAAAAAGAAAGTTCATTGCAGAAGAAGTTTCTATCTTAAAAAGAACTGGAATCCAAGAATATATAGAAAAATATTACCATAAAAAAACAAGTAAATGGAGGAGAAGTGGGATGGGGGGAGGAAGCTCACAAGATGGTAAGGGGGAACCTATATGAGAAATGTAAAACAAAATGCTTATACGGAAATGTCACAATGAAAAGCATGTCAGAATGAATCACATTACGGTGTACATTAAAAATTTCCAATAAAATAATAAAGTGGCAACCAAAAAAAACAAAAAGAAAAGTCTTCCCATAGTTCACTTTATATGTGGTGAACAACCCCCCCCCCGTGCCTTAGTACAATTTAGAAATGACAACATTTAAACATTCATAACAAATTTCCATGGGAAAAAAACAATGAAGTTGATAGAACAAGAATACGGCTTCTAGGTGTCAAAAGAAGAAAACAAATTAACAAAAACCTTGCCCAATTAAAGCCTGAGGCATATAGATAATAACATCACAGAATATTAATTGTGGACCAAGTTGTTTTTCGGCTCTTGTATCCGTGTATGCCCTAACAGAGACCTGATTCAACATCTCACACAATAACATGAACACAACAGGAAAATCAATGCATGTGCTGTATGCTGAGCAAAGTGTTCCATCTGACATTTAAAACTGGATGCACTCAACTACTTTTAATTTTAGTACCAATGTCAAGAGACTGCCAATGACACGGAGCTACTGTTTGAAGTCCTCGCTTCCAGCTCCCGAGCTGCTCTGTTAGAGCCTTTGAATGCACTGAACTCCACTGACAGAACACGAATTATTCTTTGGCAACTGAAAGCAAGTTCCTGGGTCTTTGCATACATGTTTATTCTTTTCCCAGAGAATAGAGGGCAGAGTAAGTGCTCTTCTCCTCATTCTGAGTCTGTAACTCTCTCTCTTAATGAAGCAACAAATTGCACTTAGTTCTGTTGAAAATGCTTTTCCTTGCCCTCCTTCAGATTCTACTTATCAATTAGATTCTCTTGGCCTCTGCCTGTGAATAGCTCTTCACGGTAAAATATTTCGTGTCTCTTTACTTTTATTCTTTCATGCCAGAGATTTGCTTTGAGGTTAGCAAAGAAACAACTCTGAAAACCATTTGCTACAAATAAAATATTAACCATACAAATACTTTCAGCATCAATTTCTCAGTATTTCTTTCCTTTCTTAACTTAATAGAAGGCTCCCTACGAAGACAAAGCCTCACTAATTTCAATGTAGTTTTTTTCCTCCAAATTTTAGCAACTACTTAAATAGTAATGCGGGGCTGGGATTTAGCTCAGCTGGTAGAGTGCTGCGCTGCAGTCTCTGAGGTCCTGAGTTCAATTCCCAGCACCGCAAAAATGGGAGAAGGGCCTGGCAATCCACTCCCAAGGCAATCCCGAAACAGTCAGCCATTGAAAACCCTATGAGGGTCGCTATGAGTCAGATACCGACTTGACGGCACCCAACAACAACAACATATTTCCATTCTGAATGAATATCTAGATGACTGTGTAGGAATCCCAAGGGCTAAGTGTTATACCTTTAAACCCTCCCAAAATTACCCCCAACAAAAAGGTATGCAGTATTAAAAGGATATGTCATCATTTCTGTCTTCCAATCCAATTGGAAATGACATAATTAAACAAAAAATCTAATTAATAATGATAATCTACAACTTATACTGCGTTCCTAAATACCAAAAATTATATTGACCAATTTGCATACATTATTTCAATTATTATTCAGAACAACCCCATGAAAACTATCCTATTATCTACATTCTATAGACAAGGAAAGTGAGGCTCTAAGATGTAACTGGACTTGCCCAAAACCATATTGCTAATAAATGGCAAGAGCAAAAATCAAACCCAGGTTATTTTACTGTATAAAGCCTAGGTCTTAACCACAGCTGGTTTTATAAAACAAGGTAGTTTAAACCAAGTGATATATTGGGGAAACAGACATCAAAGAACTTGATGGTGGGTAATCTTTAGTGGGATGATGAAACTTAAGCTGAATTTTGAGGTATTTAAGGGGATAGAGAGCTACACTGTACTACCCTGGCATCTGCGTCAGATCTGGGTCTCATTAATTTTTGGATGGAAGACCACCTGGGAACACCAGGTGCTGTGGCCTGGGAACATCAGGTGCTGTAGGCTTGGGAGAAGGACCCAGCAGCCCACTCCCCAAACAATTAACCATCAGGAACCTTATAAATAGCAGAGAAGCACTGACAATAGTGCTGGGCATGGCAGTGTCAGGTAGTGTTTTGCCTGTCATATACAGAGTTGCTATGAGTTGGACACGACTCCATAGCACCTAACAAGGGGACAAAATAATTGCAGGGAAGGACAAGGAAGGGAATAACCAAAGGAGAATGTGAGATAGGTTAATATAGATGCATGCAAGTGAACAAAGTAGGAACTTGTCAAGGCAAGTTCAAGAGGGCAAAAATAGACCAGTATGGCCAGAGCACTGTTAACAGAAAGATAAAATGTGTGTGTGGGGGGGGGGCAGGGGTGAGTGGAGCTAGATTTTATAGGTCTTAAATGTCAAGCTCCCCCACACGTCTGTCAGGTTGCCGCACTGTGGGGAACTGTGTGTTGCAATGAGGCTGAAAGCTATGCCACCATTACCTCAGCAAGGTGACCCACGGTGGACAGGATCAACACCCATGGAAGCAGCAGTCAAGAAATCAAAAGACACATTGCTCTAGGAAAACCTGTGGCAAAAGATCTCTTTAGAGTATCGAAAAGCAAAGATGTCACATTGAAGACGAAGGTGCGTCTGACTCATGGCATGGTATTTTCAGTCACATCATATGGTTGTGAAAGCTGGGCATTGAACAAGGGAGACAGGAAAAGAATGGATGCTTTTGAATTATGGTGCTGGAGACATCTATTGAATATACCGTGGACTGCCAAAAGAATCAACAAATATGTCCCAGAAGAAGTGCAACCAGAGTGCTCCTTGGAAGCAAGAATGGCCAGATTGCGTCTTACATATTTCAGGCATGTAGTCAGGAGAGATCAATCCCTGGAGAAAGACATCATGTTTGGGAGAGTGCCAGGTCAACAACAAAAAAAGGAAAACCCTCCACCAGATGGATTGACACAGTGTCTGCAACAATGGGCTTAAATATAAATAAGATCATGTGCCTGGCACAGAATCGAGAAGTGTTTCGATCTGCTGTACATAGGGTGGCTATGAGTCCCACTCGACTCAGCAGCACCTAACAACAACAACAAATGTCAAGCTATGCAGTTTGACCATTAATTGATAGAAGATAACAAGTCATAACTCAGATTTCTAAGTAAGAAAATGACATGATTGAAGTGTAGCTGTAGAGAGATTCATCTAACAAGTGGACAGACCAGGTTAGACGAGAGGAAGAAAAAGATAACTATATGGAAATAATATTTGATTAATGATCTGACAAACCAACACACCAAAGCTTAAGAAGTACACCCCAGCTCCTAAATGCCAAAAAGTATCCATTTAATCTCTGGGTTTATGGATAACTTCTTTCTTCTCTGCCAAGGACAGAGTTAGGGCTAATATTGGGGGCTTCAGCCATTAGACCATAAGCTTGAGGGAGTAGGGATAGTTGGTTGTTATTGTTGGGTTTGTTTATTTATGAGTTGAGACAGGTTGTCACTATTTAGCCCAGGCTGGGCTGGAATTCATGGTGATCCTCCTGTCTCAGCTTCCCAAGTGCTGGGATTGCAGGAATAAGCCACCACACCGAGCTTGGGATTGTTGTTTTAAGTTAACTCTCTCGTGCCTAGAAAAATAGGCACTCAATATGAATATATTGAATGAATCAATGAGCCAAAATAAATATGTAAATGTCTAATTCCACACCTACTAGAGGCAGAACAGGGAGAAGTGGAAATATGTTCTTTATGCTAACCATCACTTAGCCACCTTTGACATAAATTACACTGCCCTATATGTGAAGATTATGGGAGAAGGACCTGGCAATCCACTCCCAAGGCAATCCCGAAACAGTCAGCCATTGAAAACCCAATAAGGGTCGCTATGAGTCGGATACTGACTCGACAGCACCTAAAAACAACAACATATGTGAAGATTAAATAATGCCTTATCATAAAATAACCAAAGGTAATGATGTTGTTGTTGTTAGGGGCCGTTGAGTCAGGTCAGACTCATAGTAACCCCATACACAACAGAACAAAACATTCACCCATCCTGTGCCAGTCACATGATCTTTTTTATGTTTAAGCCTATTGTTGCAGACATTGTGTCAATCCATCTAGTTGAAGGTCTTCCTTTTTTTCTTTGACTTGCCACACTCCCAAACATGATGTCCTTCTCCAGGCCCTGGTCCCTTCTGAAAACATGTCCAAAGTACATAAGATGCACTCTAGCCAGCCTCGCTCCCAAGGAGCACAATGGTTGCCCATCTTCTAGAACAGATCCATTGGTTCTTTTGACAGTCCATAGTATATTCAATATTTGTTGCCAGCAAAATAATTCAAATGCACTAATTTCCCTGTCTCCTTTATTCAATGTCCAGCTTTCACAACCATATAAGGCAGCTAAAAATACCATGGCATTGAACGATATTATTAATATCAAGGAGTCAGATGCACCTTTATCCTCAACGTGACATCTTTACTTTTCAACATTTTAAAGGGCTCTTTTGCAACAGCTTTCCCCAGTGCAATGTATCTTTGGATTTCTTGATGGCTACTTTCACAAGTGTTGATTACAGAACCAAGAAAAGCAAAATCTTGAACAACCTCAATCTTTTCTTCATTTATCATGAAGTTGCTTACTGATTCAGTTGTGAAGTTTTTTGTTGATGTCGAGGCACAATCCATACTGAATACTATGTTCTTTCATCTTCATCAGTAAATGTTTCAACTCTTCTTCACTTTCAACAAACAGAGTTGGTTGTTCAAACAACAAGCAGGTTGTTAATGAGTCTTCCTCCAATCCTGATGCTGTGTTCTTCTTCATTAAACCCAGCTTCTCGGATTATTTGCCCAGCATATAAATTGAAGAGATACAGTGAAAGGATATAGTACTGATGCACACCTTTCTCAACTTTAAACCAGGCAGTGTTTCCTTGTTCTGTTTGAATGACTGCCTCCTGGTCCATGTACAGATCCCTCATGAATACAATTAGATGCTCTGGTATTCCCATTCTTTGAAGTGTTATCCATAATTTGTTACGGTCCACACCATCAAATGCTTTTGCATAATTGATAAAATATAGACATCTTTTTGATATTCTCTGCTTTTGACTAATATCCATCTGACATCAGCATGATGTCTCTGGTTCCCTGCCCTCTTCTGAATCCCGTTTGATTTTCCAGTAATTCCCTGTCTATATACTGCTGAAGTCACTTTTGAATGATCTTTAGCAAAATTTTGCTTGCATGTGATATTAATAATATCGTTCAATAATTTCCACATTTAGTTGGATCCCATTTCTTGGAAACAGGCACAAATATGGATCTCTTCCAGTTAGTTGGTCAGGTAGCTGTTTTATAAATCTCTTGGCATAAGCAAGTGAGTACTTCCAGTGCTGCATCTGTTTGTTGAAACATCTCTATTGATATTCCATCAATTCCTGGAGGTTTACATTTTATAATTCCTTCAAGGCAGCTTCCAATTTGTCTTTCAGTACCACTGGTTCCTCATCATATGCAACCTCTTGAAATGACTGGTCACCCACAAGTCCTTTTTGGTATATGACTCTGTATATTCCTTCCATCTTCTTTTGATGTTTTGTGCATCATTTAATATCCTCCCTATAGAATCTTTCACTATTGCCATTTGAATCTTGATTTTTTTTTTTTTCAATTCCTTAAGCCTGAGGAAAACAGCATGTTCTCCCCATTTGGTTTCCTATTTCCTTCTCTTTGCACATGTCATCATAATATTTCATTTTTTCTTCTCAAGCTGCCCTTTCAAATCTTCTGTTTAGTTCTTTAACTTTGTCAAGTCTTCCTTTTACATTAGATGCTCAATGTTAAAGGGCTAGTTTCAGAATCTCTTTTGATATGTAATTTGGTCTTTTCTTTTTTTCCTGTCTTTTTTATAACCTTTTTCTTTCCTCAGGAATGATGTCTTTGATACCATGCCACAACTCGTGTGGTTTTTGATCATTAGTGTCTAACGCATCATTAATGTTCTTGAGGTAGTCTCTGAACTCAGATGGCACATACTTAAGGTCATATGTTGGCTCTCATACTCTTGTTCTACTTTTCTTCAGTTGCAGTTTGAACCAGTATATGAGCAGCTGATCTGAACCACAATCAACAACTGATCTTGTTCTGAGGTTCGATATTGATGTTTTCTATCATCCTTTTCCACAAATGTAGTCAATTTGTTTTTTGTGTGTTCCATCTGGTTCCATCTTTTCTCAATTTATCATGAAGGTGCTTACTGACCCAGCTGTAAAGATTTTTGCTTTGTTGATATTAAGGCACAATCTGTACTGAAGGCTGTGTTCTTTGTTACAGTCAAATGCCTTTACATAGTCAATAAAACATAGACAGACACCTTTCTGGCCCCCACAGTATGGCAAACTGATAAACATATGGGGGTTCATATGTATACTCACCATTTACATTGGTGAAAAAATGTATTTGCAGTGAAAAGGTCATTGGTCTGACAAAATTCTATCAAGAGATTTCTAGCAACATTTCTGTCACCAAGGCCATATTTTCCAACTACTGAACCTTCTTCTTTGTTTCTAACTTTTGCATTCCAGGCACCAGTAATTATCAGTACCTCCTAATTGCATGTTTAATCTATTTCAGATTGTTTAATCTATTTCAGGTGCTGGTAAAAATCTTCCCTATCTTCATTATTTGCCTTACTTATGGGTGTGTAAATTTGCATAATAGTCATATTAACTGGCCTTCCTTGTTGGCATATGGATATTATTCTATCATTTGACAGTATTGTACTTCAGGAGATATCTTGAGATGACTTTTTTGATAATGAACTCAAGCCCATTTCTCTTTAATCTGTCATTTCCAGCATAGTAGACCAAATGATTATCTGATTCAAAATGGCCCACACCAGTCCATTTTAGCTCACTGATGCCTAGAATGTAGATGTTTTGGCACTCCATTTCTCTTTTGACAATTTCTAATTTTTGTATATTCCACATTCCAATTATGAATGGATATTTACCATTGTTCCTTCATATTTTGAGTCATGCCACATCAGCAAATGGTGGTCCCTAGGGCTTTATTCTCTCCCTGCCATTAAGGTAGACTCTACTTTAAGGAAGCAACTCTTCCCCAGTCATCTTTTGAGTGCCTTCCAACCTGAGGGGCTCATTTTCTGGCACTATATCTGACAATGTTTCTCTGCTATTCATAGAATTTTCATCAGTTGATTATTTCAGAAGTAGGTTAGCCATGTCCTTCTCCTTAGTCTGTCTTAGTCTGGAAGCTCAGATGAAACCTGTTCACTCTAGTGACCCTGCTGGTATCTGTTATACCAGTAACTTAGTTTCCAACGTCACAGCAATAGGCAATCCACCACAGTACAGCAAACTGACAGATATGGGGAGCTGAATTTGGATATCGATTTAAACAAACTGTTAAAAAGAGAGGCAAATTTGAGATAATTAGGGAAATATGGATATTATATATTTGCTATTACATCATAGTGAAGAAGCATAAAAATGCCACTGTGGGTATTTTTTAAATGACCTTACTAAATTAGAGGAATAATGAAATACTTCAGCTAAATGACAAGAGATCTGGAGTTCACTTTATAGTACTCTAGCAAAATGAAACAAAAAATTATGCTGTGGGAGATAGCAGAAACAAAATCAGCAAAATGAGCTGGCTCTTGTGGTATACACATGGAGTCCCAGCTACTCAGGAGGCTGGGGCAAGAGGCTCACTGGAGCCCAGGAGTTTAAGAACAGCCTGGGCAACACAGTGACATGCTGCCTTAATACTCAAACAAACAAACAAATAAACAATAGAAAAGTAATGAAGGTTTTGTTTGTTTTTGAAACAGGGTGTGTGTTCCAGGCTGGAGTCAAACTCCTGCCTTAGTATTCCATCCCAAGTGCTGAGATTACAGGTGTGGGCCACCACACTCAGCCCATGATGATCATTTTTGAAGCTAAGTAATTACATGGGGATTTCTTATGTTATTTCTCTTACTTAAATCCACCTTTCAAAATTTCCATCAAATGTTTAAGAGTCTCATGAAATATGGCCAGTAATACCAAAAAGAAAGAAAGAAAGAAAGAAAGAAAGAAAGAAAGAAAGAAAGAAAGAATTTTAGTCTGTGCATGAAGATGTCCTCCAAGCATGGTTACACTCACTCACTCAGCTGAGGGTTTACTGGGGGGTCTAAAATGTGCAGGCTTTATTCTGAGATGAATGAGATACTGTTCCTGCCCTAATGTCTGTCCTAACCATACAGGGGAGGCAGATGGAAAATCAAAGAGAGAAAATGAGGATAGGGCCTGAGGCTGTAGCACTGACACTAAAGGTATATATACAAGAGAGATTAAAGTAGCAAGGTAATTCTCACACTACTTATAGTTTACTTCCAATATTAATAAAATAGTTAATGATCAGGGTCTACTTTGTACCCAATTCTGGAAAGAAAATCATGTTTTGATCCTGTTGTCTATGGTAATGGATAAGAAAATGGTCTTTTAGTAGGACCAAAGGAGGAAGAAACAGGAAGTGGTATATGCATGTTTATCTTAGCAATAATGTAAATATTAACTAACAAAGTGAGGGAAGAGATTATAAGTAAATATATACATAAAAATTACTTTGGATATCACTACAAAATTACATGTTAATTTATACAATGGATTTACATTAAGGGAACTCCTTTTTTTTAAACTCAAATAGATGGCATTTGGAATCCAAACGCTACAGAATATATCTAATTACTGAGGCCACATCATTATTCTGTTAAGGAAGTTTTTTTCTTAACTTTTATTAACATTAAAATATGATGCAAGATAGTCAACTAAATATGTATCTAAAATATACTTTTTAATAATTCTTTCACTCATTTTTGTTTCAACTTTTTTTGTTTTTGTAGTACTAGAGGTTGAACCCAGGGCCTTGAGCAGGCTAGGCAAGTGCTGTACCACTAAGCTACAGTCCAATACCCCTCTCCCCTTTTTTATTTCTTATTTTGAGATAGGGTCTCACTAAGTTGCACAGGCTCCCTCTGGTCTCAAATTTGTGATCCTCCTGCTTTAGCTTCCCAGGTTGCTGGAATTACATGCATATGCCATGGTGCCTGGCTTCTTTGTTTCATTTTGTTTTGTTGTTGTTGGCTTGTTTTGAGACAGGGTTTTCCTATGTAGCCTAGACTTGCCTTGAACTCACATCTTCCTGACTCAGCCTACGGAGTGCTGGGACTACAAGCTTGCATGATGATGCCTGGCTTCACTCATTTTTATTTATTTATTTGTTCTTTTGCAGTGCTAGGGACTGAACCCAGGGCCTCATTCATGCTAGCCAAGTGCTCTGCCACTGACCTACATCCCAGGCCTCATCATTCATCTTTAAACAAGAAACAAAAAATAAAAAATATAAATAAAAATGATACTAGGACAACAGCAATAGCTTCAAAATCATATCAGCCTAGGTAGAGTCAGGCTAGAAAGCAGACAAGGGTTAGGAAATACCTTTTCCTTCCCGAAGCAAGACATTCAGAAAGGCTGAAAATACCTCTTGGTGGCCTCTTTTTTAAATGTCTCAGACTAGAATGAAGTATCTCAACTGTTGGGCATAAGTCAGTGTCTACAGGGCAGTAATTTCTTTGTGGAGCTGACACATCTAAGAGAAACATGTCATCTTTTGCCTTCCTCTGCTTTTATCTCCTGCAGTGTCAACTACATACACAAAAATTGATCTCCCTTATATAGTGGTCTGAGGAAATCACAAGCTTAGATATTTAGGTTTATGTTCTTTAGACAGGAAAAGAGAAAAAAAATTTTTTTTCTACCATTTTTCCATGTTAATTTCCAAACCTGGTATCAAAAATTTTTCTTTGGAAGAATAATCAATAATAGTTTAAAAATGGTTGGTGAAACTTTACAAACACTATTTCAGCCAAGTGACCAGGTTCGTGTCAACATGTTAATGACATTACCCTTACTATGGTGTGATGAAAATGGCACTTTATTCTGTAATGATCTTCATCAAAACATATAACCCAGTCTAATTATGAGAAAATCATCAGAGAAATTCCAATAAAGGAGTATCCTACCCTATGCCTAACCAGTGTTCCTCAATACTGTCAAGCTCATCAAAAATAAGGGTAGCCTGAGAAGGTGTCATAGCCCAGAGCAAACTAAGAAGACAGGATTATATATAAAGTGGTATTGGAGGACAGACAGAGGCCAATAGGTTAAAAACCAGGGAAATCTAGCTGGGTGTAGTGGCCCATTCCTGTCATTCCAGCACTCGGGAGGCTGAGCCAGGAATATAGAGAGTTCTGGCCAGTCTGGACTACATAATGAGACCATGCCCCCAAAACAAACAAACAAGCAAACAAAAACCTTAGGACAATCTCAACACACTATGGACCTTAATTATAACACAACTAATAAATGTGTTTAATAACAATTTACCATTAATTATAATAAATGTTCCATATTAAGGTAAAATATCAATGATAGAAGAAATTGGTAGGAGGAGATAATATCAGAATTCTCTGTACTACCCGCTCCATTTTTCTGCATACATAAAATCACTCTAAAAAAAATCTACTTTTTACAAAATAAAATACTACTTGTTAAAAAATAAAATAAAATAAAAAATAAAATAAAGAAAAAGGGTTGGCTTCTCCCTTAAGGAAGTAAGTCAAAATACTTTATCACCTTCTAATTTATGTTTCGATGTATGTTTTAGAAAGTATTGCTATGATTAGATATTAAGTCTGGTCTTTTTGAGGTACTTGAGAGGAATATACATATTTTCTCTACCATCCCAAAATAGATTTCTCAGCCCCAAAAAGAAAATATAAAGGAAAATAGATGTTATATTATTCTTAGAAATGATGGACATAAAAAGCTCTTGCAGAGACATGAGTTCTCACTTTCTGGAGAGGCATTCTGCTGTTCCTAGCTGAAAGGGTGAGAAATGGGAATTGCAATGCACTGGTATTAAAGGTCCAAACAGATGTTCAACCCACTGACTAAGACGACACACAGCACAGAGAGATGAGCCTCCATCTGGCCTCCTCCTCAAGAAAACAGAACACCCTCAGTGTATGGAAAGTATCAGAGCTAGAAAATTCTTACAAATTCATTTGATTCAATCCTTCCATTTTCACAGATGAGGAAATCTTAATGATCAATTCATTTCTGATAAGCAATTCTCTTACTATTTTTATAAAATATGAAAATTAAATAGACTCCTAATACAAAAAAAATCGGACTCTTCTTTTCTTTATAATCATGTGTGCAAAAGATTTTTGCTTGAGATGGGTGATCTTTTCCATTTAAACTCCTATTATAGAAAAAATTGACAAGGGCAAAGACACCAAGAAGAGATGCCAGACAAAGAGAGAATTGGTAGGCTGGGGCAACGATCATGCCACTTATGGAAAAGCCCAGAAGAGGGTCCAACTTCACACATCCTCACATGGGGGACCAGAATGTTTTGGGAGACAGACACAGTTTTAGTTTTGTCTGAATGAGAATTTAAAGAATGAGCCACTTCCTCAGTGACCAGTTCTCGGAGAACTCAGGGAAAGAGGACTCTAGCTTTGATTATAAGAGAAATAAGACTTGTCAGATCACCAGCTGGAAAAGAAACAGTGGGACAGTGCCCTGGACCAGAGAATGGAGGAAAAGAATTCATGACTCAGGAATAATCGTCCTCTATGATGCAACTTTGGTGGGCATATTGGCATGTAGTCAATAAGTGGAACATCCTCACGCTTCATTCTGTATAAAGATCAGTTTGACTACAATGCTGATGACTCATTAGGGGCTAGGCTTAGAGTAGGTAAGGGATGGTGTCCAAGAGCCCAAGGTTGAATAAAAGGAGAAGCCCACAAGGTCTCACGTTGGTGACTGAAGAAAAGACAAGTGAAAAAGGAGGTAGCACGACCCAGGTATTCGCAGTGATTATCCAAATCAGCCCCATCACAGCAGTGGAAACTTGGCCAAAAGTTTGGGTCACCTCAGAGATATTGAGATATTGTGTTACCTCAAAGGCTGTCTTTTCTCTACTTTGGGGAAATTGTTACAAGCACCCAGACATTGATATATTTCTTCTACAAGAAAAAAACAACACTTAATAAGCTTTATGTTACATTCTTTTCTTCCTTCCTCCCCTTCCCTCACCTCCCCTCCTCTTCTCTCCTCTCCTGTTTTCTTTTCTCGAAATAATAGGGAGTTGAATCCAGGGCCTCACTCATGCTTTCGTAAGTGCTCTACCTCTGAGCTTCATCCTAAATCCATTTTTTTTCCTTTTTTTTTTTTTTTTTTTGTGTGTGTGTGTGTGTATGTGTGTGGTGGAGGAAGGCAAGGTCTAAGTTATGCAGGCTGCCTCTGGCCTTGAACTTGTGATCCAGCTGCCTCCGCCTCCTGAGTTGCTGGGATTCCAGGTGTGCGCCACTGCACCCGGCTCTGTTACATTCTTCAATCTTTTTTTTCACCCTTTTATATTTTTTTCTGGCGAAAATACTTTGTACTTTGATTCCAATGCACAGATTTTACCTCTTGGAATTGTGACTTGGTTAAACAAAGCCAAGAGCGTCACAACGGACTCAATGTAGGAGAAATTCATGTTTGCCCTTGCGTATGCCCCCAGTGAATAAATGGCTTTTCTCTCAATAGAACCTACAATCCGTAGTCTATATCAAAATGGCAGAGGAAAGAACTTGAAACTATATGGCAGCCCCTACTTCCGTGACTGGAAAACAACACACAAACAGCCAAGCGTTCTAAACAACCAATAGACATAAATTAAGTCAGCTTTGCTCCAAATCTAGCCATCCTGCTGACTCTTCCAAGTACCCTAGACAAGTTGCTTTTCCTCCAAAGAGACTTTGGGCACCGTGGCCTGGAACTGAAGCAGCAGGGTGTTGGGTGATGAGAGAATGAGAACAAATGCTCCCACTGTGCAACTTGTTGAAACAAAATGAGTTTGACTCAAATACAACACAATTGAGGAGCACTGCAGAGGCCACAGTGTACCAACATTGAATCATTGTCAGCTTGAATGTTTTCTCTTTGACACACTCTCTCAGAGCTGAAGTTTTCTAAAAGTATTGCCAACCACGAGAACTATTTTTAAGCTGCTTTGTTCATATTTTTATTTTGGAATTCATAAATACTTAGGAAAATAAACTCTGGAGTTTGGAGGCCAATTTTGGGGGACATTAGGCTGAATATCAAAGTAACCAAACAATGGAATGAAGTTACTTATGCATTAAAAGTGGTCCTTTGGGTTCTCCCAGTGAATGGATCATTCATCTGAAAAAATACCGAAGCATCACTTCCTGCACACTCTGGTGCTATGTGAGCATAATCACAAAACTGTGACTTCAGTGGGGCATTGAAAATAATCTATCTAATTCCCCAAAGAATAGACAATAATAATTCTCTGCCATTCTCAGGAGAAACCTACAGCATTCTGTACCTAAAAGACTGTAAAATTGGTGGGGAAAGTAATCTTGATTGTCACTAATGAATGAAAATTCCTCTTGAAAATCCTGTTTTGAAGATTTTTTCTTTTAAATTGAAAATAGGCTTACCTACCTAGGTCTATGAAAGGGATGATTAAATGGCTTTCCAACGAGTGTATCAGGTTCTCCATAAATACTGTATTAATGCCATCCTCCAAGGTGTTAGTCTAAAATGCCTGGTTTCTATGCCATCTGTATTTTTACACAGACAAATGGAATATGGGAACAACAATGCTAAGTGGTTCAGTGCTTCTCACAATAAAAATTTCCACTAGAAAAATACATTTCAAACCATTAAGGATAACAAAATTAACCTTAGGCCACTTGCCAGTTCATTCATGCTCTCCATTGGGAGATGACTAAAACTATTGCACGAAATGCACCAGCAGCATCATGTCAACAATGATATACATTCATTAACCTGGCCAGACAGTTACAAAATTACTGGAAATTTGATCACTAGTTAGTCATAGTCAAAGACTGGAAGGGAAAGAAACCCTAAATGTAAAACTTGGCTTTCAGATCTTGCAGCTTCAACATATCTACAAGGTTTGTTGTTCTATAGCATGTGTCATTGGTGGGACTCAAAGAAATCACAGCAAAGATGTGAATATAAACACTCCCCTCTTCTCTCCACTCCTGTGAAATCAAGCTGAAATAGCCAAGATGTTGGAAAAATTAGGTCAGTGAATTCTAGGGATGACTTAATCCAGTAACACCTGGCCTCCAATGATGAGTGCCATGGACCCATGGATCTTTGAGTATTTTCATTATACTGTGTTCTCTATATCTAACTCTTAAGGATATTCTATAGCATGCTCCCCAAAATATTTAGTTCCTCTTAATAATGTGATCCTACATCTAACTTACCCAGTATAGTCAATTTCTACAAGGACATGTTGTTGTTGTTGTTGTTGTTGTTAGGTGCCATCGAGTCGGTATCCGACTCATAGCGACCCTCTGTACAACAGGGGAAACACTACTGTTAGTGCTTCTCTGCTGTTCATAGGGTTTTCAATGGCAGATTGATTTTTGGGAGGGGGTTGCCAGGTCCTTCTCCCAAGCCTACAGCTTCTGGTGTTCCCAGGCGGTCTCCCATCCAGGTACTAACCAGGCTCAACCCTGTTTAGCTTCCAAGATCTGACGGGATCGGATGCCACAGGGCTACGGCTGCAGGCACAAGGACATAGTCCAACTCATTTATAAAATTCTTTCATATATACATACTTTCATATTTTTGTATAAATACAAATATATATATACATTTATCATCAAATAATGAAATATTTAGGTCAGTCAATAATTTTATTCTCTTTAAAAAGATAAGATGGAGACACACCTTCCACTGATATGGATATATGGAGGCCTCCTTCCCCACTAGACCAAATTTCTCAGACAGAGTTAGTCTTGTATTCGCTTCTGTTATCAAGGGGACCTATTACATGCCTGGTATGTAATAAATGCTCAAGAAATGAAGGAATTACATGTAGAGAAAAGAATATAAGTGCTCAACTAGAATATATTGTAATAGAATATCACAGAACTTAGAGACAAGTAGCAACATGGTGTGGTAGAAATTGCATAAGGGTAGGGATCAGCAAGCTTTTGTTTGCACCTTGATTTTGCCATTTCCAGTATGTGTAACTCTAAATAAGTAACTTTCTTCCATCTCTAAAAGGGGAAAAAGAACCTTGCAAGGCCATTGTACAGTAAAGAATATTCACAAAATACTGAGTGTGGTAAATGGTGATTTTTTCTATTTTTGTTAGCATATATAAATGGTACAAAATAATGAGTTTCCTTATGACATTTTCATACATAAGTGAATGAAATATATATGTTGTATATAATGTACTTAGATCCTATTCAACCCCCATTATCCTCTCTTATGAGAATGTTTCCTGAGGTTCTTAATGACAAATTAAGATTTAAGGTTATTCATACTCATAATAACATCTCACACTGGTAGGGATAATGTACTTTTTGCAGCATATTGTTGACTTTGTCATACTAATCCAATCAATCACCATATGAAGTAGCATAACCTCCATTATACATGAGAAAAGTGAAGTTAATGTCACTAAGACTGTTCACAAGATCATAGCTGTGGTGAAAAGTACAAGAGACTACACAGAAACACTACCTGCAACAATAACTTATACCTGGTACATGATGACCTGACAAAAAGATAGATGTTCAGTTATTCTGTGGAACATGGTTTCTTTTGTAATACATGCCATTTTTCTACTGTTAATGAAAGTGAGTTCTTGAAGCTTTAAACAGCCTTTGCCATTGTTGTTGTTGTTGTTAGGTGTCCTCGAGTTGGTGTCAACTCAGAGCAACCCTACGGACAACAGGTGAAACACCATTGTTAGTGCTTCTCAGCTATTCATAGGGTTTTCTGTAGGGGGAAATTGGGAGGAAATTGGTAAAAAACCCAAAACTGGGAAAACGGCTTTTGAAGATCTGGTTTGTAAATTAGAAATCTAGGAAAAATAAAAGTAACTTGATTGGACATTTGTACAAAACCTTTCATAAATCCCCCAAACCTGATTGGACAATTGGGCTCAAAGCTGATTGGCTCAGGCCATTCGGGGACAAGCTATATAAGGAGCTGCACTGCAGCAGCTCACTCTCTCTCTCGCCTGGGCCACCAAAGAAGATAGAACTCACTCTCTCTCCATCTGACCACCGATAAAGCAAGAACACTCTCTCTCTCGCTCTCTCTCTCTCTCTCTCTCTCTCGCTCTCGCTCTCGCTCTCTCTCTCGACATGACCAGCAAGACAACAACTCTGCTACAGACCACCAGCGAGGAAAGGACTCTCTTTAATTCAACCAGCAGCACAGAAGCATCTGCTCTCGAGGCTACCATTTGTAAGTTGTGCACTTGTTTGGGTTCCTCCCCACCCTTCTAAGGGCTGGGAGGCAATAAAGAGCTGTGTTTGTCCCTGCAAGGCAAAAGCGCCCAAATCTTTTCCTTTCTCCCTCTCTTGGTGTTCCCAAAGCTAAAGGAGTCTGCACCCCTCACCCAAGGGTCCCAAGTGAGTTGTGTTTAGCATCTGTGCGCGTGGTGGTGCCACCTGTATGAACATCCGGCTGGACTGGGTGGTGTGCACCCCACAGTTTTCAGTGGCTGATTGTTTTGGGGGAGTGAGTTGCCAGGTCCTTCTGCCAAGTCTACAATACCTGGTGTTCCTAGGCAGTCTCACATCTAAGTACTAACCAGGCCTGAACCTGCTTAGCTTCTGTGATCTGATGGGGTCAGATAACACAGTGGTACGGTAGCAACCTTTGCATAGGTATCTAATATAACAGAGCCACTAGAAATATGTACCATTAACTCCTGTCCCAATCTTTATTCTTCAGAGTTACAACATTGGGAATCATGTATGAAAATCAATCCACTTCATAATACCTTCTCTGAAGGCCATGCAATATTCTATAGCCCAAGTATCTAATCACTGTAGGAGGCCTCACATGTAGGTTGAAGCAGTAGAACCACACTCCAGTCTTGGATACTGACTTTTACTCTAGAATTTGGTGCTTCAAACGCTGAGGAGCCAAGTTTGATGACTCATCTTGAGGGAACAGAAAGGAAGTCCCAGAGCAGCAAGGTAGCATAGAGAAAGCTCTTGCCCTCTCTCCCACTGTAAAAGAACAAAACTATTTGGCAAGGAATGTTTGTACATCCTTGCAACTGTGTTTAAAGGAAGAAAAAAAGGTGAAAAAGAATGCAAGTGGTCTGAATGTATTACAAAACCATGAATATTATCAGTTTAGCATTTCCAAAATTTGTGTTTATTTCATCATTTGTTTAGGTAGGCTCTCCTCATAGCATGTCTTTTCTAGAAAGTAATGAGGCAAGATGCTGAAGAATGAGGTAGTTTTTCTTAGAAGTTGAAAAGGGAGAAATAAATTTCCAACTGCATTCAACTAAGAAAACATTAAAGTCCCATAGACTTTGGCAACCCTGAATCCTTGAAGAAGAAAGCTCAATCCAGCACTGGCTAACATAGGGAGTAATTATGCTCCCTTAGACTCAAATAATTCATGCCAATTATATAACTCATACAACTCCCTGTGGATCTAGCAATTCCCAAACAGCTGGGGTATGAAATAAAGACCCATAAACACAATGCTTTTCAAGGATAAATTAAAGTGCAAATTTATTGGATCATGATGTGCCTTACTAATAAAGTATCACATTTTGCTTTCATTTTCCACATTAACTTAACACAGTTGAAATAATTGGTCAAATTTTTAAGTGGAAAAAAAATCAGGAAACCAGCAAAAAAAAAAAAAAGGAACAAAAGAAAACTCTGAAAAAAGTGACCTAGTACCGAAAAAATCTAAGGTGAGGCATCTAAAACAATGTAGAGGTAAGTATTTATTACTATCTACTCTACTCAATGTTGTGGGCTAGGATTTAGCTCAGTTGGTACAGCGTCACTCTGCAGTCTCTGAAATCCCAGGTTCAATTCCCAGCACCCCAAAAATGGCAGAAGGACAGGGCAATCCACTCCTGAGGCAATCCCGAAACAATCAGCCATTGAAAAGCCTATGAGGGTAGCTATGAGTCGCACACAACAAAATGGCACCTAACAACAACAACTCAATCTTGTTGTTGTTCTACAGAATTATTTGTACCCAGAAGGATGAAGGCTGGCCGTGTGCAGCACATACACATCCTTAAATTGATAGACTTCTGTCTATTAGAGACAACAATATGCATCCCTTACCTGAAACAGAAAAGAGGGCAAGATCTCCTATGAAAGAGACAGTAAATGGTAAACACAGCATTCAAGTGAACTTTAGGCTTATCTTTTTGTATGATGATCTTCTCTCAACAGCAAGAGTCTCATAGAATTAAAGAACTGTGTGTGCTGCAGTTTCTTCCAATCTTCAAAAACTGGGAGAAAACTTGTTATAAGAAAACTTTCATAAATTGAAGTATTTAAGGAAAAAAGATTGCTTACAGGGAAGCCTACAGCTGTACCACTGCGTCATCTGATCCCATCAGATCTCAGAAGCTAAGCAGGGTTGGGCCTGGTTAGTACTTGGATGGAAGACCTCCTGGGAACACCAGGTGCTGTAGGCTTGGGAGACAGACCCAGCAACCCACTCCCAAAAAATCAGTCAGTCATTGAAACCCTATGAATAGCAGAGAAGCACTAACAATAGTGTTTCGCCTATTGTACATAGGGTCACTATGAGTCAGACACTGACTGGATGGCACCTAACAATAACATAGGAAAGCTAGAAATTATAATTCAGTTCCATAATACCACTTGGTATTAGTTGATAATTGCATATCATCAAAAGAACCAAATATAATATGAGGTTGATGCTCTTGATTTCTTTTTTCTATCACTATTAACAAGCCTTCCAGAAACCCCAGCAGAGTTAATAAGGTTCATGTATTTAGATCAGCACTCTGAACCATCCTCGTCTTTGGCTGTCCCCACATAATACATGTGGACAACACAATGACAGTTGACAACTGCTTTTGTTGTTTGAAAAGACTTTGCCATTCAACTTGGACCAAAAAATTTGTCATGTTGTAGGCAGTGGATTAACTATAATCAGACCAAGCAATGGTAGTGCCAGTACCAGATGGAAGGAATCTGGTGGAACAAAGGATAGATTTATCTCTTTGAGCATTGCTGGGCTGTTTCCTTCAGGGCAGAAAGGGAAAGGGGAATGTTAGAAAACAGACAGATTTCCTTGTATGTAAAGTTAAAAGGAAATTTCAAAATTAATTTAGAGCTGTTTTAAGCTATTTACTCTGCTAAAACTTGTCCCTCCAGAAAGATGTCTTGATATTGATTAGTTATATTTTAAAATGCAAACTCATCACTAGTACTTTCAGAGTACAAAAAAAATCCTCATTTTATTTGTTTGAAAAACATTTTATTAACTATACAAAATATCAGAATATTCTAACTCTATGAACAATTCCCTTTAACTTTCTGGAACTTATTTTTTCATCATCTCTAATAATTAGGGGTTCTCTAGAATTCATTCTAGCTATAAAATATGATGACATTTAACATTTTATAAATAATTTCCATCTTCCATATAGGCTGACAAATCCCCACTATTTGACTTTTTTAAAAAACTGTGAGTTGTTATCAAAAAGAGCATATGAATACAGTCAGTAGAAAAATCTATAGCTAACATCACCTTAAAGAAAATAACAAGTGAAAATAAAAAGATTACTTAGTTTTTGTTAAAATATAGACTTTAACATGTCTTACATTACAGCTATAATTTCTGAGAAAAACTATTTGAAAAGGCTTTTCTTGAAATGTTCAAAATGGTCTAAAATAAATTATCACAAAATAGCAAAATATGTACCATATTTTTCAAAGCTTGGCCAAATACCAGGCTATGCCAAACATTTAATATATATTTATTGAACATTTAATGTGCTGGGAATTGCTGAAAATACTGGGAAGACAGAACAAACTATGATCATGAAGCTTACATGCTAGTGAAGAAACTACACATATTTAGAATTAATATTCCAAGATAAAAACAAGAAACAATTGTTTTTTATCACTCCAATATTCATTGTACAATGAGAAAGAAGATCAGCCTTTTCACGGTCTCCTAATTTGTCAAAATCTCTATAAAAACTCATAATCCAAACTAATAAAAAAGATTTTCCAGGACTGGAGGGGTAGCTCAGCTGTACAGTGCAGCTTAGCCTGCTCAAAGCCCTGAGTTCAAACCCCAGGACTGTAAAACAAAACATACAAACAAGCAAAAAGTAAGAAACAAAAAACACAGATTTTTCCATTATACATATCTGTACATGAATAAGAATAAAAATTTTTAGAGCATGAATACTTGTAAAATATGAAAAATATGGAACACATATTTTTTACTCATATATTAAAAAATAATTATTGAGTACTAACTATATAAAATATGCACATAGGTGACTAAAATAACAGCTATAGTATTATAGAATTGGGGATCACAGGAGAGGTGGACACCAGTGAGAAGTCAAAAGAGAAACTATTTCAGGTTGGTAGAATTCAGGGAAGCCTCTTGAAAAAAGTCTCCTATTGGAATCGGAAGCTGATGGATGAATTAAATGTTATAGTGGGAAAAGGGTCCAGAGAAGGAGTGAGGAGATTGCATCTGGTTTCTGTTCTCATGGCCATAGGGTGCACTGAGCTCCACAGAGGCAGCGCCTGGGCAAATGGGAGACGGACAGGGATGGGCAACTGTGTGCCTCACTGAGTAAAATCAACTAAACACAGAGAAGGGGTTCTAAGAAGCGACAGGCAAAAGATCCTCAGGTTCATTCTTCACGCAAACTTGTGGGAATAGCACAAGAAGAGGCACCCAGATGCTTCAGTCAGGACCTCAGAGTTTTCTAAGACCTGCTCAGAGAGGTGGAAGACTATGTCCGCTAAAGACTAAGGAAAACGTGAAGACATGGCAAAGGCGAACAAGGATCGTTGTGAGAGAGAAATGAAAACTTACGTCCCTCCTAAACAGGAAACAGAAAAAGAAGTTCAAGGATCCCAATGTGCCCAAGAGGCCTCTTCCCTTCTGCTTCTTGTTCTATTCTGAGTATCACCCCCAAATCAAAGGAGAACACTCCAGCCTATCCATGGATGACAGTGTTGCAAAGAAACTGGAGGAAATGTGGGAGCAACATGGCTGCAGATGACAAGCAGCCTTATGAGAAGAAGGCTGCTAAGCTGAAGGAAAAGTCTGAAAAGGACACTGCTGCTTGTCAAGGTAAAGGAAATCATAATGCAGTAGGGAAGGGAACTGCCAAGGTTGAAAAGAACAAGAAAAAGAAGGAAGAAGAGGAAGAGAAAGAGGATGAGCAAGAGGAGGGAGATGAAAATGAAGATTTTACTGGTGAATAAGTAGATTCTAGCACAGTTGTTTTTTTTTTTGTCTATAAAATATTTATCCCCCTGTACACAGATCACTTCTTTTAAAGAAAAAAAATTTAAATACAGGCTATATAAGAGTTGTTTTTCAACCATTCAGTGTCCTTTTTCTTAGTTAACACACTACTGAATTGTGTCTCTTTTTTTGTTTGTTTTTGTTTTTTCAGGGCTGGGGATTTGACCCAGGCACTTACATATGGCAGGCAAGCACTTTACCACTGAGCTCAGCCCCCTGAATGTGTCTTTAGACAGCCCTTCCTAGTGGTATTTTCCTTTTTTTGTGAGGGGAGGGCTTTGAGACAGGGTAGCTATGTAGCTTCAGCTGGTCTGGAACTCACTATATAGACCATGTTGGTTTCAAACTTGCTGAATGCTGGGATTACAAGCATGGTCTATGCCTGGTGATATTTTCGATACCCACTAATTGTGCCTAGAGCAGTATAGAGGTTGTAAAGTGGCATGGAAACTTAAAACAAGTTCTTGTTGATGCACAGAACAAATTACTTATATATCAGATGGTAATGTTTTCATCTTCAGTTGTCGCTGATGCACCTTATATGAAATAATTATTGTTCCATTAACGGAATACCACTCTGTAATTGCCAAAAAAAGAAACTAAAAGTTGCAGCTGTTTTACTGACATTCTGAATGCCTCTAAGCAAGTATAATTTCTTATTAAAAAAAAAACATGAAAAAGCATTTTAGGCTTTTTGTGGGATGTTGTTGTTGCAACATATACGGTATCTCAGGTTGTTTCTATTGATTGCATTTTTTATTGACTGTGGGCTTCTTTGTTCTGCTTCTTCACATAACTAGTAATATTGTTTTCTTTTTCTGAGATAGGGTCTCACTGTATAGCCCAAGTGAGCCAAGAACACTTGATCCTACTGTCCCAGCCTCCTGAATGCTTAAATTATAGGCATGTGCCACTTCACCCAGTATAACTGTTTTTTGTTTTGTTTTGTTTTGTTTTTTTAGTTATATAGCGAACACTGTGGGCAACACAGTGTAGAAATTCTGTACTATGTCATCTTCCTTTAAAGTATATTGAGCTTTTTTCTGGAAGGCAGTTAAAATACTGGCAAATCCTTTTAGTTCCATCATGATCAGTTCTACATTTGTTGTTGTTGTTGTTGTTGTTGTAGAAAGTGTTTTGAAGTTAGACTTAGAGTATTATCCTTACTCTGGCATGTGGCCTTCTAGGGATCTCAGCAGAATGTTTAAGGCATCAAATGTGGAACTTCTACTCTAGCTGGACCAGAACTTGAACATCTTCCAGCAAGTATAATCTCTGTGTGACCTGCAGCTCTGAGCCCTGCAGCAGGCAATTTCTGCTTGGCCTCATGGATTCACATTATATACAAGTGCAGGTCCATGTTTGGCCAAGAATACACAGTAAGTCCCCAGACTTCTGTGACTTCTCTCCTCTCCAGGACCCTGACCTGCAAATTCTAGCTGCAGCAATGTGCTCAATGCCTGATCCTCAGCTCACTGAGACTGCTTCATTTGAGGTCCTCTTCCAGTTGCCAGAGCAGGAAAGTGTTCCCAGACAGAAGCTGAGCTTCACCTCATGTATTTCTTTTCCTTTAAATGTTCAGAAGATACCATCACAAGGAAGAAATGAATATTAACTCAGTAAGAAATGGATGAGTATCAATAACAATAGAAGGTTTTGTTGTTCTTTTTTTTAATAAACAGGAGACGAGCAAAATTATGAATAGACAGGATTAAGTGAAGATGGAGGAAAAAAAGACAAATATTGAAACTAATGACCCAAATAAAAATGCTGTAAAACTTAATTAAAGAATAATAGTGTATTTGTCCTGCCCCAAACATGATAATTTTGTATTTATTTTTCTACGTGCCCAATATTATGCTGAGAGGAATGGATGAAAGTATAATATATGGTTTCCATTCTAACAAATTATAATTAAAAGAAAAATCAAACCTCACATATCTGAAATAATAAAGAACTAGTTTACACTAATGTGAAAGAGATTGTTGTTTGTTGTTAGGTGCTATCTAATAGGGTCTGACTCATGGCTTTCCATGGCTGTTTCAGGATTGCTTCAGGAATGGATTTCCATATCCTGCTCCTATTTTTGCAGTTCTAGGGATCGAACTGAGAGCCTCAGAGTTCACAACAGCACTCTACCAAGTGAGCTTAACCCCAGCCTATGAAAGAGATTAATGATACTTAAAAGAATTTGGAGGTGAAGGACACAGCTGGGGGTTAGTGAAGCTATTAAAGAAATGTTGGGAGATGCTGACTTTGGATTAGAAGACAGAAACAGAAGACGTTCTCAGCAAGAAAAAAACATGAGCAAAAAATGTGCAAGGAAATATAAATGCAGTGATTCCATGATCTGAAAAGCAACCTGAGTGTAAGGTCAAGAGAAAGGCAACATTGGGCAGCTAGAATGAGATCTACATCAGGGACAGGCAATCAAGGGCTACAGGCCAAATACAGTCTGCCACATGCTTTTGGACTGAGTCGAGAATGTATTTTATATTTTTAAAATGCTGAAAAAACTAAAGTGGAATGGCAACTATTCCATGACATGTGAAAATTATGTGAAATTCAAGATTTAGCATTCATAAACACAGATTTGTGTTGTTACTTTGTTTTGTATGGGGGCACTGTTTTTTGGTTTTGGTGGTTTTTGTTTTTGAGACAGGTTCTACCTATGAAGCCTAGGATGACTTGGAACTCATTATGTAGCCTAGGGTGGTCTAGAGCCCACCATCCTCCTGCTTCAGGCTCCCGAGTGCTGGGATATCAGGCATGTGCCACCACACCCAGCTAAAGTTTTATTGAAACATGACTGTGCTGATTCGTTTGTATGTCCTCTATGGTTGCTTTAGTTACAAGAGCACAACTGAGTAGTAACTATATAATCCACAAAAACCAAAAATACTTACTATCTAGCCCTTCACTAAAAAAAGTTGATGATCCCTGGTCTAAATAATCAAACTCCTGATCTATTCAAAAAGTTTAATAATTTAAATCAAAACAAACCAGTTTGTTTTCATTTTTGTGATAAGCAAACTACAAAGAATTGTTAAAACTGCCAATTTATCTTATTGTCTGCCATTTTGTGGAAAAGACCTTATTGGAGTTACAAGTTTCTTTTAATTACTCACCAAAGGTTGGATGGGTCTAAGTCACATTCCCATTGTCAATCAAGGGAATTGCTGAAGTGAAACCAAATATAGCTGAAATCTTACAAAATCATTTTTAAAACATGTTTCAAAATACTGCCCCATATGGTGACACACACATGTTATCTCAGCACTCGAGAGACTGAGGTAGGAGGATTGCAAGTTCAAGGCCAGCCTGAACTACATAGGGAGACACTGTTTCAAACAAACACCACCCCCCCACACACACACGTACATATATATTCATCATGTAAGCTCACACTACTTATTTCCTTATCTAGAGCAATCAAGCCTAGATGTTGGTGGGCAAATTTGCAAAGTTAGAATTGAGAATCATTTTATATGTGCATATTTGTATATGAAACATATATATAATATATATTATGTATTATATGTTATATGCATATATTCTATTTTAGTTTCTTAATATATAATTGTTGTTGTTGTTGTTGTTAGGTGCCATCGAGTCGGTATCCGACTCATAGCGACCCTCTGTACAACAGGGGAAACACTATTATCAGTGCTTCTCTGCTATGCATAGGGTTTTCAATGGCAGATTGATTTTTGGGAGGGGGTTGCCAGGTCCTTCTCCCAAGCCTACAGCACCTGGTGTTCCCAGGCGGTCTCCCATCCAGGTACTAACCAGGCCCGACCCTGCTTACCTTCCGAGATCTGACAGGATCGGATGCCACAGGGCTATGGCTGCAAGTAATATATAATATACTGTATAATTATATCATATATTATAATACATACATTATTATATGTATACATGTTGTTGTTAGGTGTCATTGAGTCAGTGTCCAACTCACAGTGAACCTATGTACAACAGGAGAAACAGTATTGTTAGTGCTTCTCTGCTATTCATAGGGTTTTCAGTGGCTGATTTTTTTTTGGGGGGGGGGGTTGGGTTGCCAGGTCCTTCTCCCAAGCCTACAGCACCTGGTGTTCCCAGGCAGTGTCCCATCCAAGCACTAACCAGGCCCGACCCTGCTTAGTTTCCCAAATCTGATAGGATCAGACACCACAGTAGTATGGCTGCAGGCATATGTATACATATGTAATATTTGATGATATATATTTTATTTATGCATATATAATATATACATATAAAAATATATTAAATGTTCAATGATATATACATACAAACATACATACATATACACAATGTAAGCATCTTTAACTTAATTAAAAGTGTAATTTATTCATCATTTTATTGAGTAAAGGCCAATGGCTTTTAAGTGCATGTTTGCAATATGGAGTTCCAAGTCTTCTTTGCAAACCCCACATCCTTAATGAGCAGTCTACAATACCAAATTTTAGCTTCTTTAAATAGTAGGAAAACGTGAGGTAACATAAATACAGATTCTTTCAAGACTTTAATGAGTCTCTCCCTAATCTGTAACAGTTTCAGGCTCACCGTAATTCATCTTTGTCAAGTCTTTACAAAGAATTGCATTTTTATAGAAATAATGTTTTTCAAATATATTTCATCTGCTCATATATCATCAAACTAAATTGCATACCTATGATAACAAATGCAAGTGGAAAGAAACACAAGTGATTATAAGCATGCACACAACTCCCCTGTTTGGAGCAAGATGGACGACATAAACTAAAAAGGGGCCTGTGGCCAAAACACCCACCTCAACACTGCCACAATCAGCATGCTCTCTAGGGGAAAAGAGGTACAGGTCAATTCAGCCTGGTGGCAGAGAGCACTTCCATAGTTCTTTGTTACAAGCTAATCAAGCCTCCTAACCTTTATACAGACACTGTTATTTTTATGGAATTTATTCACAAATATTTTTCATGTTCTCAGTGTCCTAAGCTATATTAAATGTTATCTGCCTATACTAAATGATGGGCTGGGGTTTAGCTCAGTTGGGAGAGTGCTGCTCCACACTCTCTGAGGACCCTGATTCAATCCCCAGCACCACAAAAACTGGAGAGGGACATGGCAGTCCACTCCTTGAAACAATCCTGAAACAATCAGCCATTGAAAACCCTATGAGGGTCACTATGCATCGGACTCAACTTGAAGGCACCTAACAACAACAACAACTAAATGAAAGGAGCACACCTTTGTTTGATTTTTCCCCTTCCTTGATCAAAGACTATAACTCTCCCTTTTAACCTGTAAAGCTAGCTTTTCTAATTACAGTCAGGAGCTGGTTTCCTGGGGGAAGACAATGCCTTGAAATTGACATTTCACTCCCTGTGCAACAGTATAAACTTGATATATCTCAGCAGAGCTAGTAGAAAGAGCTCTAAAACCCAAAACTATTTCAGCCATCTGTGACTATCAGTAGAATTGTTTTCATGTACTATTAGGTTCCAGTGCTCATTGACTTTACAAACAACTGGTATATTAACTACGACAAAACAAAATGCATATTCTTCACAATGACACAAGCCCTTGTCCATAGGACTTTCTGTAACGATGGAAATGTTATAGCATCTGTTTAGAGAAGTAGTTTGGAGGTGAGAAGGATGAGATGGAAGGGAGGGGCAGATTACAGAATGGTGCAGAGAGAACTTATAAGCATAAAAAGTATGTTAAATATAGTGATGATTTCAAAATTGTTTTCAATTTGTCACAGTGTATCCTTCATTCTGTACTGTTTAAGTCCATTATATCCCTATAAAGCTGTAATTGTATGGAGGTGTGTGTGCACATGTGTGTGTACACGTGTGCACATGTCCCACTGTGTGAGAAGCATGTAGGGAATATCACTTTTTTCAAAGAGCCACTTTAGGGTATGCAGCTGGAGGTTTACTTCAAGACCATAATCTTTGTCTCTTCTGTCATTCAAAAATGTCAGAACATTGATGGAAGTCAGGGGAACCAGCACTAAATGTCTCCTGGCTGGAGATACATAAGAGGGAGGCAGCAGCCAGACTCCACAGCCTGGGTAGGTAAGTGCAAGGAATTCTTGTTTAATTCTGAATAAGAATGTGGGAGAAGCTGTTGGGGAGTTTAGGCAGGGATTTTATTTTCAGAATTCCCTTCATGGTACTTATTTATATAGATAATACATTCCTATGGCTCAGAAGCTCCATATATATGGAAAAGTATACAATGAAAATTGTTCTGCGATAGTTATCTATTACCATATAACAAATTACCCCAAAACTTAATGGCTTAGAGAAACAAACATTTGTTATTTTGCAATTTCTACAAATCAGGAGTTCAGGGGTGCCTTGGCTGAGTGGTTGGCAGGGAGTTGCAGTCAAGATGTAGTCCAGGAGGCCAAGTACCTGAAGGCTCCCTGGGTAGGTGGCCTGTAGCAAAGATGGGCCCCTCATGTAGGCTGTGCCCAGGAGGCCTCAGTTCCTCCACACACGGACCTTACCACAGAGCTAACTGAAGACCGACACCATGGCCGCTGATTCCAGAGCTAGTGATCCAGGACAACAGGACAGAAGCCAAAGTATCACTATGACTGAGCTTCAGAAGTCAAACTTCTTTATGTTGGCAATGCCTATAGATCCATCAATCAGCCCATTTATGTAGGGTGGGAGAAGCCCCTGAGAATGTGAACCCCAGGAGTGGGGAAGCACTGGAGACCACCTTGGAGGCTGGATAACCCAACCCATCCAGCTTTTCTTTTACTTTTTTTTTTTTGCCAGAAGAATAAACAATGACTTCATCTTTTATGAATTTCCATCTCATTTTTACCTTTCCCAATTTACTCACCTTTGAAAGTCTATTTCAAACTTTACATCCTTCCTGAACTCGCTCTATGTTAGTCTGAAAATATAATCTCTCCTTAAATAAGTCCTTCCAAGCATTTTCAACCTAGATGTGACATCAAAATAAGACCAAAGTAGGAGTGGTGGCGCATTCCTGTATCAGAGCACTAAAGAAGCTGAGGCAGGAGGATCACAAATTTGAGGCCAGCTGAGCTACATAATGAGACCCTTTCTAAATAAATAAATAAATGAATAAATAAATAAATGAACAAGAGAGAGTTTCTAGTAGGAGACATTACAATGAGTTTGGTTTCTGAACAGGTTGAGTTTGAGGTATCAATTTGACAGCCAAGTGAGATGTCTTGAAAGCAGCAGTTTGGTGGACAGACAGATGGATAGATGGATAGATGGACAGATAGATAAGTAGATAGAAGCCTAAAAACAGAAAAGGAGCTAGACACATATATTTTGAGGTCACCAGTTTACGTGTAGGTTTTGAAATCACAAGCTTACCTGTGAACCTTGAGGAACCGCTTAGGTAGAAGTACAGAGTAAAGTAAAGTAGCTGTTCTGGTTGTTATTGATATTTTTATTTTGGGATGAGTAAGATTTATAGGCTTAGGAAAAATAACTTCGTGGAAGAAAGAAGATGAAAATATAGAAGATTCAGGTGCAGTGGCACACATCTGTAATCCCAGTGACTTGGGAGGCAGAGACAGGAGACTCACATGTTTGAGGCCAGAGGCAGCCTGCATAATTTAGCAAGCCCTTGTCTCAAGATAACAAATAGAAAAGGCACTGGAGTACAGCTTAGCTACTGAGCACTTGCAAAGTATGTGTGAGGCCCTGGGTTCAGTCTCCAAGAAATAAAGGAAGGAAGAAAGGAAGGATGGAAGGAAGGAAGGAAGGGAAAATATAGATAAAAGAGGAGATAGATGATGGAGCAAAATGGCAATGAGAAAGAAGGAAATGAGAACAGAGCCCAGGAAGGCACTTTAAACCAAAGGGAAAAGGTGAAAATAACAAGAAGAGGGAACTGGGCACAGTGGCTCACACCTATAATCCCAGCAACTCAGGAGGCAGAGGCAAGAGGGCAAGTTTGAGACCAGAGGCAGCCTGCGTAACTTAGCAAGACCCTGTCTCAAAAAGTAAAACAAAGTGGGCTAGGAATGCAGCTCAGTGGTACAGCACTTACAAAGCATGCAAGCACAAGGCCCTGGGTTCAACTCCCCAGTACCAAAAAAATGAATGAATGAATGAATGAATTTTAAAAGGAGAAGAAAAAAGGAGGCTAGGGCATAGCTCAGTGGTAGAGCACTTGCCCAGTATGTGAAACTCAGGTATAATCCCCGCACAAGGAAGAAGGAGGAAGAGGAGGAGGAGGAGGAGGAGGAGGAGAGGAAGAGGAAGAGGAAGAGGAAGAAGAAGAAGAAGAAGAAGAAGAAGAGAAAGAAGAAGAGGAGGAGGAGGAGGAAGAGGAAGAGGAAGAGGAGGAAGAAGAAAACGATGTTTCGTTCTGAAGCCCAACTACAATTTTTAATATTTTACATAGAAGAATATCAAAACAAATTTCTTGACATAAGGTATCACTTTATAACACATGCTGGCCTCAAACTAGCTATGTAGCCCAGGATGGACTTCAACTCACGATCTTCTTTGCCTCAGCCTCCAGAGTGCTCAGATGACAGGCATGCACCATGCCTAGCAAAATAATTTTGTTGAGTAAAAGAAGTCAGATGAAAAAAAGAGCATATACACTATAATCTATGCATAAAACATTATAAATGCAATTCAGTCTATAGTGATAACAAACCAAGCAGTTGTTGCCTTGGGAATGGGAGAGATGGAGGGATATGTTCACCATCTTGATTGTCATGATGGTCTCATGGTTGTGTATATGGGTGAAAACTTACCACATTCTACATATTAAATATAATGCATATGGTCCAAGGAAGCTTTTAAAAATCATGTTTATTAAAAATAGACAGTTCTATGTCATTTCCAGCACAGCGACACTGTACTTCTCATCTATCCAGTGCAAGATATCACCTCTGTTAATGAGGACAGGGGTACATCAATGACCCTGGACACAGCACATCATGATGTCTGATACGTAGGGAGGTGCCCATTGACGCTACGTAGAGACACAGACCTGGCACATTGTTTAAGTATATTTCTCTGCAATGAGAAAAACTAGTCCCTTTTTGGCTACAGGATGAGGATAAATTCTCTCCCTTCCTAGCTAACTGGCTATGTGCAACCAGTATCATGAGAAAGGATCCTAACCCAGTACAAGCCATGCAGCATGTATTTTCCCATCACCTCTTGGCCCTAATATATCCACTTTTGTATCTGTTTTTTAAACATTTTCCTGCAAGCTTAAAAAAAGTGGTAAATGCTGTCTCAAAGTTAGAACCTACACTTGCTTTCTGTCCGACATATGCATTCTCTTCTTGACTTTCTAATATCATCCATTCTCTTGGTCTCCTCCCAAATTCATTTACTTATAGAAATACTTTCCCCATAAATAAAACCACAGAAAGATAAATAGTACATATTCTCACATGTGGGAGCTAAAAAGTTCATCAAATAAAGATAGAAAGTAGAATACTGGTTACTAGAGCCTGAGAAGGGTATGGAGACTTGAGGTGATTTTGGAAAGAGGGTGGTTAACAGGAATAGAGTACAAATGGGGAAGAGGAATAACTTCAAATGTTGTATAGCACAATAGGGTAACTATGGCTGATAATAATTAATTGAATATTTCAAAAGAGCTAGTAGGGATGATTGTGAATGTTCCCAATACAAGAAATGATGTCTGAGATGATAGCTATGTCAAATATGCTAACTTGATCCTTACATTTTGTGTACATGTATAGAAATGCCGCATTGTACCCTATAAATAGTGTGTCAATTAAAATGCAAATCTGTTTAGAAATAAAAATAAAAAAATAAAACCTCCCTAACTGATCCTATTTTGAGTGTGCCAGTAGCTTTCTATTGGAATCCTGATTATTACACTGTGTAATCTTATAATGCTCCCATAATACATGGAAAATAACACTGATCTAAAAATAACATGTTTCAAAGCACACAGAAATCCCAAGCAGGATTCCCAATTTTAAAGGAGAGATACTGTAATTATCACCATAGTTCATCTTTGAAGTTTCTTCATACTTAATTTATACACTGTATTTCTTTTTATTCAAACTACAAACTTATCTGAAACACAGCATTGGCAAAGGATTAATTATACTCATTCAAGAAACTCCCTTAAACTGTTGGTAATCCATTGAATGCTCTACAGGACAAAAAAAATCCAGAAAATATTTGACATTTTCTTTAATAATAAAAGCAGAAATTATAAGTATGTAAGTATATTATCCGGGAGAAGGACATGGCAATCCACTCCCGCGGCAATCCCGAAACAATCAGCCATTGAAAACCCTATGAGGGTCGCTAAGAGTCGGACACGACTCGACGGCACCTAATAACAATAACAACAAGTATATTATCCAGCCAAAGTGGAATGAAATTAGAAAACAATAGTGAAAGGAAATTAGAAAAAAATATTTTAAATATGGAAATTAAATAAACTACTTCTAATAACCAATGAATCAAAGACGAAATTGCAAAGTATTCACACTTTGTGGAATTAAAATGCAAATACAGCACACCAAAACATATAGAATGCATTGAAAGGACAAAATTTATAGCCTTAAATGCCTATGTAACAAAAAGAAACTCTCAAGTCAACAATTGCTATAGTTTGTATTGGGAATGTTCCCCAAAGGCCCATGTGTCGAAGGCATAGTCCTCAGCTTGGCCAAATTGGAAGGTGATAGAAACATGTAAGATGTAGAGCTAAAGGGAAGTCTTTGGTCATTGGGGATATGCCCTAGAAGAGGAATGTAGGACACTGGTCTCTCTGTCTTTTTTCAGTTCCCAGCCACCATGAGGTGAGCAGCTCTGCTCTACCATACACCTCCCACTGTGATATACTGCCTTGCCACAGGCCCAAAACCTATAGGGCTGACTGGCCATAGACTGAAACCTCTGAAACTGAGCCAAAATAAACCTTTTCTCTTTTTATGTTGATTATCTCAGGTATTTTGTTGCAGTAACAGAAAACTAACTAGCATAATAATCCAATCTTTCGCCTCAAGAAAGTAGTATAAGAAAATAAAACTAAGCTCAAAGCAAGCCCAGGAAAAGAAATAATAAAAATAAGGGCAGAAATTTAAAATATAGAATTTTAAAAATCAACAAAAGCAAAGTTCTTTCATAGAAAAAATTAACAAACTGATAAACCTTTAGATTGACCAAGAAAAAAAAGACAGAAGATTCAAATTATTAAAATCAGAAATGAAAGAAGAGATACTACTACCAATCTTTCAAGGAATAAAAATGAACTATAGGGGAACAATGAAAAGTTGCATTCTAAGAAATAAGACAACCAAGTTAAAATGGAAAAATTCCTAGAAAGTTACCAACTACCAAAATGACTCAAGAAGCAATGGGAAATCTGAAGACATACATAACAACTAAAGAGATGAAGTAATCAAAAAAATTTCACACAGAGAAAAGCCAATGACCAGATGGCTTCATTAGTGAATTCTTCCAAATGTTCAAAGAAGATATAAAATGAATTCTTCAAAAAACATTAGAAGAAAAACTCTCTGACTCTTTCTATGAGGTCAAAGCGATAACAAAGATATTACAAGGAAGCTAAAGAAATATCCCATTGAGGACACAAGATGCAAAAATCCTCAACAAAATACATATGCTCCTCAACCTACAATAAGATTACATCCCAATCAACTGATCATAGATTGCATATATCATAAGTTGAAGATGTATTAATATACCTAATCCACCAAACTTCATAGTCTAGCAACCCAAGACATTATACAATATCTGCCATTTGCCCTCATGATCAAGTGGCTGTCCAACAGCTGCAGCTTGCTACCTTTACTCAGTATCATAAGAAAGTATTATACCATACATTACCAGCTCAGAAAAAATGCAAAATTCAAAGTATGGTTTCTACTGAATATGTATCATTTTTAGACTATTGTAAAGTTGAAATAAATCATAAGATAAACCATTACAAATTGGTAACTGACTGTACTAGTATCCAAGTCCAGCAGAAAGATTTACATATCATGACCATGTAAGACTTATCTCAGGAATACAAGGTTAGTTTAACTTCCAAAAAATCAGTCATATCAATATCACTAAAATACAAATATAAACTACACAATCATTTTAATAAATACATAAAAGTACTTAGCAAAATTCAACATTTCTCATTAAAAAAACACTCAAAACTAGGAATAGCAATGACTATGTTTATAACTATGAGAACATTGATGAATTTACTCTGAGTTAATTTCTGGGTAGTTAAATGATGAGTAAACTTTATCACCTTCATATTGTTTATTTGTGTTTTGTTAATGTTTTAGCATTTTTCTGCAATAATCAATTCTCACAATAAAACAGCAGAAAGGAACAACGCTGCATCTTATTTTGTGTGTGTGTAAACATGACCATGGGTAGTGTACCTGAAGACATCTCAACTTAGTATTGTTTTTATTACATAACTCGGGTTCTGTCATTCAATCATTTTATTGTCATTCTATAGTCATACATAAGTGATGCACTTATGTATGTTGACCGAGATCTTGGTCTCACTGTGACCTCTACCGTGATTCAGATGTTGATGTTCTTACCAAGCAGGTGGATAAGTAGCACCCACTGTATCACATTGCTCTAAGAGTTTTTCCTGTGTAACAGGTTTGCAAGAGGTGAGAAGACATAAATTGCTGGCACAAAGTGGATGCTCCAAAACTGATCATGAAAAGTGTTTCATTCTCCAAAAGCTATTTTCCCTTGTGCCATATATTGCACCGGAATTAAAAATGGTTATCACTAGTAAGTAATGTTTATTCTTGTTAAAATGAAATGGTTTATAAATGTAGCAGAATGATCCACCAAAGAGCTGAAGGCAAAGTGTGTGTGTGTGTGTGTGTGTGTGTGTGTGTGTGTGAGAGAGAGAGAGAGAGAGAGAGAGAGAGAGAGAGAAAGAGAGAGAGATTAATCTTAATTTCCCACAAAACACTATTTTGAAACTCCCATTGCTATAGAAAATAACAGCATATTTAGTTTTTTGCTTTTGTTTTTATTTTTGTTTTTGTGTTTGTTTGTTTGTTTGATTTTTGGTTTTTTTGGCAGTACTGGGAGTTGAACCCAGGGCCTCACACTTGCATGCTCTGCAAGTGCTGGAACACTGAGCTGCATCCTCAACCCATTTTTTTTTTTACCCATTTTTTTAGGGTCTCGCTAAATTACACAGACTGCCTCTAGTCTCAAACTTGCAATCCTCCTGCCTCTGCCTCCCAAGCCGCTGGGATTACAGGAGTGTACCACCGCGCCTGGTGATCATATCTAGTTTCTTTAAAACTTGGAGCAATGAAATGAATTCATAAAGAACTTAGTGGACCGTTACTACCAAAAATAGATCTTTATAAAGCTTCAAGAAAGTTTGTGAAATTCGTTATCTTCAGTTTTCAAATACATATGTTGTCGTTGTTGTTAGGTGCCAACCAGTCAGTATCCAACTCATAGTGGCCCTGCATACAACAGGCGAAACACTATTGTCAGTGTTTCTCTGCTGTTCATAGGGTTTCCAATGGCGGATTGATTTTTGGGAGTGGGTTGCCAGGTCTGTTTCCCAAGCCTACAGCACCTGGTGTTCACAGGTGGTCTCCCATCCAAGTACTAACCAGGCCCGACCCTGCTTAGCTTCTGAGATCTGACAGGATCGGATGCCACAGAGCTATGGCTGCAGGCTTCAAATACATATGGCTGGAAGTAAATCTTAGGTAACTGACAATATTTATATTTTCCTAATGGTCATGCTTGGCTGGGGTTTAGCTCAGTTAGTAGAGTGCTGCCCAGCACTCTCTGAGGCCCTGGGTTCGATGCCCAGCACCACAAAAATGGCAGAAGGATGTGGCAACCCACTCCCAAAGCAATCCCGAAACAACCAGCCATTGAAAACACTATGTAGGGTCACTATGAGTCGAACCCAACTTGACAGCACCTAACAGCAACAATGGTTAAGCTACATCATTGGATTAGCCATCTTAAAGTATCTTCTCTCATCACATATTTTATGAACTCTAACTGCAGCAAAACTTCATATGACTCACGTCCCCTACCACCACACCTCCCCACCACATTTTGCTTTGCCTTCTTTTATAAGCAGTATTCACCTGTTTTTCATGAGTGGAACTGGCAGTAAGCAGAATAAAATTACTGAAATAAGAGACATCCTTTTTGTGTGGAATTGTGATGCTTCTCAAATACCCAGAAATCTTTAAAGAAGAGATATTTTAAAACTTAATAAAAGGCCGTTAAGATTATCATTAAAACTTTTGCAGTTTTGAGATTGGAATAAATACTTCACTGTAATTACAGTAATAGAGCTTCCAAATATTTATGTGACAAACTAAAAGATGAGAAGATTAATTTCTTTACTGCAATTAAAAAAAAAAACCACTCCAGACTGAATATTGTAACTCACTGTGCTGCTTTTGGAACATTGTGACTTAAAATGCTGAGCCGGAGTTTTCTCCATTATTTTGACAGCAAATGAAATTATCCACACCACTGGGTGGATTAGAATACACAAAATCCACATGAGGGCCACTCCTAAAACCAATGAATCCCTGCTTTCTACTCTTCCCAGGCCCTCAGATCGAAGTGCCGTCAGCTTTGCTCTTGGTTGCATTATAGGAAATCAAAACATGAGTTGATGAATCACTTTTGACCTAATAAACAATTTTTAGAAGTGTTAAATATCCCTACCATTTAATAAAAAATATTACTACTACTTCCCAAAATGTCATAATGTCATAAGGATAAGAGATGGCATTGAGAATCAGTGATCTCTCTTGACCTAGAATAAAATTTAAACACTAAATGAATAAAGTATAGTCATTTACTCAACAGAACCTTATTTTGGTATGCCCCTAATATTTTGAAACTGTTTTCTTCCTTCCCCAAATAATTTTTCTGTTTTCTCCATAATACTCTACCTAATCCCTATTTATGGGAGAAGGATGCGGCAATCCACTCCCAAGGCAATCCTGAAACAGTTAGCCATTGAAAATCCTATGAGGGTTGCTATGAGTCAGAGATGAGTCCACGGCACCTGACAACAACAACAACAAATCCCTGTTTAGGCTTCCCTGGACCTTTACCTTTACATAGACTTTTGGATGCATGTAAATTCCAACTAAACATAAAGCTCTTAGAGATCACTGACTTACTATTATTCATTCTTATCAATTATTTTAAGAATAACATTTTATCATGTAACTTTTTTTACAAATATTTCATCAGTGTCCTTGCAATACACAAAATGCATCTCACCAATTGTAGACATCATTGTTTCAAAAAATACAAAGCTACTCTAAAGTAAGATGTTTTCAGTTAAAAAAATTTTTTTTACATTTTAAGATAATGCTGGAATATCAGTTTTACTGCATCTTACATAAAATTAGAAATTGAGTTTTTAATTTAAAATACATGATTATTAAAATTTTAAAATAAGAATCTTTGATTTATAAAACTTAACATCAATCTTTGTACTACTCATACACAGCCACTGCTCCTCATACTCTTTTTCTCTTAAAAGATTCCAAATTTTCACATTTTGCAATATTGATTATAGATTAATATCTCTTAAAGCCAGACATCGTAGTGCATACATGTAATCCAACTACTTGATAATCTGAGGCAGGAAGATCTCAAGTTTGAGGCCAGTCTGAGTTACATAGCAAGACCCTGTCCCAAAGGGAAAAAAAAGAAAGAAAGAGTTATTTCTTAACAATCATTTTTTCAAAGATGAAATACAGTGTGGTAAGGAGAAAAAAGTAGCTTCCAAACCTTTTGTTCTTGATTAAAAAACATAAACATAGATAAGATTAAATCATGAAGCTACCAAGCATTTTGTAGATTCTATATATTTTACTTCATCAGTAAGGGTGCATGATATGATATTTTACGTATAAAGACTGGTTTTTAGAAAAACTTATACCCTGCAGTTCTCTGAGTCCTCAAGAGTAAATGACTTTCATTTAATTTTCTTACTCATAGGAAAAATATTTATCTCATGACTTAAAAATCCTTCCTAAATCAAATATATAGTTATTGTAAAGAAAAAAGTAGTTAATCTAACAATGCAATTATAAGCCATAAAACCTGCACAGTTCAGTATTTACTTAATTTTATTACCATCTAATTTGAAGAGAAATAACCCTTCTGAAAGGATTTAGACTCAAATCAAAGTCTGTAAATATTTTTCTCACTAGTTTTATTTCTCTGTGTGTGTGTGGTTTCTTTTTTTCTTTTTTCTTTTCTGGCTTTTTTTTTTCTTCTTCTTCTTCTTTTAAATCCCACAAAAACAATTATGATTCTGGAACACAGCTGCCCTTGTTAGCATTCCAAAAATCAAAGCTCTAAACTGCCTTGGCCAGGGACCCTCCAGAAATAATGAAGTCCAGCTTTCACATGGAAGATTAACATGTTTAAAAGTGCAGCTTAGAGCTCTTATCATGGGACAAGCCACCTATGTCTCTTTATCAAATCAAAAGGTCTAAAATAATTAGATATAAAATGAGTAAATGTCCTCTAAGGAGAGGTATCATTCCTTAACTCTGTCAAACACTACCAAATGAATACTCTGATTCTATTTTTAAACACTGAGTGCTCAGAAGTTTAAAGACGGGTGGAGGCAATGGTGATCGCAGCTATCACTAGACTTTGAGTGTAGGCCAAATATTTTCTTTAACACCTTAATTTCCTTTCATCTTTACAACCATCTAGGAATACTATGAACAGCACTGTTTTAGATGAAGAAACTGAGGTGCAGAAGTAACTTCTCCCCGTCACTTAGTAAGTGGCAGGCTCTAGATGTGAACTGATGAGCCAAGATTTGAACTTAATGACAATTCTTGATGCTCTAAAATAAGGGATTTTTTTCTTAGTCATGTTTTTCCATGTAACTGTAACCCTAACACCCCAACCCCAGTCTTTGACCACCCCATGTCACCAATTTTTGGTTTGCATGTTTGCTTTTAACAAAGAAGTTGCTCAATTCATGTTTATAAGATATTGTCACACTGGAAGAGTAACAATTTAAAACATTATACCATGTAAGGATTAGAAGCTCTTTCAGATCCCTTATGACATTAACAATGGCAGCAAATTAAATACAATCCTCTCAGTATCACTGTAAATACTCATATAACAGTATACACAAGCTCAAATAATTTGCCCCAGAGCAATATCCATATAGTGTGTGGCTGTGCTTTTACACAGCTGAGTTTAAAACCGATATAATTTACTCCAGAGTCTATATTCCATAATAGGCTAAACCATATTTGTACTAACAAGCCTGCCGTAGAGAAGATATTTAGGACAATCCTCAGTAGATCCAAGGGACAGCAGGTTAGTTTGGGTCTCAATCTAAATCATAGTGCGTCAGATGTATGCAGCTTTGGGAAGAATTCTGTATTTCTCAGAAACAGATTTGTTGTTGTTGTTGTTAGGTGCCGTCGAGTCAGTGTCCGACTCATTGCAACCCTCACAGTGTTTTCAATGGCTAACTGTTTCGGGATTGCCTTGGGAGTGGATTGCCAGGTCCTTCTCCTATTTTTGCGGTGCTGGGAATCAAACTCAGGGCCTCAGACACTGCAGCGCAGCGCTCTACCAACTGAGCTAAATCCCAGCCCTCAGAAACAGATTTAGGAATCCCAAATTCCCGAGAATTCCAACCCAAGAAGTAAGCCATATGCAATTGGATCCCTTCCTTTTTCTAATAGGGCACAAACCCAAGGGCTTGAGAGTGGCCCAGCTAATTAGGTCTTAGCCAAACGGAGAGCCCTTTTCTTTAAATCTGGCTTCTCACCCCAGCCATAAAAAGCAATTTCAGTTCAAGACTGTCACTTCATTGGTTCTCACCCTCATCTGACTTCCTGGGCTCCTCCTGCACAGCCCTGTCTCAGGATGGAGCCGCAGGTCTTTACCTCCCAGCAAAGCACAGTGCCTTGAAGATGTGTGCTCGGCTTTTATGCTCACCCGCTGAACTCATTCCAAAACCTTTGCTCCTTTTAGCTTCAACCACCTTCCCTGAGGAAGGCACTGCTTTGGAAGCTTGTGCATGTAAGAGGAAGTTTGTTTACCCTTAGAAAAGTCCAGCAAAATTAACACTCAAGCAATTCTTTTGTGCCCTTTGGCAGCCCCTATCACTAATGGCCCCAAATCACAATAGCCCCAGTCACACAACCTTGCCTGGCAAGACTTAAAACCCCCAAAATAGTAATAGTAAAACCTTTCCACTTTAAAATGTTACCTTTTTATATATGCTCCTCGTACTCATTCAACCCATCTAATGAAGCAAGCCCCTGACTTAGCAAATATTATCTTGCTTTCTAAAATATATGGTGGTACAATTTTAGACCTAAAGATGTTGTTGTTGTTAGGTGTTGTCAAAACACTATTGTCAGTGCTTCTCTGCTATTCATAGGGTTTTCAATTGATTTTTGGATGTGTGTTGCCAGGTCCATCTCCTAAGCCTACAAGCACCTGGTGGTCCCAGGAGGTCTCCCATCCAAGTACTAACCAGGCCTGACCCTGCTTAGCTTCTGAGATCTGACAGGATCAGATGCCACAGGGCTACGGCTGCAGGCTAAAGATATTAGTAATCATTTTTTCCAATTGCTTCCTTTTTCCAGAGACTTAATCGAAGGCCCATAGGGTTCAAGTGTCTTTTCCAGTTAAATAGTGGGGTGGGTTCTGCTAAATAATCATCTCAGTTATTTTCTAGTAGAAAACTGTTTAAGAAGAAAAGCATTGGGCGAGGTGAAGCACACCTGTAATCCCAGCGACATGGGAGGCAGAGGCAGGAGGATCGCAAGTTCAGAGGAAAGGCAGTCTGAGTAATTTAGCAAAATCTTGTCTCAAAAAAAGGAAAAAACTGGGCTGAGGGTGCAGCTCAGTGGTCCAGCACTTGCAAAGCATGCAAGCCCGAGGCCGAAAGAAAAGAAAAGAAAAGAACAGGGAAGGAAGGAAGGAAAGAAGGAAAAAAAGAAAGAAAGAAAGAAGGAAAGAAAGGCATAAATAAATAAATAAATACATCTGTTGAAGACTTAGGTCACATTAAATGGCAAATCTGGCACCAAGAAACGGTATGGAAAATGAGTGGAAAAGGAAGTACTGAAAATGGCACTTAATCAAATAAATGGCTTTTTCTCTAAGTAACAGAACACTGCGATAATGATACTCTGCCATGAATCCTCCTTTCACTGGGGCTATTTTCCCCATAAGATGAATCAGATTTGCCGGGATGTACCACCCACCTCATAAAACAACACGCTTATTTTGTTGAGAACGGTCACTATGTTGTCAGCAGAGCAGTGATCAGCCAGTGTGCTCACATTTGCTAGGGAGCCAACAAACATCATGGAGACCAAGCTAAATTTATTAGGCAACTAGAACTTCCCTTTTTTATTGTCTCTCAGATAATAAAGCTCATCAATTCAGGAAGCAAAGGTGGATGTGCTAGTCTTCTTAACAATCTAACTCGAAATCAGCCACAACAGAGGGAGCCTTAGAGAAAGGCTGTGCCCAGCAACATGCTCACAGACAAGCCGCCACACGGCTGCACCCCCACCTTCTGCACACAATCGTGCATCTGGAACAAGTCTTTATTGAAGAGACTTCAGGCAGCAAAACACAATTCTTCAGGTTCCAACTGTAGAAGCTGGAGCCTATGCGCTGGGCGGGGTGGCTCCCACGTGTAATCCCAGCAACTAGGGAGGCTGAGGAGGAGGATCACGAGTTTGATACCAGAGGCAGCCTGTGTAATTTACCAAGACTCTGTCTCAAAATAAAAAGTAAAAAAATGGCCTTGGGGTGGGCAGCCTAGTGGTAGACCACTTGTAAAAGCATGTGTGCGGCACTGGGTTCAGCCTACCATGCGCTCAAGAGAGTGGGCGGGTGCACAGTAGAGAGGTAAAAGTTTAGGGGAAGGTAGCTGTGCAGAGGAGAAGGACCCGGCAATCCACTCCCAAGGCAATCCCTTAACAGTCTGCCATTGAAAACCCTATGAGGGTCGCTATGAGTCGGATACTGACTCGACAGCACCTAACAACAACAAGATATGCAGAGGCCTCTGAGTGCTAGCCACCTAGACACAAGGGGGAGCCTGCAGAGGCCAGTAACTGAGTCTCACTGGACTCAGCTCTGCTGATCTTGTACCAATTCCAGGGAGGCTTTGGAATAAGGGATCAAATAAGAGAACCAGGAATTTAAAAGACATGGCATTTTAATGTAAATACTGAAACTAATAATCATAATCTCATGCAAAACAATAATTCTTTGAGTGTGATTTTTAAAAAGTAGCTAGGTTGTCTCTTGCTTTGCTCAGGAACTATTTAGTGAAGAGATTGTTTAAACCTTGGCTGGACATACTGCCTATCATTTTCTTCAAAAGATTGTAGCATCATTGGTGGGATGCTTTGGGTGTGCACCACACTGGTTGCAATCTATAACCAGAGGGCAGTTAAACCACCTTTTGATGTGATCTTTTTTTTTGTCTGCCTCAGAGTAGGGCTTTCATAGGGAGTTCTAGTGCAGAGATTGGGGCAAGTCCCAGCAACAAATTGTATAGTGCTTCTGAACATTTTGTGAATACATGTTTGTAGGAACAGCAGAATGAAGTCTGAGACTTGTTTGCATTGTCACAGGAAAGTGTTATGGGAAAGAACCCATGCTCCCCAAGACATTAGTCCTCAGAATTACTAAGAGTACTTTCTATAAGAATCTGACCATGGTCAAATGGCCAAATAGCTTGGGACTGTGTGCATCACAAAAGAAAAAGGGAAAAGAAGATTATCTACATACCATGTGGAGAGAAAGCCCAGCAAAGAGAAATATTCAAGGGAAAAATAAAAGAGTCAAAGGTCTCTCAATGATCTTTGTTCTCAAAGATGTTACTCACAGCTATTGGTCTGAACAAAATCTTTCTGCCAAGTTGATTTCCTCTTCCAACTTTCCCTTCGTTTCAATCAATATGTGTAATTAAGATGGATTGTGGAAAATAGAACCCTCCTGGGACCTTGGTATTATTCCTGTGGCTACTCCCTGAGGCACCCATTGTTATTCACCATCTGCTGTTTCATTGAAGAGACAGGTGACATAGTAGTTAAACTCCTGGATCCCAGGGCCAGAGGGGTTAAGTAGGAATCCTGGCCCAGCCATTCGCGAAATGCAGAACCTTAAATAAGTCATTTAACTTTGATGTACCTTTGCTTTTCCCACCTGTAATAGGACTTATCTCATGGGTTGTAGTGAAGTTAGCTTATGTGATATAATAATGACTCATATATAATTAGTATTAGAAATATTACTTATCATCAAGCATTGTGGCCTATAATCCCAGAGACATGGGAGGCTGAGGGAGGAGGATCATGGGTTGGAGGCCAGAGGCAGCCTGTGTACCTTAGTGACATTCTGTCTCAAAATAACAAAAAATAAATAAAGATAAATAGGCTGAGGGTGCAGCCCAGTAGTAGAGCACTTGCAAAGAATGTATGAGGTCCTGGGTTCAACCCCCAAGTACCGCAAAAATGAAAAAGAATATTACTTATCATCACAGGCATTTCTATCATACCTTGCTGTGTATTTTCTGGGGCGGGGGAGTCTGCGTTCCATAAAACTGTGCTTTAAAAACAAACATAGGCCCAAAGGGGGTAGGGGAGAAGGAAAAGAAGTACCTCTCAAGATCTATGCAATCTGTTATCAGTGCACTATCAAAACCTATAGCTGGTACAGATAGCTTAGACAGCCCAGGCAGGCAATTTGCTAATAGCTAAAAGGTATCTTTAAAGTATTTACTGATGAAGATCAAAGCTCATAGCCCTCAGTATGGATTGTGACTGAACATCAACAAAACAAAAATGCTTACAACTGGGTCAGTATGCAACTTCACATTAAATGGAGAAAAGATTGAGGTTGTCCATGATTTTGCTTGGCTTGGCTCTATAATCAACACCCATGGGAGCAGTGGTCAAGAAATCAAAAGACACATTGCTTTGGGAAAAGCTGTGGCAAAGATCTCTTTAGAGTATTGAAAAGCAAAGATGTCACATTGAAGACAAAGGTGTGTCTGACTCATGCCATGGTGTGTTCAGCCACATGATATTTTTGTGAAGACAGGAAAAGAATTGATGCTTTTGAATTATGATGCTAGATACAAATATTAAATATACAATGAACTGCCAAAAGAACCAACAGATCTGTCCTAGAAGTGCCACCAGAGTGCTCCTTGGAAGCAAGGATGGCTACGCTTCGTCTTACATATTTTGGACATGTAGTCAGGAGGGCCCAATTCCTGGAAAGATATCATGTTTGGGAGAGTAGTAGGTCAGATAAAACAAGGAAAACCCTCCACTAGATGGATTGACACAGTGTCTACAACAATGGGCTTAAACATAAATAAGATTGTGTGCCTGGCATAGAATTGGGAAGTGTTTTGATCTGCTGTATATAGGGTCGCTATGAGTTGGACACGACTGGACTGGACTCGATGGCACCTAACAACAACAACAACAAAAGGTATCTCAGCAGATGGGTAGAACACGTGAAAACAGTGGAAATGCTGGTAACACTTCAGGATGAGCAGAATGGTGGGCGGTGGGAGAGAGCCAATAGATACAGCTTTGGACCAGTGATGCTGGTGTTGAGGTGATTCCAGGAGGCAACGAAATCCACAAGAAATGGCAAACTGTGCAAGGTCAGGGTAGCCCATCAGGGAAGGTGGCTCTGCGTCCAAGTGCTCGTTTTAAATTTTTGCAAAATACAACACAAAGGGCTTCTGAGCCAGGCATGGTGTCACATAGCTGTGATCCAAGCACTCAGGAAGCTGAGGAAGGAGTATCACAAGTTCTAGGCCAGCCTAGGCAACATAGCAAAACCTGTCTCAAGAAAGGGAGGCAGGGAGATTTCTGCTAACAGGGTAATTATTTACTACAAGCTCTACATTGATAGAGAATATTAAGCAATTTACTGTTTCCACACATCTGGCCACCTCCTCTCATCAGCTTTTTTCAGTACTAAAGTGGCGTGAGAAAACTGAAAGTACTTTGAAAGACTCAGGAATTGGGTAACATAAAAAATGTATTGCCATAGCAAGGTCAGCCCACAGAAACGAGTCCTCCCAGGACTGACCCTGAACCCCAGTTCTCCTGGGGTTATATAGTTTACAGGGTGGGGGTTGTCAGCTGAAACCACATGTGTACTGCCTACATGATCATCTGTAAGTGGGTTAAGCTAGTTACCATGGAAACAGGCAGGTAACATCTACATGATACAGGAAATTAGGACATGGCCAACAGGGTGGAGAATACATTCAATAGACTGAGTTTAGAAGTTGGAAGAAATCGAGAAGCAGCCATCAGGGTGGAGAGTAGACAATAGGCTGGGTTTAGCAATTGTTAAGAAATGGGGAAGTGGATTATAGGGCGGAGACAGGCAGATAAGCAAGGAGACGGGAGGTGACCTACTGGATGGAATGTATAAGTTTAAAACAAGGAACATTAAGTTCTAGTAATTACATTTTAAGCAAACATTATGACATCTTAACTTTTGATTTAAATTCTTCTGCAACAGCATTTCACTATCTATCTGCCCAAGTCTGTCAGTACCCATTAGTTTGTAACTTGTGGGAAAGAGAGATATGAAATATTAGTCTCCTATTTAATAAATTTTCCCATTTTAAAACAAGGGTACTGAGGAAAGAATAATGAATTCCTCCAACATTATACAGCCATGTAGAGTTCAAGTTCATGGTCCACGCCCCAAGTTGACAGCCTGTCAGTCAATGTATTTTTAGGATTAAGAAACTAAACAGGGACGGGAGTTTTAGCTCAATAGTAGAGCACCTGCCTAGCATGCATGACACCCTAAGTTTGATCCTCAACACTACAAAAAAAGAAAAACAAAAGAAAACTATTAAAGTCATTAATTCTATTGTGTCATTGTTGTTGACTCAAGTTGAGTCCAACTCATAGTGAACATGTACAGCAGAAGGAAACACTCCCCAGTTCTGTGCCAGGCACAGGATCTTACTGATGTTGGAGCCCATTGTTGTAGTCACTATGTCAATCCATCTAGTTGAGGGTCTTCCTTTTTTCATTGACCTGACACTCTCCCAAACATGAGGGATTGATCCCTCCTGACTACATGTCCAAAATACGTAAGATGAAGTCTAGCCATCCTTGCTTCCAAGGACCACTCTGGTTGCACTTCTAGACAGATCTTTGGTTTTCTTCAAAGTCCATGGTATATTCAATATTTGTACCCAGCACCATAATTCAAAAGCATCACTTCTTCTCCTGTCTCAATGTTCAATGTCCGACTTTCATAACCATACGATGCAACTGAAAATACCATGGTGTGAGTCAAGTGCATCCTCGTCTTCAATGTGATATCTTTACTTTTCAGTACTTTAAAGAGGTCTTATGCCACAGCTTTCCCCAATGCAATGCATCTTTTGATTTCTTGACTGCTGCTTCTGTGGGTGTTGACTGTAGAATCAAGTAAAGCAATCTCAATTTGTTCTCCATTTATTATGAAGATGGGTACTGACCAAGTTGTAAGGATTTTTGTTTTGTTGATATTGAATTGCAATCCATACTGAAGGATGCATTCTTTTATCTTCATTAGTAAATGTTTCAAATCCTCTTCACTTAGAGCAAGGAGAGTTGTGTCATCTGCATAACACAGGTTGTTAATGAGTCTTTCTCCAATCCTGATGCCATATTCTTCTTAAAGTCTAGCTTCATGGATTATTTGCTCAGCATAGAAATTGAAGAGGTAGCCAGGTGCAGTGACACACACCTGTAATCCCAGCATCTTGGGAGGTAAAGACAGGAGGATCGCAAGTTCCAGACCAGAGGCAGTCTGCATAACTTAGCAAGACCCTGTCTCATAAAGTAAAAAAATAATGGGCTGGGGGTGCATCTCAGTGGTCCAGCACTTGCAAAGCATGCAAGCATGAGGACATGGGTTCAACCCCCAGTACCACAAAAAAAAAAGAAAGAAAAGAAAAGAAAAGAAAGAAATTGAAGAGGTATGGTGAGAGGATACAGCCCTGAAGCATACCTTTCTCAACTTTAAGCCAGTTAGTGTTGCCTTGTTCTGTTTGAATGACTGCCTCCTGATCCATGTAAAGATTCCTCATGAGTACAATTAAATGTTCTGATATTCCCATTCTTTGCAGTTATCCATAATTTCTTATGATTCACACATAATTACCTATGATTCATATACCTTTGCAAAGTCAATAAAACGCAGATAGACATCTTTCTGGTAATCTCTGCTTTTGGCTAATATCCATCTGACAGTGGCAAGGATGTCCCTGGTTCCACGTGCTCTTCTGAATCCAGCTTGACTTTCTGGTAGTTCTGTGTCTATATATTGCTGCAATCACTTTTGAATGATCTTTAGTAAAATTTTACTTGCATGTGATATTAATGATATTGTTCAATAGTTTCCAGATTCAGTTGGATCCGCTTTCTTGGTAACAGGCACAAATATGGATCTCTTCCACTCAGTTGGTCAGGTAGCTATTTTTCAAATCTCTTGGCATATGCAAGTAAACTGCTGTTTGTTGAAACATTTCTATTGGCATTCGGTCAATTCGTGGAGCCTTGTGTTTCACCAATTCCTTCAAGGCAGCTTCCACTTTATCCTTCGATACCATTTGGCTCCCGATCATGTGCAATCTCTTGAAATGGTTGGTCATCCATCAATTCTTTTTGGTATAATGTCTCTGTGTATTCCTTCCATCTTCTTTTGATGTTTCTTGCATCATTTAATATTTTCCCTGTAGAATTCTTCAGTATTGCCACTTGACTCTTGAATTTTTTCTTCAATTCTTTAAGCTACAGAAAAACAGAGCATGTTCTTCCCTTTTGGTTTTCTATCTCCACCTCTTTGCACATGTCATTATAATATTTGATTCTGTCATCTCAAGCTGCCCTTTGAAATCTGTTTAATTTCCCTAACTTCATCATGTCTACCTTTTACTTTACCTGCTTGACATTCAAAGGCAAGTTTCAGAGTCTCTTTTAACACCTAATTCGGTCTTTTCTTTTTTTCCTATCATTTTAATAACCTTTCCTTTCCTCATGAATGATGTCTTTGAGGTCTGGTCTTTAATCATTAGTGTCTAATGCATCAAACCTGTTCTTAAGGTGGTCTCTGAACTAAGGTGGGATATACTCAAGGTGATACCTTGGCTCTCGTACACTTGTTCTAATTTTCTTCAGTTTCAGTTTGAACCTGAATATGAGCAAATGATGATCTGATCCACAATCAGCACCTGGTCTTGTTCTGATATTTGATATTGATGTTTTCCATCTTTTTCCACAAATGTAGTCAATTTGGTTCCTGTGTGTTCCATCTGGTGAATTCCATGTGTATAGTCACTATTTATATTGGTGAAAAAATATATTTGCAAGAAAAGGTCACTGATCTGACAAAATTCTATCAGGCAATCTCCAGCATCGTTTCTATCACAAAGGTCATATTTTCCAACTAATGACCATTCTTTTTTTCCAAGTTTTGCATTCCAGTCACCAGTAATTATCAGTACATCCTGAATGCATGTTCAATCTATTTCAGATTGCAGGAACTGGTAAAAATCTTCCTTATCTTCATTTGTGGGCTTAGTGGTGGATGTGTAAATTTGAATAATAGTCATATTATATGGCCTTCCTTGTAGGTGTATGGATATTGTTCTATCACTGTACTTCAGGACGTATCTTGAGATGTCTTTTTTTGATGATGAATGCAACCTCAATTCTCTTTGTCATCCCGACATAGTAGATCATATGATTATCTATTCAAAATGGCCCATGCCAGTCCATTTTACCCTAATGCCAGATGTTAATATTTATGCATTCCATTTCTCCTTTGATGATTTCTAATTTTTCTAGATTTATGCTACATATATTTCACATTCCAATCATTAATGGATGTTTACAGTTATTCCTCCTCATTTTGAATCATGCCAAATCAGCAAATGGGGGTCCCTGGGGTTTTACTCCATTTCTGTCATCAAGGTAAACTCTACTTTGATGAGGTAACTCTTCCGCAGTAGTCTTTTGAGTGTCTTCCAATCTGGGGAGCTCATTTTCCGGCACCATATCTGGCAGTGTTTCTCGGCTATTCAGAGGGTTTTCAATAGCTAATTGTTTCCAGAGTGGCCTGCAAGGTCCTTCTCCCTAGTCTGTCTTAGTCTGGAAGCTCAGCTGAAACCTGTCCACTAAGAGTGACCTGCTGGTATGTGTAATACCGGTACCATAGCTTTCAGCATCAGCAACATGCAAGCCCCCACAGTATGGCAAACTGACATACGTGTCAGGGATTGTGTCATTGGGAGGACAATATTTAGAAATATTTGGTCGGGCACAGTGGTGTATGCCTGCAATCCCAGCAACTCAGGAGGCAGAGGCAGGTGGGTCACAAGTTTGAAGCCAGAGGTAGCCTGGGCAGCATAGTGAGACCCTGACTCAAAATAAAAAGTAAACAATGAGCTATGGGTTACAGCTCAGTGGTAGAGCACTTGCAAAATGTGTGAGGACCTGGGTTCAATTCCCAAGTACTATAAAAAAATAGATATATTAAACTATTATTGTAGCCTACCTGTATGTCCTGGGAGAAGGGCCTGGCAATCCACTCCCAAGGCAATCCCGAAAACACTCAGCCATTGAAAACCCTATGAGGGTCGCTATGAGTCGGATACCGACTCAACAACACCTAACAACAACAACAACAACCTGTATGTCCTCACCAGTTCCCTAATACTCAACCAGAAAAAAATATATAAATAAATGAAATTAAATCACACCACTCTGCCTCCCATTCTACTCCATTCCTCCCACATTGAACCCTTTATCTGGGACAGTGGTCTTCCCATTCTCTCTCCTCATACTACAGCTCCTATCTCTGGACTGCTAGTCCTCAGCCATATCCTGAAAACACATGTCTATCATGACATCATTACAATGTTTTGTTCCTGATACCAGTCTGCTTCCTGTAGCTCCAGTGTCAGTCAATCTGACATTCTCTCAAGCAAGAACTCATTTTTTTTCTTTTCTCCCTTTCTCTCTCTCTCCCTCCCAGTCTCTTTTATTTTTATTTTATTTTATTTATTTATTTATTTTTCCTGCGACACGGTCTCTCTGTGTAGCCCAGCCTGGCCTGGAACCTGCTATATAGTCCAGGCTGGCCTCAAATACACTATCCTCCTGCCCCCGCCTCCCAACTGCTGGGATTACAGGTGTGTGCCACCATGCCTAGCTTTCAAGCCAGAACTCTTTGTGTCTTCCTTGCATACTACAGCATCCTTAACCAGCCAGCCACAAAATCACTGAATCACACAGATTAACTTCCTCATTCCCACAGTACTGACCCTCCGCATCTCTCCCCAGAGGCTATAATAACCTCCCAACTTGCTTCCCTGCTTCCCTGCCTCCCTGCCTCTATATATACTGCTATCAAAATGCCCTCCCTAAAACAAGGCTATCCTGTCACCACGTACATCAGGCTGTCCAGTACCTGGCATGTGTTATTGTCAGTCTCCTCTCCTACCTTATGCTTTAGTCACTTTAAACTACTCAAAATTCCTTAAACATGACAGAGTTTTTTCCTTAAGTTTTTGGTCCTTCATTCATGTGTCTCCCTCTGCCTAAAAGATGCCTCATATACTCTCTTTTTCAGTGCTGCAATTGAGCCAATCTATCTCCTAGTAAACACCTGTGTGGTAAGATTCTGTATAAGAGGCATTTCCTCTGTGGTGGCACACTTCATCCTTCCTCTGCAGAAGTGTCCATTCCTTCCTTTGAGGCTGCATTCATCATCATATACAGTTCTACTATTGTCCCTATAACATTCTATTGTCTTATTTTGGTCTAAATACAACCATGTCTACTAGATTCTAGCTTCTTGAGAACAAGAACTCTACCTAAATCATTTCAGAATCTCTTGTGCCTAACATAATTACTGGCACATAGTTGGGGAATATTAAATGCTTGTTTGCTGAATGAATGAATGAATGATACTTGTGTATATTTAAGGTTTTTATTTCTACACTATCTTGTGACCATTCCTAGAAATGTCACCTTCTCCAAAATCCTTAAATCCTATGAATTAAGAATTAGTACCATTTCCCAGATTTCTTCCTGTTCCAACCCTTCTAAAATGTTCATAAAAATGGAAGCACCAAGTCATTATCTAACTTGTAATAACTAATTTTTAATACTGAAATTCAAGAACAAAACTAGCTTAGGGAATCAACCTCTTTCAAGTTGTTCTGCACTTATTAAAGGAAATAATTGTGTAGATACAGGAATATAAAGGCTTTTTCTTTTAAGAGTTGTCTTGTTTTCAAGGAAACTAAATTCTAGTAGCTATTTCTAGAGTATTTGTTGGACTTTCTATTATATATATATATATATATATATATATATATATATTATGATGTGCAAAATCAAAGTTTCATTTATACATATTAGAGGCAAACTGGAGTGACTATAAATTAATAACTTATTTTATTTTTCAAGAAGAAGGCCTACAAATGGCCTTAAACATTACAAATGTTTTGTTTTTAAAACCAATGAGCCCAGACAACAATCTCTCTTTTCTCCAAATTCCTGCCTAATTTCTTCCAATGCTTTCTTGATTAAGGCCATGTGTTATCTTGAGAACATTTTTTTCTGTCAACATTCCATTCTAATTCTCTCACTCAGGATTCACCAAAGAAAAGGGTCTTATTATCCAACAAGAATGCATCAGAAGAATTTTAAATAGAATTCATGTAAACATCTATTCATTTATAGAAATTCCAAACTAGGAAATATGGGGGAAATTTTGTTCTTGTTTTTTCTTTAAAGACTCATATTTCAGCCTAGAAATTTAACCTTGAACATACTAAATTACCCATGCTAGTCTTATGTTCTTTATTGATCAATTCATAAACATTGATTATTTATTATGTGGTTAGCCTTTACTAGAGATGTAGGAGAAGAGTGGATAGATGCAAGAAGCATAAAATTCCTCCTAAATTAACAATATTACTTGCAAGGGTAAAAAACAAAGCATGAACAACTTGAGAAGAACTAAGTTTTCATTTTAAACAATGACTTTTAAGTACAATCACATAAGTGTGAACTAGAGCCATCTGGGAGAGAGATGGAAGCTGAGTTACAAATTAAGGAATATGAAGAGTCAAGGGTTTGTTTTTCTGGCAAAAATGCCTCCTTGGGTTAAGGGGCATGTAAGAATTAACATGATGTGTTCCCAAAACACCACCTTTTCTAAAGTACTATCAGTATGCTAGAGAATGTTGTAAAAAGATGTTAAATATCAGGGCAGTGAAGGAAGACTTAAATGCCAGTTCAAATCTAACCCAAACTACCACAGATTTATGGACAATCTTCTTTAGAAAGGAAACCAAAAGCCAAGAAGATCACTTACAGATTCAACAAAACTATTCAAGGGTGCTAAGTGCCCATCAAAAATTAGTGTTAGGAGTAGCTTGCACAAGGCCCTGGGTTTGATCCTCAGTAGCACCAAAATAATAATAATAATAATAATAATAATAATAATAATAATAATTAGTGATAGCAATACTGGAGAAAGGACAAGTAAAAAACATTTCAGATAAAACCAACTATATTTTAGTATTCAACTTTCTGGCATATGAGAAAAGTTGAATGAACTGCCACAAAGTTCTAGCATAGCAGAGCAGCTGGGGAAGAAAGCTGGCTTGAAGAGAATGTGATGAGTGTGGACTTGGGTGATGGTGGGACATCCAGATAGAAATGGGAGCAATATCCTCCGCTCCCTACATTTCCTCCATGCGGATGAATGTCCAGTAGTGTGCCTGCCTTGACTTTACTCTACCTCCCCCCAGGTGGATGACTGGTGAACTTGGGGACAAAATCAGACATGGAAAGTATCGTCCCTTCCTCTCCTCTTTGCCTCTGGGTGGCAGCTGCTTTCTTCTCTACCCCATCCTGCTTAGGTTTTAAAGTGGCCTGCCTAAGCCAGACAGAGTGGCACATAGCTATAATCCCAGCAACTTGGGGGGGCACCTCTTCCAGAAATACCCTCATAAAATATACCCAGAAATAATCTTTCACCAGCTATCTAGGCATCCCTTAGCCCAGTCAAGTTAATGTATAAAATTTAGCATCACAACTCTGTTTGGCTAAACTATAAAGTCTATGTAGAGATTGCAAAGTAGGGGAAAAGGATAAAGCTGGAAAAGTAAGTAAAAGCCAGATCTTAGAGAAATTTAGACATTCCTAGTTGGCAATGGGGAAATCCTATGCTGAGCAGATCTACGACTAGACATATACTACTCTTCTTTCAAAAACATAAACTATCTGGGCATTGTGGTGCATGCCTGTAATCCCAGTGGCTCGGGAGGCAGAGGCAGGAGGATAGCAAGTTCAAGACCAGAGGCAGTCTGCATAACTTAGCGAGACCCTGTCTCAAAAAGTAAAAAGTAGGCTGGGGGTGCAGCTCAGTGGTCCAGCACTTGCAGAGCATGCAAGTGCGAGGTCCTAGGTCCAACCCCCAGTAAAGAAAAAAAAAAAAAGCATAAACTACAGGCGGCATAATATCTAGCCTGGAAAGGTAATGAATTACCTTATAAGGAGAAGTAGATAAATCAAATGGTGAACCATCTCTGTGCCATGAAATGAGACAGAGACAGACAGAGGGACAGACTGACAGAGAAAATGTAAGAACTACTAGAGAAATGAGTGGGCTTATGCAACTATTAATTATAAGGAGAAGGGAGAAGTAAAAGCGATCTTTTCAAGGTTTCAAACTTGGATAAGACAAAGGTCAGTGGTGCCGCTAAAAAAAATAAAACAGAAAAGTGAAGAAGAGAAATTAGTTGGGGATGGGAGGGAGTTGATGTTGAGCTTCATTTTGTCTCATGTATGCACTCTACATTTAGTGCCAAAATGTCCTCTATAAAAATAGCAGATTATGTTGTCGGCTCTGAATGCTTGAATACATCAATTTGTCTAACATGTCACTTTTTTGGGACAGTGCCCCACTTTAACTTTGGCTTCCATACAGATGCTCCTGTAAATCCCTTACATGGTTCAATAAACATGAACTATGAAACAACATCCTATCCCACTGATGCCAAAACAAAACACTCCAGGATAAATGCAGTTTTGCAGATTGTTTCACAGTCCAGCAGCTGTGATTTCATATTCAAAATCAGAAGACTGCTCCTTTTGATTACAAAATCCCACATGCACACCCATCAAACTCTTGTCCCAACCCTTATATGGAAGGTGAATCAGAGTCAAGGAAATTGGTTTACCTTTATTTTTCTACTTTAAATCCATTTCAATTCAATTCAATGCACCTCAGTTTAACAGAAATTTTTTTGATGTCTTTTTGTTTGTTTGTTTCATCACGGGGGAATTGAACCCAGGGCCCTGTGTATGGCAGTTAACTGTTCTACCACTAAGCTGTGCCTCTAAGCCCTTTTTTATTATTTTGTTTTTGACAAAGGGTCTTGTTAAGTGGCACAGGCTACCTATAGACTTGAACTCACAATTCTCCTGCCTCAGCCTCCCACGTCACTGGGATTGTGGGCGTATCCCACAGTGCCTGCCTTGATATCTATTTTTCCAGGCATTAAACACCAAAGTTGAGTGAGTCAAGATTCCTACCTTCAAGAAACTCAAAGTCAAGCAAGTGAGATGACCACATACATACATAAATATAATAGCAAAAGTGATGTAGTGGAAGCACTATAAAATGCTATAAAAATATATAGACTAGGGAAAATTATTTCCTGTGGTATTCACAAAAGAAAATTAAAGAATAGAAGTGACATTTGAGAAAATGTAAAGAATTGACACTCTGCTCAGGCCTGGGCAAATTCTCTTATTACATTCATGTTGATTGATTGATTGATTTTTGAGACAGTTTTTACTATATAGCCCAGGATGGCCTCAACCTTGCAATCCTCTTACTTCTACCTCTCAAGTGTTAAAGTCCACTTTTGTGATAAGAAAACTAAGCCTTAGATGAGCTCTTATCTTAGGTCTTCCTAGTTCCAAAGTTGCTGCTGTTTCAGATGAGTGATAATGAGCCCAAGAGACAATGGGCAGACACTAATTATGGCTGAAGGAACAGGAGTAAACACAGCCCCATAACTGCCTGCTATATGTGAGAGAAGTGATCAGTGCAATGTGTTTAGAGAAGAGAAAACAATGAGAATACTAGCCAAAGATAAGTTTGGGATAGTCAGCTGGGACACGGTTGGAAAGGACCCTCTAACTACTGCAAGTGATCTGAATTACAATCTTCTATGCCAGGGATCTTCAAACGATAGTAGAAGGCTGAGTGTAGTGGTGCACACCTGTAATCCCAGCATCTGGCAACTGAGACAAGAGGATCATGAGTTCAAGGTCAGCTCGTGCTAAAGAGTGAGTTCCAAGCCACCCCACACTACATTAGGAGATCTTGTCTCAAAACAAACATTTATTTATTATTGGAAGGGTTTTGGTAGGACCTATTTTAAGAACAAAAAAGTTTTCCATTTCCAAAAAAAATATTTAAAGAAAAATCCATAGTAGCAAATGGAAGGATGTTACAGACCTTGAAGAATGAGAATGAAGTCTAGGTATGTAGCTCAGTGGTACAGTGCTTGCTTAGTGTGTGCAAAGGCCTGGGTTCAATCTCTAGCACCAAAAAGAAAGGAAGGAAGGAAGGAACAGGGGCGGAGGAGAGGGGGAGAGAGAGAGAATGAGAGCATCCCATATGTACCTTAAAAAGAAATATGGTAACTGTGAAAGACAGATCATTTAAGGCATCAATCATTAGGCTGATAAACAACAAACAGACTTCTGAGATAATAAAAGACATTGCTTTTTAGGATTAAGATAGACACAGACAGTGGTAGTAGAATAGATTTAAGAATTAAAAAACAGAGCTCAATATCCAGATTTTTAAAAAAGACATGAAAGTAGAAGGGGGACTATTTGGGAAGAAGAAGAGAACAAGTGGAGGTGGAGAAATGGGGAAAGAGAATATATTTTGTATAATTTACATATACTAATAAAAAGTTACATTAAAAGAAAAGAGCTTGGTGACAAATTTGCTGTGGAAAATAAGATATGAAGAAGAATCAAGAATGCCTGAATTCAAACAATTGAGTATGATACCACTGAGTGGTAGCAGGGGCAAACTTAGGAGATAACGGTTATGTTTTTGTTTTGTTTTGACATATTAAATTTGAGGTGTCTGCAAGACACACAGAAGAAGGCTGTGTAAATCGTAAAGTAGCTGGATCTGTGGATCTGAAACATCAGAGAGTGGGGCTGAAGGTACTTTTGTTGTTGTTGTTAGGCGCTGTCGAGTCGGTATCCAACCCATGGCGACCCTGCGTACAACAGGCGAAACACTACTGTCAGTGCTTCTCTGTTCTTCATACAGTTTTCAATGGCAGATTGTTTTCTGGGAGTGGGTTGCCAGGTCCTTCTCCTGAAGGTACTTTAGGAGACACCAATAAGTTTGCCTCTGTATCCCTTCATCCCTTTTTCCTTGCAGAAAAACTCTTGGTTTTACAGAGTATGTGCCCACTCCTTTCTCAGCCTCTCTTGCAGCTACATGTAACTACATCCCTGTCACTGCAATTTAAGCAGAATTGTTTTGCACAACTTCCTTATTACTTGCTTAGATGGGAGGTCTTTACTTTCACTTCCTGGAACATGTCTTGGAACATAGATATGGTACTACTGAACTTGTGTACAGAAGGAAAATATCTCAGAGCTGGGCATAGTGGCACACACCCATAACTCTAGCACTCAGCAGGCAAAGTCAGAAGGATCACGAGTGTGAGGCCAGCCCGGGCTACATAGTGAGACCCTGACCCAAAAACAGAACAGGCAGGGGAACAAAAGAAAACACTTTGGAGAATAATGATGGAGCAATAAGACAGAAGAAAACTGAGTTCTTTGGTAACCTCATGGAGCAAAATGACCCATCTACCTCTTCTTCCCACAGCTTAGCCTTGCTCTGACCAATACAAGGGTCATCAGTGTGCAGTTGCAACATGAGGATGAATGAGATCACTGAGAAAAGAAGGAAGGAAAATTTAGGGGGAACTGGTGGTGTAGGTAGCATGCACAAAGCCCTGAGTTCCCTCCCCAGAACCACAAAAGTACTGAGAGGAAGAAAGAAAGAAACAGAGAGAGAGAAAGAAAATGAGAGCACAATAATGAACAACAACCTCTAAAAGGTAATTGGAGGTCTTTTCATGAGACCAAAAAGAAACAGCCACAGGGAGAGAAAGAGAGCTGAGAGTGCTTCAGAAAGGAAGGCCCACTTAGAAATACAACATGGGGCAGGAGGAAACTAAGGCTGAATATGACCCAGCTACCACTACTGGGAATATACCTAAAGGGAGATGAGTCATCATACTACACAGACACCTGCATCTTCATATTCAGTGCGGCATTTTTCACAATAGCAAGGATATGGAACCAACCAAGGTGCCCATCAACAAAAGAATGGACAAAAAAATTATGGTGCATATACACAATGGAATAATACTCAGCAATTAAAAAATGAAATAATGTCATTTGCAGCAAAATGGATAGAACTGGAGAATATCATCTTAAGCAAATGAACACAAGCTCAAAAGAGAAATACTATATGTTCTCACTCATATGTGGAAGCTGAATCTTACTTAGAGGAAGAAAAGTCCTACATAAGTTGATATATAAAAATACACAATTAAACTTAGTGAAGAAGGGACAATATAAAGAGTAGAAAGAAGGAGGGAGGAAACTAGCCGAGGGAAGCAAAGATTGCAGAAGGTAGGATGGGGAGGAGAGTCAATGTAGAGGGATAAAGGGGGAGAGGATAATTTCAATGCAAACAATGCAACTTCATGAGTATATTGGAAAAGTAGGGGAATGTAACCCAAATATGCATTTGAGTTTTACTACATATTAGTCATAATACTCCAAATGCTCCAAATTGATGAAAGTATAACCAAAAGAGAAATACAAGTTGTATAATGGAAAAAGCCAATGCTGTATTACTCTGGACCCCACCATCACTTACCAATAAAGGGAGAAAAAAAGAAAGAAAGAAACTAAAGCTGAGATTTGAAGGGGACTTATGAACTTGGTGACTTTTCCAGAACCATGTCAGTATGGTGGTAGAGAAGCAGAACAACTTATTATGAGTTCATAGGAGTCCCAGGTATAGTGGCACATGCCTATAGTCCCAGCACAGGAGGATCTTGAGTTCAAGGCCCACCTGGGCTACATGGCAAGACACTGTCAAGAAAGAAAGAAAAGAAAAGAGAAAAGAAAAGAAAGAAAAAAGGACAGCAAAGGAAAGAAAAGGAAAGGAAAGGAGGGAGGAAGGAAGGAAGGAAGAGAGGGAGGGAGGGCAGGCGGGAGAGAGGGAGGCAGGCAGGCAGGCAAGAAATAAAAAAAAAGAGAGAGAAGAAGAAGGATGAGGTGGAGGAGGAGGAGAAGGGCAGGAAAATAAAAAAGTAGGAAAGAAGGGAGCCAATACAATTACAAATTCTGCTGTTCCAAGAAGTAAAGAGAGAGAGAGAAAAGTATCCTGAGGGTAAGGCTCACAAATTTTTTATGTAGGTTAAACCGTAAATGTGAGGCAAAGTTCTATTGACTCAAAGGAACTAAAAGCCAAATAACAGAGCCTATTTACCATCTGGATTCAGCTGGGCACCCCTATCAGCCACAGCACAACAAATAAGGAATGACATCAAGATAAGTTTGTTTTTGCATTTTGTCTTGTTTTTGCAGTGGTGGTGGTGATGCTGGGGATGGAACCAGGACCTTGCACATGCTAGACAAGTGCTCTACCTCTCAATTATATTTCCAGTGTTCACGTTGAGTTTTTGTCCTAAGCCCAGAACCTCCAATATTAAGACAATATCCAACAAAATCCCCAACATTCAGAAATAACTTTTGCATATTTTTATAAACTCTTTACAGATTTTTTTTCATCTTACAGGTATTTCCAAACTGACATTGATGGTGCCTCTATTCCACGTTGGCGATATAAAATCCAGGAAGATACAAATGAAGGGAAGTGAGAGGTGATTAATTTCTCAGAAGACATGCAGTTGTCATCGATCACTTCCATGCTGTTGTAACACTCCCATCCAGCCTTCCCATCCCCAAGAGATGGCTCCAGGTGCCTGCCCTTCTCTAATTGGTTGCTATTCTCACATTTTCCTCTGAAGTCATCATTTTCTGGGATGATTTGTGTCTATAAATTCTCACTAGAATCATTTTCCTTTTTCTGAAAAGGAACCTAAATTATGACCTGGGGAAGAAATATGTTCTATGTTTAACTAAATTTGCCCCTGTTGTTTAATAACTCTTCCCATTTGCTGCATTCTGTAATGATATATAGAAAGAGAAGGCAAAAACAAACACATAAGTAAATGATGTTTGTCAAAATCTGAGCCCCATCTTCAGAAAAATTGATTACACTAACAGATTACAAATTATTTATTCTAAAATTAGGCCACATATGCTGTGTTACTCCATGTTCTTTTCTCTTGTTAGCAAAATTGTATATCTACATTTATTTGCTTAGTAAAGATTTTGCAAAAAATGTTTGATGGTTGTTTTGCAGTAACAGGATTTCATAAACCATTCTTTACCTCTTTCTAGAGTTGTACAGTATTCCTAATTTAGGCCTGTCATAATAGAGAGGATGTAAGAGTATAAACTGAGGGTGATATAAGAAATTTCCCTCTGGAATAGATGGCTGTGTTTAGTGTAAAGATGACTGTCTCATTCCTTACACTACACAGTAAACTCCTTCTGATGTCCCATGAAGTGAATTTCTTATCGTTTCTGGTTCCAGGAATATGTTTCATTTGAGTGACTAACATCAAAATTTTCTGGATATTGGAATCAAATAACCAACTGCTCCTTTCATTGACTCCTAAGTAAGCTTAGCACCAAATCAATGTCCTCCCCCTACAAATGCAGAACATTTTATGACATATTTTTAGAACTAGGCTTACTCTTAAGTCCATTGTACTTTCCAACCCCTGCCTTTTTCCTTTGCCTTAATTATCTTACTTATTCTTAATTTAGCTTTTATCTTGCTCTAAATATATCTTTGTGACTTTTCTCAAATTTCAAGTAAGGAAGGATATTAATGGATGGATGAGTTGGTGGATAATTGAAGCACACTTGGGATATTGCTACGCTTTCCATCCTAAATCATTCATCTGCAAACATTGCTACAGCGCCTGCCAAGGAAAAAGCCAGTCACCCTTGCTTTTCACAGCCCTTACTTTCTCCAGATAACCTATAACATAACTAATAATGAATGAATTAAATGATAGGCATCATAATAAAGGAACAAAGAATATGCAATGAAAATCTTATTTGGCAAAGATTGCAAATTGCCAATATCTGCTAAAGGCAGTCCCCATGAACTCCGTGGAGAATCCTGAGTCCCTCTTCACACTATTGTTGAGAGCTGTCAGGTTAATCAACATAAGTTATTAAGCACCATTCTAGATCACTTCAGAGGCAGTACTGTCTGTTTCCAAGGTGAGAAAAGATGAATACAACTTTTAAAAATATGTTCTAGTCCTATGACTCTGAGCTAGTATTCATCATCATTGATTGATTCTGAGTTAGTACTTACCATAGTAAATGTTTCTACATATCTTGAAAAACATTCAAGACAATATCTTACTTTCCAGAACAATTTTTTTGTATTGTCATAGCTATGAAATCATTGTACACATTGGCATCATTGTTAGGTGCTGTTGAGTAGGTGTCGGACTCATAGAGATGCACAACAGACGAAACAGTGTTGTCATGCTTCTCTGCTATTCATAGGGCTTTCAATGGCTTTCAGTGGGTTGCCGAGTCCTTATCCCATTGTATACATATATTATTCTAAATATTTATTTAAAGAAACATAAGTTTCTTGTGGGCTGGGATTTAGCTCAGTTGGTAGAGCACTGCACTGCAGTCTCTGAGGTCCCAAGTTCAATTCCCAGCACCGCAAAAATGGGAGAAGGGTCTGGCAATCCACTCCCAAGGCAATCCCGAAATAGTCAGCCATTGAAAACCCTATGAGGGTCGCTATGAGTCGGATACTGACTTGACGGCACCTAACAACAATAACAACAACAAGTTTCTTGTAATACAAGATTTGGAAAGATGATCACTTTAACATCTAAAGAAATTAAGTTCCACATAAGCAGTAGAGAAAAAAGATTAGAGAGATTTGTCGTTTAGGAGCTAGGTAGAATCAGCTCCAATATGCCATTTTAATTTATTTTTTGAGGGCAACAAACTTAAGTTTTAGAATAAAAAACTATATAAAGGGCAAAATTTTGAAAGCATACTATATTGGTATCCTTTAATATAATCTTCCATAATTATTTATCAAAAAGAGAAAAAGAGGGCTAGAGATGAAGTGGTAGAACTCTTGCATAGCATGAGCAAGTTCCTGGGTTCGATCCCCAGCACTACCACAACAAAAGAAAAATAAGGAAAACAAAGAAAGAAAAGAAAAGAAAAGAAAGAAAGAAAGAAAGAAAGAAAGAAAGAAAGAAAAGAGAAGAGGAAGGAAGGAAGGAAGGAGGAAGGGAAAGAATAAAAGAAAGAAAGAAGGAAAGAAACAAAAAGAAAAAGAAAGCAAGAAAGAAGAAGAAAAATTTCATTGTAAAACACACTTCAAATCATAGCCAATAGAGAAAATCCTTGGTACCCTTCCCATATGCTAATATATATTAAAGATTAAGATGAGTAGGAGAGATTATGAGATATTTATCAATTGTATTTAACCAGAACATTTTTGAACATAGAACATCTCAACACTTCATAGGCCACTAGGGTTTCAGTTTAGAAAATGATGTTTGGGGGCCCCTGTACACCAACATTGGGAATCATTTTTGGGATTTTTTGTTTTTGTTTTTGTTTTTGTTTTTGTTTTGGTAGTACTAGGTATTAAACCCAGAGCTTCGTGTATACTAAGTAAGCTCTATACAACGGAGCTACATTACATCCTCAGCTCAATGATAGGAATGCTTAGATAAATCAAATATGATACCTTAATGGAGCTTCCAATATGTGGATGAAAATAGAAAAAAAGGTTTGAACAAGCACTGCTAATTTAATATGAATGTCTCCCACACAAAATTGGTTAGCAATTCTAAATTGTACATCTCCCCAAAGATGTCTACCTCCTAATCCCTGGAATCTGTTAAGGTTACTTTATATGGCAAAAGGGGCTTTGCATATATGATTAAATTGAGGATTTGGGGAGGAATGATTATCCAGGTGGGCCCCCTATCACCAAAGTCTTTATATGAGAGGGCAAGAGGGTCAAAGAGGAAGACTGTAATGCAATGACAGAACCAGAGATTGAACGATGTGTTTTGAAGATAGACAAATGGGCCAGGGGCCAAGAAAGGGAAGCAACTCTAGAATTTGGGAAAGGCAAGGAAACAGAGACCCACTAAAGGCTTCAGAGAGACAAGAACCCTTTGGTTACCTTGGTTTCTGCCTAGTAAAACTTTCGTATTTGGGACTTCTGGTCTCCAGACTATGATATAATGTACTTGTGTTGTTTTAAGCCACAAAGTTTGTGGAGATTTGCTATGGTAGCAATAAGAAATAGTATGTGTTAAAAGTAAAGAAATAATTCTTATGAATCATAATTTGATCTTTCAGAGAGTTAAACTATTGCTTTCTTCAAAGGGAACATTGCTTCAAAAGAAGCACCAGGTATCTGTGGGCACTGAAAATAATTTGTAGTGGGGAGGTCACTCACCTCTTACTGCAAACATATCTTCTACTAAGTTGTTTTGTTAAAAGCACATATTATTTTAATAGAAAAATAAATTAATAAAAATAATTTTGGTTTGGATTTTCAGTGGTGTCTGTAATCATCCTTGATCTATGAGACATTCATGCATTTTTCTGCATCTTACAATCGCTATGCCCTTCAGTAAAGCTACTGGTGTTGACACAGCTAGGCAATGGGTACTTGTAGAGATGAATAAAACATTTGTTGATGCAGCAACTGATACCTAAGAATGATTTAGTCAGTAAAATAGAGTTTTGTGGGTGTAATTCTTCAAAGCAGCCAGGAAAAACCCCAAGTTCCCATACAACTCAGCATAATTTCCAAGAAATAGCATATCTCTTGGTCGTCATTCTACAGAATTAAAGCGAAATCTCATAGTCCATCGATTTCCTTCTGTTCCAAGACACATTCAACTCTGTTTCAAGCCAGATGTCTGTTAACTGACACAATACACAAAGATATTATATAGTGCCTCAAAGAGAACTCAAATAATGTCAGAAACTTAGATTCAGTCCAAATATATTTTCCTTGTTAATAAATTTTCTAAGTTTGTTATTAATTACCCACATTTACTGAACACACAACATGATCGTCTTTATAGACCCAATTTTTTAAAAAACTGAAAGTGGTTCAGCTTTCTAAATATGCACTGTGAGTTTTTCCTTGCTTAAAGACTAAAATGTAGTGACTTTGTCTCTAAAAATAGTACATCCCATCTTCCCTTCTGGCACTGACAGACCAGATCTGCTGTAAAGGGGGTTTTCGTATGCATCTAGATTATAAGGTAAGAGGAAAAACAAGTATGTAATTTCTTCTCTAGGAAGAAGAAACCAACCCTGAAGGCATTGACAAGGACAGTCGTCAGGCCATCCAGAAGTGTTCTTTGTATGGCCCATGGAGGAGGGAGGATATTATTTTGACAAAAAGCTCAAAGAAATCAATGCTCAAATAGAACAGTATGAAAGGTGTGAATTTAAAATCCTACTGAACTTTTACTGTTATCATCTAGATGCTTCTAACAGGCAGCTGAATACAATGTACCACACTGTATCACACGCAACCTAGGTTGGATTCCCCGCTCTGCTGAGTGACTTCAAACAAATTACTTAACCTCTCTGTTTCCTCATCCTTAAAATTTGTAGGCTAGTACTAGCACTCACCTCACAGGACTGTTGTTAGGATGGAACACAAAACATATGTAAAGTGCTCAGCATGTCACCTAGGCATAGCACAACACTGTATGTGTGTGCTGGCTCTTGGTGTTTTATCTTTGCATGTTTTCTCTCCTCAAATGAATTCTGGGCTAGAGTTTAGCTCAGCTGATAAGAGTGCTTGCTCTGTGCACTCTGAGGCCCTGGGTTCCATCCCCAGCACCACAAAAATGGAGGAAGGACCTGGCAGCCCACTCCTGAAACAATCAGTAATTGAAAACCCTATGGATAGCAGAGAAGCACTGACAGATACAGTGCCTCTTTCCTTGTGTTGTCCACAGGGTCACTGAGTTGATCCTGACTTGAGGGTACCTAACAACAACAAGTAAATTCTAACAGTATTAGTTGTCAGCTATATTGTCCCTTTTGCACACCCAAAGGCTCCATTATAGATCTTGTATCCCTCCACCCACCACTCCCTACCTGACCCCCAATCTGCATCTTAGCCCAGCACCATGGCTTTATGGAGGACAGAACTGACGTGAACACCACAGCCTGCCCCTTCAAGCCAGGCAGTGTCCCCTCCTGGAAGGCTTCCCAGAATACTAGTGCTGAATCGGAAGGACTACCCTGAGTCCATGCTGGTCGCTGCTCTCATGCCCACTGTGCTCCAGGCCAGTGCAGAAGAATCATCACATGGTTAGGTATTAAGACAGCCATTACCAAGCAGCATGGAGCAAAAGGGATTGAAAATGACATCTGCTATTCAGCCATGATGGATGAAGCCACGTGGGAGACAAATCTCTAAGGACATTGGATCCACTTGTGGACTCAGCAAGTCCACTAAACCCTTTTACGAAACAAAGACCCTGGGATCCACATGCCCTGTGGGGCCATCCTGTCAACCACGCCAATTGTCACATCCAGGCTGGACTCCTCTGCCAGAGATGGATGCTGGGGGCCCAGAGTGAAACCAAAACATGCTTGAGGACCTGAAGACAGGTTTGTCATGCTTTATTCCTGGAGTGCTCTTCTCCACATTCCCCGGGGTAGCGTCGCTGCCCACGGTCACTGCCCTCCGTGTGCCTCCTTGCCTTCTCATGTCCCCCAGTCCTCTCTATGCACCCAGGGCAGGCAGAGGGCCTTCTGAAGGCTTTTACACAATAGCAACTGATTGCCAAGATCACGGTCTAGTCACATTACAGTCACGTGGGATTATATCATAGCAATATTGTGCACATGCACCAATCCATGTCCTGCTATCGAAGTCTGGTTATCATTTTAGGCACCTGCCCTAATATGCCCTAGTCCACAGCAAGCAGTTTTTGCAGGCAAAGCCTGAGTTCCTGCTTTATGACTGAAGTCACACTGAGCAGCCAGAGCTGGGCACAGGGTCTGTGGTCACCCTGACCCTGAGCTTGCACTAGTTTGAGTAAAACTAGAGGGAACGTGCACCTGTTCTCTCATCTTCTGTGCTGTCCCTCTCGATTTCTCTCCTCTTCCTCCTCTCTACTCCTCGCACTCCCCTCTTCTCTGTCCAGCAACCCTGAACAGGAACTCGCCTCTCCCTTCTCTGGGACCTGCCACTTCTCAGTCTATCCAAGGAACTTATCCTTCAAAAAGAAAAGTCTGATTAGCTCTTCTGTTCTCTCTGGCTTCTTTACCCCCCCCTGGAAATTAGAAAACATCCTATGCTAGTTCACCCACAGAACCCAGGTTTTTCCAAGTTCATTCCCCGGTTTATGCAAGCTTCTCCAAGTGCCTCAGTTTTCCCTGTAATTATTCCTTAAAACTGTACTATTTTTTAATAAACCTTATCTATACTCTCTCCTGGGGCAGTAGTTTAGCTCAGTCGGTAGAGTGACACTCTGCACTCTCTGAGGACTAGAGTTCAATCCCCAGCACGGCAAAAATGGGAGAAGGATCTGGCAATCCACTGTCAAAGCAATCTCAAAACAATCAGCCATGGAAAACTCTGTGAGGGTTGCTATAAGTCGTACTTGATTCAATGGCACCTAACAAGAACAACAACATACCCTCTCCTGGGGCTGGGCTTTAGTTCAGTTGGTAGAGTGCTGCTCTGTACACTCCAAAGCTCTGGGTTTGATCCCCAACATCACAAAAACGGTAAAAGGACCTGGCAGCACACTCCCAACACAATCCCCAAACAGTCTGCCATTGAAAACCCTATGAATAGCAGAGAAGCACTGACATAATGCTGGTCATGGCACAGTGTCAGGGAGTGTTTCATTCTGTTGTACATGGAGTTGCTATGAGTTGGACCCAATACAATGGCACCAAACAGTAACAACAACATCCCAGAGGCTTGAGGCAAGAGGATAGAAAATTCAAGTCCATCCTGGGCTACATAGTGAATTTGAGGCCAGCCTGGACTACAAAGAGAGACCCTGTCTCAAGCAAACAAATAAACAAACAAGTAAACCCAAGAGAAAGAGCACACCCGGGTCACTATTGCCTTAAAGTTAGTCTTTGAAATCCAAATTAGCTTGTCATGGATTAATTTTAAAAATAAATAAATAACAGAAAAAAATAAAGTAAAATGCCTCCTCATTCTTAGATCTTTGTTCATTAATTAATTAATTAATTAATTAAAATTTTTTGGTACTGAAGATTGAACCCAGAACCTTCCGCCCGCTAGGCAAGCTAGGATCCACTGAGCTGCACTCCTAAGCCCTCTATTTGAATTTATACGTTTCTTTTTATTTAACAAGCAGTGCCATTCTGTTAGTAACACTCCAAGTCTCAATTAATACACCGGATGGCATGCATCTTCACCAAATGACACCAAATGACACTGTAGGACAGACATTCAAATTTGTCAAAATATTTTGTATCACCCACTCTGTAAAGAGTCCACACACATTCACGATAACCTTCCATCAAAATAGACAGAAGGCACACACTGGAATGACCAAAAGTAGCTCTTGTTTTCCAGGCTGTTCCTGAAATGTGTGTGTGTCCCATCTGCAAACTTCTTTGAAAAGCAGCAGGATCCTGAGCACAGAGGAGCCGAATGCTCTTTTCCAGTCTCCAGTGCTCCCTCTGGGTTATCTTCAGCATATCTTTTCCCTTTCCTTAACCTTTCTGAGGGCTGGGGTTTAGCTCACTTAGTAAAGTGCTGTTTCACACTTAAGGACCCAGGTTTGATCCCCAGCACCACAAAAATGGGAGAAGGATGTGACAATCCACTCTCAAAAAAAGGTAAAAACAATCCCAAAACAATCAGCCATTGAAAACCCGAGGAGGGTCACTATGAGTTGGATGCGACTCAACAGCACCTGACAACAACCACCTTTCTGAAATCCATATATCTAAAAACTTGGGATTCAGGAACGAAAGTAGATGGCTTGCCAGCTATTACCTAAGTACAGAGGAAAAATAAATGAGATAATACTGAGAAGGGCTGCCTTTGTCAAGCACATGGACAACATGTTACCCACTGAGTGGTACGCAATTCCTCAAGGCTAAAATGCAGTCCTGCTTCGGTTCCACCTGCTCCCTTCTGGACCTGGACCCCATGCGAAGCAGCCTTTCCCAGAGAGCAGCAAGGCAGCCTGCACCGGGCCCGTGACCAGGTGGCCCTCCATAAAGGCTGACAGCAGAGTGACCTTTCACAGGAAAAAAACTCACAACAGCCAAGAATTCTTTGTTTACTTATTTCAGTTCCTGAAAAAAAGCCTAAGAGGAAAAATTAATCTTTGTGACCGCTCAGCAGGTAGAAAAGTGAAGAAGAGAAAATAGCCAGTCCGTGTGCAATGACTTCACGTGTGCTATCTTACTTAGTCCTCAAATATTATCAAGAAAAGATCACTTTGTAGAGCCCTGGCTCTAATGTAGGCACTTTAGTAAGGATTTTTTTTTTGTGGGGAGGAGGCGCTGGAGACTGAACCCAGAGCCTCATGTACACTCAGCATGTGCCCTACCACTGAGCTACATCCCTAACCCTAACCAAGCACTTGACAGATCATTTTACTTAATTATTAAAAAATTCCATGAAACACCAGATACTGTCATGCACATCTGTAATTCCAACTACTAGGGAGGCTAAGGCAGGAGGATCTCAAGTTGGAGGCCAGAGACAGCTTGCACAACTTTATGAGACACTGTCTTGAAATTAAAAAATAAAAAAGGGGCTGGGATAGCTGCTCAGAGGCAGAGCCCTTGCCTAGCATGTGCAAGGCCCTAGGTTCAAACCCCTGTACTGAAAAAAAAAAAAAAATCCAGGAAACAGATACCATTATACTCGGTATATGAATAAAGACAAAGAAACTTGTTGTTGTTGTTGTTAGGTGCCGTTGAGTCGGTATCCGACTCATAGCGACCCTCATAGGGTTTTCAATGGCTGACTGTTTCGGGATTGCCTTGGGAGTGGATTGCCAGGTCCTTCTCCCATTTTTGCGGTGCTGGGAATTGAACTTGGGACCTCAGAGACTGCAGCGCAGCGCTCTACCAACTGAGCTAAATCCCAGCCTAATGAAACTTAGAGAGGGTAAATTTTAAAAGGAAGGAAGGAAGGAGAAGATTTGCCCAAGGTCATATGATTAATAAGTCACTAATACAGGGTTAGCCTGCAGCCGTAGCCCTGTGGCATCCAATCCCATCAGATCTCAGAAGCTAAACGGGGTCGGGCCTGGATAGTACTTGGATGGGAGACTGCCTGGGAACACCAGGTGCTATAGGCTTGGGAGACAGACCCGATGACCCACTCCCAAAAATCAATCCACCAATGAAAACTCTATGAACAGCAGAGAAGCACTGATGATAGTGTTTTGCCTGTTGTAGGCAGGGTCACTATGAGTCGGATACCAACTTGATGGCACCTAACAACAACAACAATACAGGTATGGCCTGCAGCTGTACCACTGTGGTGTCCGATCCTGTCAGATCTTAGAAACTAAGCAGGGTTGGGCCTGGTTAGTAGTTGGATGGGAGACTGCCTGGGAATGCTGGGTGCTATAAGCTTGGGAGAAGGACCCAGAAGCCCACTCTCAAGAAAAACAATTATCCATTGGAAACCTTACAAATAGCAAAGAAGGGCTGACGATAGTGTGGGGCATGGCACACTGCCAGGAAGTGTTTCGTCTGTAGTACATAAAGTCTGTATGAGTCCAACCTGACTCAACAGCACCTAACTACAACAATCCAGGATTAAAACACAGGTCTGTCTGACTCTTAACATTTATATTTATGTTAAATTAACATGCACAGAGTAAAAAATTCCAATCGTTACTTTTCTATTAAAATATAACTTAAAATTCCACAATTTACTACTCATAAATACTTAAGTATATAAGAAAATACAGTAGGGAGCCAGGTGTAGTGGTGCACGCCTATAATTCCAGCAACTCAGGAGGTAGAGGCAGGAGGATCGCAAGTTCAAGACTAGAGGCAGTCTGGTAATTTAACAAAACCCTGTCTCAAAATATTAAAAAATAGACTGAGGGTGCAGCTCAGTGGTCCAGCACTTGTAAAGCATGCAAACGTAAGGCCCTGGGGATTCAACTTCCAGTACCGCAAAAAAAAGAAAAAAGAAAGAAAGGAAGAAAGAAAGAAAGAAAGAAAGAAAGAAAGAAAGAAAGAAAGAAAATATAGTAGGGAAAAATATTTTAATAAACTAAAAATAGCGAAAGAAACACTCTAAATATCCATAAATAGGGATATGTTTCATTATGGTACAATAAAGTGCCAACTGTTCCTAGGCTAATCAAACAGGTGATGAGGGGGACTTCTATATTGAAGAATTTCAAGTAATAAATACAAAAAGAATAAAAGAATGAGGAAATCATTTTGCAGCCCTTAATGGAATAATGGGCTTAGGCAATAACAACCACTGGATTCCAAAAACATCAGGTAAAATATTGATAGGGAACTTTATAGTGAGCAGACGAGGATGACAGCCTGCAAATCCTCTCTTAAACCTTAGGGTCACTTGAAGGGCTCCTGTGACCTGGCAAAAAGAACATAGCACACACCATCTGTGGAGGACTCATGCAAAAACCATTGTACCAGAGTGTAATTAAGCCTTCAATGGAAGGGACAGAACAAGTTGAATAGCACCTGGGGGAAACAATCAGCCCCATCGAAAAGGTGAGGCAGCAACAAGACAAACAACGTAGTTTCTGGAAAAAAGGTCTGATTTTTTAAGTGAAAAGAACCACTAAAGTTAAAAAGAGACTTAATAGAAACCCTGTGTGGACCTAATTCAACTCCTAAGTCAAATAAAACAACAGCAAAAAGACACTTCCAAGAAAATCATGGGAATGGAAAGACAGATTTGATATTGGATTATATTAAGAATTAATGTTAGTTAGCCGGGCGCCGTAGCGCACTCCTGTAATCCCAGCTGCTCAGGAGGCAGAGGTAGAAGGATCACAAGTTCAAGACCAGAGGCAATCTGTGTAACTTCAGGAAACCCTGTCCCAAAAGCTAAAAAAAAAAAAAAAAAAAAAAAAAAAAAAAAAAAAAAAAAAAAAAAAAAAAAAAAAAAAAAAAAGGGCTGCAGACAGCAGCTCAGTGGTCCAGCACTTGCAAAGCATGCAAGCGTGAGACCTTGGGTTCAACCCCCAATACCGCAGGAAAAAAAAAAAAAAAGAACTAATGTTAGTTTTCTGAAATGTGTTAATCGCATCTTAGTGATTTTTCAGTCTTCCTTCTTAGAAATACATACTGAAATTCATGGGTAAAATTACATGATATCTAGGATTTGGTGAGAAGTTGTTTTGTTTTGTTTTTGTGTACTAGGGATTGAACCCAGGGTCTTGCTATGATTCATTTGTAAGTACTTCAGAAGATAAAATAGAGAGGTGAGGGAGGAGACACAAAGAGAGATAAGACAGAGAGAGAGGAGACAGAGAGAGAAAGAGAGAGACACAGAGAGAGACACAGACAGAAAGAAAAAGCTATGAATGGAGCCAGAATAGCAAATGTACTTCTTATGGAAATTTTCCAACATATGTGATAGCAGAAAAAATAATAATGAATCTGCATGCACCCAACTTCAACATTCTGTCCATTTTGGCTCATGTTATTTCTCTTTATTTTTCTTCCCATGTACCTTAAAGTAAATCTCAAACATAGACAACATATTTCACCCATACATATTTCAGCATGTACCTCTAATCCATAAGAACCTTTTAAAAATTCAGCTACCAACCCATTATCACACCTAGCAATGCTAATAACTTCTTACTATTATTTAGTACACATTGGGAATGTGAAAATACTGATATGTGTGTTACAACCGGGTAAAGGATGTCTGAGGGTCTATTATATACTCTGTGTATGTTTGTAATTTCTCATAATCAAATATTTTTTAAAAAATAATATAAGCCTGCAGCCATAGTCCCCTGGTATCTAATTGCATCAGGCCTTAGAAGTTAAGCAGGGTCAGGCCTGGTTAACACTTGGGATGGGAGACCTTTTGGGAACACCAGCTGCTGTAGGCTTGGGGGAACCTGGCAGCTCACTCACAAAGATCATCAACCATTGATAACCTTATGAATGGCAGAGAAGTACTGACAATAGTGCTGGGCATGGTGCAGTGTTGGGGAGTGTTTCATTGTACATAGGGACGCTACGTAGGTGGACCCACCTCCAGGGCACCTGACAACAATAACACATATTTTAAAAATTACTAATAAAAAAAGTTAAAATAGAATAAAATGAGAACATAAAAAAGAATAAAACAACTTTTTATGTACTGATAGGTAATAATCTCTAAGACATATTAAGTAAAAAAAGGCACAGAATTGTGTATGTAGAATGCTACAATCTGTGTTTTAAAAATGTCCAGTCATGGAATATACCCAGAAGATACACAAGGAATGAAAAACAGTGCTCTTCTCTGAGGAGAGGAATTGCAGCATCAGAGAAGAAACAAAACTTACATATCCTTTTGTATTTGGAACAGTCTGTTACATATTTAAAAATATAAATCATTCATAAAGTAAAAGAAAAGGAATACAGCCACTTGGGTGCATCATGTATCATCAGAATTAATCAATAACTGTAATTGATTATCAGTCACTGCTTAAACTAATCTCACTTAGGTATCCTATTAGATTTATATTGCAAAATTGCCCTGACATCTCTAAATCAGAAATCTCCAGCCATCTATCCAATCCACTATTCTAATGTTCCAGGTTTTAGAACTGCTGTGATTGACATTTCAGGTTACTATTTTTTCTCCTTACTCTCTAGTTCATGTTTAGTTTAGTCTGGTTACAACTTTTATATTTCTGGATTCCAAGACTTTCTTTGGTAAAACTCCTAGAAACTTCCTTCACTGTGGGAGCAGCAGAGCCTCTCTCTGTTTATTTCTCTGGTGATTCAAACTGAAACTCAGACCACCTTTCAAACTGTTCCATGTCCAAATGAGACATGTCTTACAATCTAGCCTCTCTCGAGGTTTCTATCCTTTCAACCTACTTGCCCCAAAAAAGGGTTGATGAACTAACAGATACTGGAACCACTACAGCTGTCTTTTAAAGGGGATTTTACCTTTTCCAATTTAATCTTTAAATCATTTTGAACAGGTAAGTGCCTGAACGCATGTATATAGTTGCTTCTTTATAGCAAAAATATTAGATTGAACTGAAGCAGGATATTAGAGTTTATAAAGCAAAAAATATATCCTTTTAAAATATTTTTTTCTGAATTTCTCCTTTTCAATCCCAAATGAAAAATGAAGCAAGAGTGCATAACAAATAGAAGAACATGGAATGTTATTCTCTGTGTGAAATTTTAGAGCAACAATTATTTTTAGTAACATCTGGGCCAAATGTTCTCACAAGATTTAGTTTATTCTGAAATTGAATATTATACAATATCAGGATGAGGTACTTAAAATTCTGCAGTATTATTCTACAAATGACTTTAGATTTAAAATTAATCTGCTTTTATGAATATGCAATAAGTTTTAATAAACACAGAATGTACAGTATAGAAGAATGATAGTCTTATAAAATATCATATTTTATTTTGCCTACTTTTGTGACTATAATATAACCTAAAGTCATCTTTTTAGCTCCACTTTATTGTCTATTAGGGATGGTTTAATGTCTCCTTTATTATAAAACTCAGTAGCATTAAGCCCCAAGGTAAAGCTATGAATTACAGGTTGGTGCTTCAGCACCAAGATGGAGGGGAAATCATGTACAACTTTTTACAAGCCGAATTTTTCATTAGCCTGTGACTATCACAGTTGGGGGTATACTTTTTTTTTTTTTTTTTTGGTGGTATTAATGGTTGAACCCAGGGCCTCGCACTTGCACACTTTGCAAGTGCTCGACCACTGAGCTGCAGCCCCCAGCCCATTTTTTTTAGTTTTAGAGACAGGGTCTCGCTAAATTACGCAGACTGCCTCTGGCCTTGAACTTGCGATCCTCCTGCCTCCACCTCCCAAGCTGCTGGGATTATAGGCATGTGCCACCACGCCAGCTAGGGGATATACTTTTAAACATCACAAAAAAGATCTCAAAAAAGGGTACTCCGAATGAATGGCAGGAAAGGACTCGGGAAGATTTATTTGCTAAAAACTAAGACATAATCAGTAACGTCTGAATTACTTAGATTTTACTTTGTGTATTCTCTCAAATGTTTCTTTTTTAAATGTGAAAGAATCCTACCTTCAAGTTTCAGCCATTAACCTCTCACTTTGAAAGAAACAGACCTCTGAGTAGTTCCAATTTTGTGAACAAGCAACATCCTGAACAGGTAGGGTGCCAGGCTCTGGAAAGTTAAAGGTAAAACTCAGCCCTTCTCCAGCACACCTGTAATCCCAGTGGCTCAGGAGGCAGAGGCAGGAGGATCGCAAGTTCGAGACCAGAGGCAGTCTGTGTAATTTAGCGACACCCTGTCTCAAAATGTAAAAAAAAAAAATGGGCTGAGGGTGCAGCTCAGTTGTCCAGCATTTGCAAAGCATGCAAGCTCGAGGCCCTTGGTTCAACCCCCAGTAACACACACACACACACACACAAAAAAAAAAAAAACCTCAGCCCTTCTCTCAAGGTGCTTAGGGAAATCTAAGACAATGGGCAGTGACTCTAGTAGGAAGCCATGATGTGATGCTGCAAAAAGAGGAAAATATAACAAATTTAATATTGTGCCTTTTCAAACATTTAGCAATATTGTTCTGTGAAACATTTTTGTTAGCTTGTTACATTGTACTGATTGCCTTTAGAAAGCACTTGATCATCCCACTGCAAATTAAACTGACTACAAAGCTCCCATGTTGCAGGTAAAGTTGAAAGGATGAGGTTCTTAAGAACCTATGATACAAATAAGAAATTATGACACAAATTTTTTAAATTCTGATATTTTCATTAGGAGCTTGCTGAGGGAACTATCTTTTAGACACCTAAAGTAGAACTCATGAGCATTGTTATTACTTTTAAGCATTTTCCACACCTTTTAACCATTTCACATACTCACATAATGAAATCTAATCCAAAATGAAGGTATTTTCTCCCCACCTACAAGACCACACCCCTTGCACCAACTCTGGATATCATATAGAAATTCATAGTTGAAACAATCAGAGCAGGGCAGTGTGATGGCACATGCCTGTAATCCAGTACTCAGGAGGCTGAAGCAGGAGGCCCCTGCATTCCAGGCCAGTCTGGGACTACAAGGTGACACCCTGCCTGGAATCACATGGCAGTCGTGTGCTCTGGGCAAGTTCATCTTACCATTCAGGAAATGTCCACAAAGAAGGGAGGTGGTACACAGGCCCATATGAGAAGGGCTTCATGTATGGCAGTGATGGGGTTCAGGCCAAGTATCTCAAAATATGGCACCTTAGCACTTAAACAGAAACAGGAAGGCCCCTCTCTGACCTTCTCCTGCCCAGCTCTCCTAAAGCAGGCCAAAAAAGAACTCTTTGGTGTTCTTCTGAATTAGGTCAAAAGAGTTGCCCATCCTAAATCTGGAGGAAGGGAACACCCTTCTCTTTGAAGAATCAGGGATACAGAGAAGAATCTGAACCAACAGGCCTTGCTAAGTTCTGTTCAGCTCATTAGTATTAAGTCACACCCCCTTGTCTCAACAGCTGTCTACTTTTCAGCAAAACTAAGCATAAAAATGCACATTTACGAGGCAGGGCACAGTGCCATATGCCTGTAACCCCTGCAGCTCGGGAGGCAGAGGCAGGAGGATGGCAAATTTGAGACCAGAGGCAGTCTGTGTAACTTAGTGAGACCCTGTCTCAAAAAAAGTAAAAAAAAAATGGGCTAGGGGTGCAGCTCAGTGTTCCAGCACTTGCAGAGCATGCAAGCGCAAGGCCTTGCACCAGCACCACAAAAAATAAATAAAATAAAATAAAGCACATTTACCTGCTCCTTTGGGTCTTTATTTCTGAGGGTTCCCATGTCATATAAAACTTACATTTGTAAATTTGATTGTTGCTGTTCTCCTACTAAGCTGTCTTTATTAAAGATGTCTCAGCCACAAACCTAGTAATGGGTAGGGAAAAGAAAACTTTCCTCTCCTGTAGCAGTTGTTGTTATTATTATTACCTGTGATACTTCCTCAAATAACCAGGTTAGTCTGATACAGGTGCAAGGGTTTCGGGATTCTGCAATGTCAACAAACTTATTACTAGGTCTTGCATGCTAGAATTTTCTTTCCAACTGAGGAGAGCAGATGTTTTTCTTTCTTTCTTTCTTTTTTTTTTTTTTTTTTTTTTTTTTTTTTTTTTTTTTTTTTTTTTTTTTTTTTTTTTTTTTTTTTTTTTTTTTTTTTTTTTTTTTTTTTTTGTGGTAGTGAGGGTTGAACCCAGGGCCTTGCTCCTGCATGCTTTGCAAGTGCCGGACCACTGAGCTGTGCCCCCAGCCCATTTTTTTTTCTTTTTTTCATTTTTTTGTTTGTTTTGTTTTGTTTTTTGTTTTGTTTTGTTTTTTTGAGACAGGGTCTCGCTAAGTTACGCAGGCTGCCTCTGGTCTCAAACTTGTGATCCTCCTGTCTCTGCCTCCTGAGCCACTGAGATTACAGGCATGGACCCCCATGCCCAGCGAGCAGATATTTTTCTAAATCAATATACACAAGACTGTTTTTCCACCAAATCATTTCAATGGCCTTGTTGTAGCTACATCTTCAAGAGTGGTTATGCAATACATTTTCATGATTTCTTTTCCATGCTCAAGATAAAGGACAAAAATATGCTGAAGATCTACATCATATGTAAGGTCCAAAAAACAATAAGTAAACACAGTTTTCACAAGGAAGCCCTCCATCTAAACAGTTTAGACAGTTGCGTATATGTTGTTAAGCTTAAGAAATTGTTGCAAAAAAGAAGTCAACACTAATCAAAATAAATTGGATGGTAGAAACCTAAATCAACTATCCAAACAACAACAACAACAGAAATCCATCTATAACTTCCATTGACCCCAAGCAGTAATCTCAGATTTCACATTGAATCTGGCTAAGTCACTAGCACAGTAAACAGTAGCATCTGGCTCTCATGTGGGATGGTGTATACAATGGCCTGATCCATAACTTAAGTCCACTTTAGACAGTTAGATGGATGGGCTAAGAGCCCAGTGTGTTATAATAACCCTGAAAAGCTTTTGGCTCTGGCTGTGAACACATTAGCATTAACTTAAATCTGTTTCTTTGTTTACAACAAGAGATATTTGCTTGTGCTTTCTGCCTAAATGGAATCAGTTAAAGAACCCAAGACCTTCAAAAGTAAAATTTGTAATGGGTATAGCAGCTATGCACTGGATAGAGCCTCTATTGAGCTTTGAGCTTTTTGGCTTTTTTTTTTTTTCCATTTCCTCTTAGTTATGTCTTTTTAAAATAAGTGATATCTTTATTGGGAGTTTCTGTCTATCAATATTAGGAACACCTGGCTTCCCTTTCCTGGTTTTCCCTCTTCTATAACCTGAAACTTTACACAAGTTATCATTTGGAGGGTTCCTTGAAGATGTCATCCTTTAGAAATGTGACACACACAGCCATTTGTTTCTAAGCTACAGAGTGCAGGCTGTTCAGAACAGTGATCCAATTATTCTTGTTGCAACCCCTCAAAGTCCCTAGAACTAATTTCTCCCAATATATATCACCATAGTTTAATGTCAACAATGAAAAAATCCCCTCAAGGGACCCACAGAAACTGATCATTACACATCAAGAATATACTCAGAAGGCCTCTGCATTGTAGTCAAGGTTTCCAAAAATCGTAATTAAACAATGCCCAATCTAATTTTGTGTTTATTGCTTTTACAAATAACATCCACCTAGATGAATTACACGTAGCATTTATTCATATTTATATTGATGCTAAGCAAATATGTGAATTTTACCCTGGCCAAAATTAGATTGACTAATTAACAGATGGACATTCTAATAACATTATGGAACAGCATTACGCTGGATCACATTTTAAATATCATTAGGGCTGGGAGTGTAACTCAGTGGCAGAACTCCTGCTTAGTACACACAAGGCCCTGGGTTCCATCTCCAACACACACACACACACACACACACACACACACACACACACACACGTCATTAAACTCACAAGCAAGTATTACAATATTTTAAATATTTGTTCTATCATTCAATCGACAAGTATTTTCTGAAAATATTGGGTGGGCCTAGCATTAATCTAAAGAGAGAAAAATTAGTCTGAAACTTTATTTTAAATCAAACATCTTTTAAATAGTTTTAAATATGTCACCATGAATAGACCTGTGTAGAGGAAGAACATTATGTGACTCAGAAAACAACCAAATGCAATGCTTCGACATGTTCCTGTGGTATATGATTTGCCACAACTAAACAATGATCCTCCTTATTAATTAGGGTTGTCCACATTCCTACAAAGCCAACATCGGAAAACTCTAAGAATCAGGTAATTGTAATTTCCACACATGATTCACAAAGAATACATCCATTCTATTCTCCTAAGAAAACGGAGCCCCCTGAAAACCCTATAAGGGTCACCATGAATCGGACCAATTCAATGCCACCTAACAACAACAATCTTTTCCAAGACATTCTTTGAGAAGGAACAAGAAATGGATAGTTTTACTATCCTAGTAATACTACAGCATTTTTAATAAAATGTAAAATAACCTGAAATTGAAACACTGCCTAATTTTGTAGGAAAATGCCCTTCTGGTAGGCCATGTTAGTACAGAAAGAGCATTGAGCTGGAGTCAGGTGATCGGGGTGCTGGTCCTGACCTGTCACCCACCAGATGGACCACTCTGGCCAGTTTTTCTCCCCACAAAATACAACAATGAGCTATCATCCTAAATCTATTCCAGCTCTAAGAGTTCTCCCTGAAAAGGAGCAATGTAGGGCATAGATAGCCTCGCTGTGTGAAATGTAGGCTGCTTCCGTTAACAAGTAAAATAGGGATGTTCAACAGAGCTTGTGTGAGTGAAATGAGGAAATGAATAACTTTTTCCCATTCCTTTTCAGATTTTTAAATTTTGAAGAAAAGAAATTCTAAAACCTTCATAAATGAGCGTCTCCCACCTGAGAAGCAGGTGACCTGTGTCTGCAGACAAGTGAGGGCTCCTCAGTGTTATGAACAAGGAATCAGTGTGCCCAACCATGGACACCATTGTATCAAGCACCCCATTTAGAGAGACTGGCACGTGGCCAGAAAAGGGGGTGTGGTCTCAGGCTGGTCAGTAAGAGAACCTCTGAGAGCATTCCTCATACCACACTCACCTAAAGGACATGGCTAACAAAACGACAAGCAGCAATAGAAACCCTTTCCAGGATACATTTAGCTTCACTCCACAACAGGAAAAGAGGACAAAGTAAGGTGGGGGGAATCTTCATTTCTCTATTGTTGTTATTAGGTACCATGGAGTTGGGTCCAATTCATAGTGAGCCTATGTACAACAGAAAAAAAATAATATTCCCTGACACTGTGCCATGCCCAGCACCCTGTCAGTGCTTCTTTGCTATTCATAGGGTTTTCAATGGCTGATCGTTTCAGGATTGTTTCAGAAGTGGGCTACCAGGTCCTTCTCCTGTTTTTGTGGTTCTAGGGATCAAACCCAGGGCCTCAGAGTGTGCAGAGCAGCCCTCTGTGGCTCATACCTGTGACCCAGAGCTCAGAGGAAGAATTACAGAACAGACTGAGCACTAGCATGCATGCAGCTCAGGGGAAAAAAATGGCAAGTGAATACTCCGTGTTCACAACACTATGGGTGGGGCAAGCTCTTGTCTGTTGCTTGGTGTTCTGTGATTTAAACCATCTATTGCAAAAGGCTGTAGAAAAACAACAGACCTCATCTAAGCAGACCTTTTTTGCTCCCATTCCACCCTCTTTCTCACCCAAGTTTCTTCAATACCTAAATGTTTCTGGAATCAGTCTTTGGTCCCAAAGCCTACAGTGTACACAGAGAATCAAAGGAAAGAAGCGTATCCCTTAAAATATATATATATATATATATATATATATATATATATATATATATGAGAGAAAGATTTACCAATGCTTACAGGCATGGCCTAATTATTTTCCTATTGTCTTTCAAGGGAGCACCATCCACCTTAACCTATAACTCTTATAGGAAAGTCTCAAGGCAAGTCAACAATCTGTTCTCCTAAATTCCCCTTGTATCTCTTCCTCTCCACACACATTTGTTTTCGGTCTCTAAGCGATGGAGCGTGACATGCCCACAAGGAACAGTGATATGCTGTGGGATTTATTCTCTTGCTCTCCAAAAGCGCCACACCTAAGACATTGTAGAGGTGAGGACGGTTCCTGATCCATGAGGATGGGAATGAGGTGCACGTTACCAGCAAAAAGAAAAAGAAAAAAATAGTGCTTGGAAATCTGCACTTCGCACACTTCTTGCCACTCCCAGTGAAGGCTTTGGAAGCAAGAAAAATAATTCATTTGCTGGGAAAGGGAGTGGGAACTCCATCATTCTTCCACTGCTGACACCTGTTCTGCCAGCTGATGCTACCTAATATAAATATTAATGGTAAAAAAAAAAAAAAAGGCAATAATATACTAACAGGGCTGCTGTTTACCCAAAACTAATGACATCTCCTTACCGCTGGTTCATCCTGCTGTCTGTCTGGGCACCAACTCGCCCAAAGCACAGAAGGAGTGGCAACCACCAAATATTTTTCTGGCACAAACATTGCCGGTATCTTAATACAAGCAGTGATTCTGACCAAGGGAGCCACCACCCTCTCTGCCCTCCCCTTGCTCACCAGACAGAGAACACCCAGTCCTCTCGAGGTCTGGCAATCTGAAATCAATTCACTTTAACCAGGTCTAAAAAATCTGCCCTACAATGACAAAAATAGAAACTGCAAATCAGAAAAATACATCACGTGGAGAAGAAACCAAAATCGGGGCGAGGGAGTCTTTGCACGTCCGTGCTGCCTGGGAACTCCGGGATGCCTGGAGAGCGATGCTGCCCAGCCCAGATCCCAGAGGGTGATTTACAAAGGGCTTCTTCCCACATCCCTCCTCAACACAACACTTCCCGCTTCCAAAATGCCCTGAACAAAGACCGTCTTTAAGCACTTACGGGGAGCAGCAGCTTCTCTCTGCAGCTGCCTGGGAGTAACGCCGCAGGAGGGGCCTGAGCAGGGCAAATCTGAGAGTCCCGGCTTCCCTGCAGGCTGATGTCTACGAGACAGCAGCCCAGGAACCGACTTTCCCATTACAGCCTCAGCCGGTAATCCATGTGCTTCCCGCGGGCCAGTCCCAGCTGCCCGCAGAGCACCACATGATCCGCTCTGACATCACATCAGCCAGACGTGACAGCCCATCCGCCAGCCCCTTCCACACTCCCCGGTTGCATCATTGGGTGCCTTGCCTTGCATTTAAGCAGGTGGTACAAAGTAAGGAACTGCTGTTTTCTTACAAAATATGATTTTTTTTTGGGGGGGGGTCTGGTTCCTTCTGTTTCTAACAGAAGGGAAAAATAAGCACAAAAGGCACTTGGGTTTGTTTGCAGCCTGAATTTGCTAGATAGATGGGAAGTTACTGGAGTCCCATGCCTGAGTCAGGGAAGCTGAGAAATGAGCTCCTGTCAGGCTGCCAAGGTGGTGGGAGTGACTTCATTAGCAAATCACTACTGCCAGTACCCCACACCTTTCAATAGATCATCTTTCACAGGAGTTTATATACATATATATATATATATATATATATATATGTTTAAGTCACAAAATATTGCAGGGGAATGTTTCAAGCGACTCATCCGCTGCAGGGAAGATCTCAAGGGCATAACCACTAAACCACTAAATATGCAATAAATTCCATCATGAGGGGGCTCATATTCAGTCCAAACAAACAAACAAGCAGGGAGAAAGTCAAGATCATTCATTAATACTGGCATTTATGCATTAAGTAACTATTTATTGATCAACTACTACATAATCAGCCTGCAGCTGTAGCACTGTGGCATCCAATCCTGTCAGATCGAAGAAGCTAAGCAGGGTCAGCTATGGTTAGTACTTGGATGGGAGACCACCTGGGAACACCAGGTGCTGTAGGCTGGGGAGAAGGAACCAGCAACTCACTCCCAAAAATCAATCTGCTATTAAAAACCCTATGAATAGCAGAGAAGCACTAACAATAGTGTTTCACCTATTGTACATAGAGTCGCTTTGAGTCAGATACCGACTCCACAACAACAACTACATAACCAGTATAAAAGGAGACTATCAGAATGGTGATCATGGGAGTGGAGGGAGTTCTACTTCCACTTCTGTGATTAAAAAAAGAAAGAAAATAATAGTGTTATCAAGCATCCTTTTAAAAGTTCTATGTCTAATAATGAATCTGAAGGCTATGAACAAAACTATGTTTATCTTAATTCTATTATGATAAATAGTAATAAATAGAAACTTTAAAGTAAGAATAACCAAAACCTTTAAACCTTTATGAAGCAAAAATATAGCCAAATTAGAGAGCAGTGACAAAAAAAAATGTCACCACAGAGAGAAGCATTCACCTTCACTTAATTGCATTACCTCCTATAGATTTGATTTATATCTGTAGTTCGGGTATTTGTGTAGAAACAGAATATCTTTAACCAGTTGGTAAAACCAATGAATATGCCTGATGTGGTAGCACATGCCTATAATCCTAGCACTCAAGAGGGGGAGGCAGGAAGATCATGAGTTCAGGGCCAGCCTGGGCTACATAGCAAGACCCTGTCTCAAAACAACAAAAATAAATTTTAAAAATTGAATATCATGCACTTTAGCATCATTTTTAATGACTAAATAAAATAGATGTTCAATAAATAGACTAAATGAATTGAGTCTGTGATACTGTGTTATAATAAGAAATACATATACTTGATCTTCATTCCTGGTTTCTGGTGCAGAGCTCCTAAAACCCTTGGAATTTCCTAAGTGATAAGGAATATGCTCAAGGTATAAGCATATTTTGCTATGCATATTCAGCCCCTTTCAACCAAAGCTGAGTTTATGCTAATGAGGTGACTTTTGATTGAGGGAAAGGGACCAGCCATAGATAACATCAGGATGGAAATTGGTTGCCTGAGGAGCCAACAATGTGATTAGAAGTCAGGAGAGGGGCTGGAGATTGTGTTAGTCACCAATAACCAGTGATTTCATCGATGATGCTATGCAGTGGAACAGCCATAAAAACTCTCAACAGCAGGGCTGGACGAGCTTCTGGGTTGGTAAATGCATCCACATTCCAGGAAGTTATCATACTCCAAACTCCATGAGGACAGAAGTTCCCGCACCTGGGACCCTTCCAGATTTCAAATTATGTACAGTTCACTTTGCTATTCATTTGTGCCCTTCATAGTATTCTTCATAATAAGCCAGTAATTGTAATTAAAGTGCTTCCCTGAGTTCTGTGAGCTACTCCAGCAAATTATGAATCTTGGGAGGGGGTTTGGGGGTCCCCCTATTTGCATCCAAATTGCAGAGGTATGAGTAACCTATGTCTATAGCTGTACCAGACTGGCATCACATTCTGTCAGATCTGGAAAGCTAAGCAGGATCAAGCCTGGTTAGCTCTTGGATGTGAGACCATTTGGGGATATCAGCTGCTGTAGACTTGGGAAAAAGACCCAGTAGCCCACTCCCAAAACAATTAGCCATCAAAAACCCTATGAGTAGCAGAGAAGCACTTACATAGTGCTGGGCATAGCACAGAGTTGGGTAGTGTTTTGTCTATTATACACAGAGTCACTATGAGTCAGACCTGACTTGACAGCACCTAACAACGAGTAACCTAGAGACCATCTAAGTGTTACTGAAATATCAATCTGGGGACAGTCTTTTTATTATTATGAAATTGAACATGATTTAATAATTACTATTCATTAGTAGCCTGCAGCTGTAGCCCTGTGGCATCCGATCCTGTCAGATCTCAGAAGCTAAGCAGGGTCAGGCCTGGTTAGTACCTGGATGGGAGACCACCTATGAACACCAGAAGCTGTAGGCTTGGGAGAAGGACCTGGCAACCCCCTCCCAAAAGTCAATCTGCCATTGAAAACCCTATGCATAGCAGAGAAGCACTGACAATAGTGTTTCCCCTGTTGTACAGAGGGTCGCTATGAGTCGGATACTGACTTGATGGCACCTAACAACAACAACAACAACAACATTCATTAGTATGCCATCTTTTGATAATTGCTTATATTTTTATTTTTATTGGGTTTTTAATGTTTTTCTTATCCATTCTTTTGAGCGTCATTGGTAGCCTTTCAATTCTGCGTTTAGAAGACATGTTGAAATGTTTTACTACCAGCATTTGTAAAATTTTCATTGTAATTTGTTCCATGGAAAGCTCTCGTAATGCCCAGATTTTGAGCCTGAAGTACCATTTCCCACTAAAAGGAATCAGCGCTCTTTAGCAAAAAGGCTGATTTCAAATCCAAGGCAGAGAATGTATATGGAAGCTTAGGACATTGTCTTACTCCAGGTAGCAAATAAATTATCCAGGAGCACTGGGGTTGTATCAAAAGACACAAGTGTCCAGTTAGGGAGGCTCCCAAAGGCCAGTTTTCTCACAGCATCTGTTATAGGTACTGTGGTTCTTAAAAAGTCACACCAAACCTAGCAGAGCTCAGTAGGTGAGCTGATTTCTTTATGTTTCTTTTTTCTTTTGTGGTACTTGGGGGTTTAACCCAGAGCCTCCCACATGATAAGTAAGCGTTCCATTACTGAGCCACACCCCAAGGCCATTTTTTATTTTGATGCAGGGTCTCCCTAGATTGCACATGCTGCCTCTGGCCTAAAACTTGCCATCCTCCTGCCTCAGCCTCCTAAGTCACTGAGATTACAGTCGTGTGCCAGGGTGTCCCGTCAGGTGAGCTGGTTTCTATTCCACTCCACATCAATCAGGCACATCAAAAGCTGGAGACTGCAATCCTTTGAATGCTCATTCCCTCATGGCCCAGAATAGCCAAGGGATAAGACTCTGTAGCCATCTCTCTATACCTCTACACTGTCTTTCCATAAGACACTGTCTTTCTCCAACATGATGGCTTCAAAGTGGTTGGATTTCACTAAAAGTGTGTCTCTGAAGAGAGTGCCAGGCAGAAAGGATGGAGAAGTGTCAGCATCACTTTGTAAGCAAATAGAGGGACAAATCCATATCAGATGCATTTCCTTGAGAGAAAGCCCAGAGGACTCGGAACTATAATGAAACACTGAAGGAGACAAGCTAAGCAGTGAACCCTCCAATTCAGGAAAAAATAAAAACAGCCAGGAAATGTGCTTCTGCTTTGCCAGTTATTTCAAACAGTCCTACCAAGAAGAAATGGTCAGCAGTTGTTGTTAGCCTACAAGCTACAACCAAATCAGAGCTCATCAATACCAACAAATTGAATTTTGAAAGGCAAGATTGAGGGGCACAGTCATAGGCAATGATACATGAAACCAATGGAAAGCAATTCACTTAGTCTTTTCCTCACTTCGATTTTGTTGGCCTTAACTGGTATCACGTGCTGCCACTGAGATATTTTCAAAGCACACTGAATTGTATTTAATTGGCATGTATTCCATTTGCATCAAAACATTAAAAATTATTTTCCTTAAACTTCTTTAAGGTCTTCTTGTAGCTATTAGAATAGTGTTATATGAAGTGGGTGACCGTTCCCTTCAGAAGGCTGAACTCGTGTAAAAGAGGTTTTTACTCAGCCATTCTTAGATGTCTCACCACTTCATTGCTACAGAACTTTATACATATTTAGAGAAAAGAACCAATTAGTAAATGAAATTGCCTATGGCAGGATTCTTTCTTGAATTAGTACTAATCCTCAAAATGATTTTTCTGGGTTACATGAATTCCTTTTTACATGAAAGTATGTTGTTCATCATAATAAAAAGCTAAAGTAGACTTAGAGGAGAAGGGATGATTTGGGGGGTGCAAAAGAAGGAGGCAGGGATCTAGCAAAAGGAGGAAAGCTAGGAGAGGAGATGGGGGAGAGGAGGAACAAAGATGAGTGAGGAATGGGGGAGGAGGCGACCTCAGGGTGAACAGCCCGACTTTAATAGTTTTCAAAGTAATTATAATTATACCAATAATACCAAAGAATGATAATAATACAGATGGGCTAGAAAATTAAGGTAATAGTATTGACAATGTAAAATGATAGTTCACTACAGAAAAAGTTTTGATCTTAAACATAATCGGGATCCAAGAATTGTAGTTGTTGTTGTTAGGTGCCGTCGAGTCGGTATCCGACTCATAGTGACCTTCACAGGGTTTTCAATGGCTGAGTGCTTCGGGATTGCCTTGGGAGTGGATTGCCAGGCCCGTCTCCCATTTTTGCGGTGCTGGGAATTGAACTTGGGGCTTCAGAGACTGCAGCGCAGCGCTCTACCCACTGAGCTAAATCCCAGCCTGGATCCAAGAATAGATACAAAAATATTACCACAAAAAGACATGCAAATGGAAGAGAGGTCTTTGGTGGGGGGATGTGATGGGGGAGGAAGTGCACAAGAGGGTAAGGGGGAACTTATCTGTGTAATGTACAACAAAATGAGTATATAGAAATGTCACAATGAAATGCATGTCAGAATGAAACATATTAAGTTGTACATTAAAAGTTTCCAATGAAAAACAAAGTACGTTGTTCATAGCAGTAGCTATAGCCATTAACCAAAGCCAGATGATGTGTGTGTTGTGTGTTCCTTCTTAGCTGTCCATACTTACTTCTCTCAGCACCATATATGTAGATGTGACAGTGGTTTCAAGCACACCTCCAGCTGGCCTACTTTCTTGCCTCCTGGTGCTTTGATTGGACCATTTAACCATCTATTTTGCTGATCTTGAAATGAAGCTTCAAAGCAGCCAACACTATTTCATCAGTGTTTCAAAGTTAGAGCACTGAAGTTAGTTTGTATTATACTCAGGCCACAATCAGCATTTGCCTGCATTTGTTTACTGCCTTGTATTCTAGTTACTTGTGTATGTGTCTGTCTCCCTCATTAGATTATATTTTCTGAGGCCCCCAGTTCAATTCCCAGCACCGCAAAAATGGGAGAAGGGCCTGGCAATCCACTCCCAAGGTAATCCCGAAACAGTCTGCCATTGAAAACCCTATGAGGGTCGCTATGAGTCGGATACCGACTCGAAGGCACCTAACAACAACAACAACAGTGGGCAGGAACTATGTCTATTTCACTTTTGTGTCTTTCATGACACCTACCATAGTACTTTGCACATAGTATTTACTCATTGTTTGTTAAATAAAGCTATTAGTGTCATTAACCCCCCTCAAAAAAACATATGAAACCATATATATTGATGAAGCCTACTTTGCTCACTATAATATGTCACAGTATCACAAATAATTCTATAATTGATTGACCCACTTGAATATATAAAAATTTTAATAATAAAGAAAAAATCATACTGTCCAAGAGTTGAGGTGACTATTATACCAATTCCTTACTCAAAAATTGGTAAAGCCAGGCACTGTGGTTTATGCCTGGAATCACAGTGACTCAGGAGACTAAGGCAAGTGGACCAAAAGTTCAAAGCCAGACACAGCCTGCACAACTTAGGAAGACCTTGTCTCAAAAAAAAAAAAAATTATTTTAAGGGATTAGGAGTGCTGAGTGGCAGAGCATTTGCCTAGCATGCACCAGGCCTGGGGTTCAAGTCCCCAGTACTGAAAAAAAATAAGCAAAAAGAGAGAGTTACATATTAATTCTTTCTTTTCCACATAGAACTCTATGTCAGAATAACAAGCAGCTCGAGTTAATGAGGGGGAACACTACCAAAGAATCTTAGTCAATGAAAGCAAAAGGACAGGCAAACCTGGGAAGAAAAAAAACAATTTTACAACTTGTAATGGAGTGGTTAGTTCACAGAAGAATCAGCAATAGGTACTAAAGCATAGAGTACAAGGTTGATAAGGCCCTATATATTAATCTTCTGTTGCATTATTCACACAGAGAATATTTACTTCAATCAAAAGGAAAAATTATCATTTTATAACGGACAGTTATGGTAATTTCCCATTACCATTAATCCAAGGACTGATCTTACTATAACAAAAGGTAACACAACAGTTCATACTGTGGCCATAGGACAGATGATATGATTTATAAGATCCTGATATAATATTCACATCGCCCATAATATTCTTGAGGGGAATGTTTTACCTGACTTGACTTGCAACCCCAGATCAAAATTTCCAGTCTACAGGAATATAGTGTGAAGTTAATTAAAATTTAAATGATAGCCAGAAGGAAGCAATCATATCAAGCCAGAAGGTGAAACTATACTAGAAAGTTGGCCCAGTCTCTTTAGCAAGTAAATGGAATGGGTGGGTGGAAGGGGGGGGTGGCTTTTAATGGACTAACAGAGAAATAAGAACTGCTGTTTAGCTCTGCTGTAAACCAAATCTTGAGCCATTCAGGGCATTGACTGGAGTGTAGTTTGAGCAATTTAGCTAGAAAACACACTTTGGGAAGAACTAAGAAAGTCTGAATATATATAGGGTGTTAGAAGATAGCAGCAACTAGCCAGGCATGGTGGCACACGCCTGTAATCCTAGCGACTTGGAAGGCAGAGGCAGGAGGATCACAAGTTAGAGACCAGAGGCAGTCTGCATAATTTAGTGAGACTTTGTCTCAAACAGTAAAAAAGATAAAAAAAAAAAAAAAAAAAAAAGGCTGAGGGTGCAGCTCAGTGGTCTAGCACTTGCAAAGCATACAAGTGCGAAGCGTTGGGTTCAACCCCCAGTATCACAAAAAAAAGAAAAAGAAGAAAAAGAAGATAGCAGTGACATTATTAATTTTTAGATGTGATAATAACAGTGTTATGCTTAGTTAAGAAAAATATTCTTATATTCTACATCTATATTGAAGAAATCAGGAGTAAAAGAACATATTTACAATTTATTACAAATGCTTTAAAAAGAAAATAAACGTGGCAAAATGCTAATAACTGGCAAACCTAGATAACGACTATGATGTTGTTATTAGGTGCTATTGAGTCAGTGTCCAACTCATAGAGACTCTACATACAACAGATGAAACACTATTTTCAGTGCTTCTGTGCTATTCATAGGGTTTTCAATGGCTGATTGTTTTGGGGGAGTAGGTTGCCACATCCTTCTCCCAACCCTACAGCACCTGGTGTTCCCAGGCGGTCTCCCATGCAAGTACTAACCCTGTCTGACCCTGCTTAGCTTCCAGGATCTGACAGTACTGGACACCACAGTGGTACGGCCACAGGCAGATAAAGACGATAAGGATACTTAAATACTATTCTCTATACTTATTATCTGGGAGAAGGACCTGGCAACCCCCTCCCAAAAATCAATCTGCCATTGAAAACCCTATGAACAGCAGAGAAGCACTGACAATAGTGTTTCCCCTGTTGTACAGAGGGTCGCTATGAGTTGGATACTGACTCGACAGCACCTAACAACAACAACAATACTTATTATCATATTTGAAATATTTTACAGTAAAATACTGTATGATAAACAAATTGTCCTATATAATAAACAAATATAGGATTTTCTAATTTTTATGGCTTGAATCTTCTTTAACAAGTTAACATTTATTTTAAATTACCTGGAAGGAGTGGGCATAGTGTCACACACCTATAATCCCAACAATTTAGGAAACAGAAGCAGGAGGATCAAGAGGTCAAGGCCAAAGGCAGCCTGCATAATCTACTGAGACCCTATCTCAAAATAAAAAATTATAAAGGGATTGAGGGTGCAGCTCAGTGGTAGAGCACTTGCAAAGTAGGCACAAGGCCCTGAGTTCAGCCCCCCAGTATGACAAAAAAGGAAGAAAAAATAATTACCTGGAAGGATTTGGGGGTTTTTTTGTTTTGTTGTTATTTGTTTGTTTTTCAGCTATTTTTGTCTTTGCACAGTTACCAAACCAATATTCCTGGACACTTTAGTAAATAATCTCTCTGTCTCTCCCTAGTTGTTATCCTTCCTTTGTCTTTTATTAAATTATTGGCATGCCAGGGTCCATATCTGAGATAAATGCCCCACTGGTTTGTCTGCACCTGTATCATTTTAATGTAATCCTTACAGCATTATGCAGTAATGAACCAACTTTCTCTTTTCAATTTTCAAAGCCATTATCTATTTTTCAAATTTGGGGATTTGCCCCCAAATCCCCCCAAAAAATCCTATGTTTTATTTCACTTTTGTTTCTACAGGGTTTTCATTAAAATTGAATTGGGAAAAATTATTCCCTACAATATTGACAATTAATGCCTAATCTCATTTAAATTCCAAAGGCCTTAGTTTTTATTTCATCCTGATATTGAGTTATAATTTGCCTTCTTCAAATTCTCCAACCCCACTGGTTTTATTTCTGCTCTCTTAAGTGACACAAAATTTGTGTAGTGTTCTTCCACACAATTAAAGAGAGGATTTATGCTCCTGGTTTATTCAGGCATTTCCTCTTTGACTTGATTTTCACTGTCTTCATTGTCCTGCTCACCACTTCCGATGTGCTCCATTTTGTCAGTGTTTTCTCTCTTGAAATGGAGAACCCGGATGTAGCAAGACTCCAAATGTGTGTGGTCTGAGAATCACAAAGAAGCAGAATTTTATTTCCCTTACTCTGAATGCTCAGCTGTTACTAATGCAGTCTAGATTTGGATCCACTTATCTTGGCAGGCATCTACACTGTTGGCTCAGAGTGAACCTGCAGTCAACTAAAATCACTAAAACTTTTTCACTGACTTGTTCTTAAAATAGAATTCATTTTCTTGAATATAAGCACAGGAATGCTGAATCTATTGTATATATGTATGGTTTTCTGTATCCTTGTGAAATGTCATATTTTCAATATGGGTCTATCATTTCAGACTAACTATAAATCCTAATTCTATTTTTCAAGGAATTAAAATTTTGTCATCTGCAAACTTAATAAACACATCTTTTGGGAAAGGGGGGGGGCCTCATCTACAAAGACAGAAAAAAACAAAGGAACAAGCCTTGTGACAAAGCAATCAAACCCTGCCTTCTGGGAGACTGCTCAAGGTCATGTTGAAATACTGAAATACTTGTTTTTCAGCACTGGCTTACTAACTAGGAGACCTATGAAAAGGAGAACCAAGGTTAATTTGATCCCTTTATAAACTCAAACTGACTCCTAGTGATTATTCCTTTCCAATATAAGTACTCAAAAGCCACCTATTTTTAAATTCATTCCAAATTTTGCTGAGGACTAATGTCAAACTCAATTGCACATAAAAATCCAAAGTTTATCTTCTTTCTAAAATGTGGATAAAATTGACCAACACACAGAACATCTGCCATTGTCCAGCTCTCCTCAAAGTGTAATGACCATGAATTACATCTGCACATTTTCATTGTTCTGGTATATCATTCCTTATAGCCTAGAAATGTGAATTCATCATGGCACCTGAATGCACTCTGTGAAGGTATTTGCAAACACGTTTGTCTCTTCAACCAAATTTAGTTTCCTTAAGGACTATACTGAGTTACATTCAGTTCAATTCAACCAGCACATATTGAGTGTCAGGGATTTTAACAGTAACTGTGCTAGGAGACAGGAAAGAACAACAGGAGCATGGGCACAGCACAGTACAATGTGTGCAGGAACTAGAAAGAGTTCTGACTATTGAACTGAGAAATTGGGAGGGGCAGGAAATGAGGATGGAGAGGTAATGAAAAGAGGACCCTATCCACCAAAAAGGGCCTTGGAAGTCATCCTAACAAATTTCAACTTTATCCCATAGGACAGAGTTGGAAATAGGCCACCTAAGAGCCAAATTCCTCTGCAGATTCATTTCATTTGCCCATCACAATCTTAGACAAAGATAAAAACCTAGATTCAATGCAGATCCAAGCAAAATACCAATTTTCATTTTTCACAGATAAAAAAAAAACACAGCATTTGTATGGAACCACAAAAGATCCAAGTAGAAAAAGAAATCCTGATCAAAAAGAACAAAGTTGGAGACATTATAATACCAACTTCAAAACATACTATAAAGCAACAGCAACCAAAACAGCATGGTACTGGCATTAAAAATAGATCTATGGACCAGAATAAAGAACTCAGAAATAAATTCACATACATTGAAGAAAGGAAATCCCCTTCAAGAAACAGTGTTGGGAAAGCTATATATCCAAAATGCAGGAAAAAAAGGAACTAAACCCCTATCTCTCACTATATACTAAAATCAACTCATAACGGACCAAAAACATAAATGTACGATTCAAAACTGTGAAGTTACTAGAAGGAAACATAGGTGAGTTCCTTTAAGACGTTGATCTGGACAAAGATTTTTTTTTTTGGCTGTGACCCCAAAACACAGACTACAAAAGCAAAATTTAACAAATGGGATTACAGCACACTAAAAGGCTTCTGTACAGCAAAGGAAGCAATCAACAGAGTGAAGAAACAACCAACAGAATGGAAGAGAAAGTATATATGCAAACTTCTCATCCAACAAGGAGTTAATGTCCTGAATATATCAATTCCTCAAACAACTAAAGAGAAAAAAAAAGACACCAAACAAGTATATGAAAAAATACTCAGTATTATTATTTATTATCAGAGAAATGCAAACCAAAACCACAATGAGATATTATCTCACCCCAGTTAGAATGTTTATTATCAAAGGCAAAAAATAACAAATGCTGGGAAAGATGGGGATAAAGAGAAACTCTTAAAACACTGTTAGTGGGGGATGTAAATGAGTACAGCCATTATGTAAAAGAGTATGGAGTTTCCTCAAAACACTAGAAATAGAATTACCTACATATGACCCAGAAATCCCACTGCTGGGTATATATCAATCCATGGAATCAATGAATGAATAGAAAAAGAAAATGTGGTAAAGTCACACAATGGAGTATTGTTCAGCCAAAGAAGAATGAAATTCTGTCATTAGCCACAACATAGAAGTAACTGAAGAATAGTATATCAAGTGAAATGTAAGGCACAGAAAGGTAAATACCACATATTCTCACTTATACATGGAAACTAAAATGTTAATCTCCCAGAAATAAAGAATAACATAGTCGTTACAGGGAAGGCTGTGGCATGGAGGAGCTGGAGAGAGGAAGGGTGATAGGCACAGGGGTGCAAATGGATAGGAAAAGTAACTTCCAATGTTCTGTGCCACAGTAGGAAAACTATGGTTGGCATTAATTGATTGAATATTTCAAAATAGCTAATAGAGGAGCCTGGTGCAGTGGCGCACACCTATAATCCCAGTGATTTAGGAGGTAGAGGCAGGAGGATTGAAAAGGCCAGAGACAGCATATGTAATTTAGCAAGACCCTGATTCAAAAAAAAAAAAAAAAAAAAAGGTAAAAAATGGGCTGGAGGTGCAGCCTAGTGGTAACTCACTTACAAAAGCATGTGCAAGACCCTGGGTTCAACCCCCAAGAACTGCAAAATACAAAACAAAATAGCTAATAGAGAGGATTTTGGATGTTCTCAACACAGAGAAATGATATATGGCTAAGGGAACAGATATCCCAGTTACCCTGATGTGATCATTAACATATTGTAAATTGTTAGGTGCCATCGAGTTGGGTCCAACTCATACAGCCCCTATGTACGATAGACCAAAACACTCCCTTGACGCTGTGCCATGCCCTGCATTGTGTCAGTGCTTCTGTGCTATTCATAGGGTTTTCAATGGGTACTTGTTCTGGGATTGTTGTGGGAGTGGGCTGCAAGGTCCTTCCCCTATTTTTGTGGTTCTGGGGATTGAACTCAGGGCTTCAGAGATTGCAGAGCAACACTCTACCAGCTGAGCTAAACCCCAGCCTTACACATTGTATACACGTATTGAAATGGCACACTATATCCCATTAACATACAATTACTTAAGTGTCATTAAAAATAAAAATACATTTTTAAAAAATACCAAAGGCCTATCTACTTTGTCATAGTCCCTCCATCCTGCTGTCTGACTAGAATAATAGTGGCTCCTGAAGAAGTGAGCCTTTGCTGGTTCCTTTTTTTTTTTTTTTTTTTTACATTTTTGAAACAGAGTCTCACCAAATTTCACAGACTGCCTCTGGTCTCGAACTTGTGATCCTCCTGCCTCCACCTCCTAAGCCGCTGGTACTACAGGCATTCGCCACCATGCCTGGCTCTGCTGGCTCATTCTTAAGTCTTTCCAGTGTCTAGATCTGCTTTCACCAGAGCAAGACTACTAGAAGTAATTTACCAATCTCTATGCCCATGTTGCAACTTATTATTGGAAAAATATAAATTTGAAAAATATCGTTATGCCTTCTTTTGCACCTGGCATTGTATGCCAAGCTCCTTCAACAACATAAATTTGGTTTTGTTCTCTTGTTGTCCCTGTATAAACACCTATCACTCCTTGATTCATGTGGAAAGATGTAGCATCTTGAATGCCACATTATCACCCTCCATGCCTGGGTACACACACACATACAGTTGCAAAACAACACCACAAAATCTCCTTCTTTGGAACCCAGTATTATTCAAAAAACTGTGAGACTGGTCAGGTGTTAATTATAGAAGCTAGACGATGGATACAAGGGGTTTCATTACACTATTCTCTCTACTTTTAAATCTACTTGGAAATTTCAATATTAAAAATACTTTCTAACTATTTACAAAATCATCATGTCATTTATTTACTCACCAAATACCCATTTACTGACTCTTGTGCTAAACACTAACACAGACATCATTAAGACATGGTCTCTATCTAGGTTTACCCAATTGAATAGAAGAGGACAGCCCCATTAGATTTGAATATCAGATGAATGACAAAGAGTACGTTATTAGTGTAAGCAACTTCCATGCAATATTTGAGATATTTATTTGCTCCCATTTCTGCAAGTCAAAAGTCCCAAATCAGGTTCTCTGGGTTGAAATGAGAGCATTGGCACAAATGCCCCTGCTCCAGAGGCTCCAGGGGAGAGGCTGCTCTGTTTCTTCCTGCTTTGGGAGGCAGCCCACATCCCCCAGCTTGTACCCTTGTTGTTCCAGTCTTCAAGACCAACATCTTCAAACCTCTATCTGTTCCTCATTTACATTGCCTTCTCTTCTGTGTCTCAATCACATCTCCCATGATATTCTCTTCTAAAACCATTTGCCTATCTCTTATAAGGTGAACTTTTAGGGTTTACCTGGTAATCCCATATAATCTCCCCATCCCAAAATATTTAATCACATCTACAAAGACCCTTTTTCTAAAAGGTCACATTTCAGGTTTCCAGGAAGTAGGGCCTGATATCTTTGGGGGCCATTATTAAGCCTATTGCAGTGATTTGGTAGAGATTTATTATGGAATACTGGTGAAACAGAGAAGGTGCTGATCATTCAACTCAACAGGAGATGTAGGGAGAGGCAGATGTCAACAGAGGCTTCCTAAATCAGTGCTGTCAGAAAACTTACATTACTACAGCAGCAGTGATAACAACCACCAGTAAACAGACCCATCAGAACAAACTCCAGCTACAAATAACCACTGCAAACTACCAGTGATTACCAGTTGAGCTCCAGTTTTCATAACAAATGCAATGTTAGAGGTCTACTGCATGAATACGAATAAGAAGTAGCAACTGGATAACAAAAATTACTGACACATGATTTCTACTACCCCATCTGGGAAGGAAAGAAAGAAAGCAGAAAGACTTGCCCCATGCAGTTTGCCAAGCATCCCTTTTTCTTTTTCTTTTTCTGTTATCTACATTGGCCATCAAATTTTCCCTACTGCTTCCTTCTTCTCACCCCCGAGACAGGGTACAGCTATGAAGCTCAGACTGGCCTCAAACTCATTATGCAGCCCATGCAGGCATCAAACTTGCAATCCCCCTGCCTCAGCCTCCTGAGTGCTAGGATTACAGATGCGCAACACCACACTGACTCAATTTTTTTTACCAATTTATTCAAAATGTTTGCTCAAGTATTTACTCAATAATTTTGACTAAATTATTTTTTCATAAAAATAAAATGCTAGGTGCAAAAAAGGATTTATCCTGTGGCATCCGATCCCATCAGATCTCGGAAGCTAAGCAGGTCAGCCCTGTTTAGTACTTCGATGGGAGACTGCCTGGGAACAAAAGGTGCTGCAGGCTTGGGAGACAGACCTGGCAACCCACTCTCAAAAATCAATCTGCCATTGAAAACCCTACGAATAGCAGAGAAGCATTGACAAAAGTGTTTCGCCTGTTGTATGTAGGACCACTATGAGTCAGACACCGACTCAACAGCACCTAACAACAACAACAACCTCCAATAAATCTCCCTTCTAAAAGAGAAGCACATCTACAGAGACAGTGAAGACCTTGTCTATGTACATACACATACACATATGTAAGTAAGTGGGAAAGAACTCTGAGCAGAAGATGGGCTCTTGGTCCATGACTCTCCCTAGAGGCAAGTTATTGAGGGGACGAAGGGTCCCTCCTCTGACAGAGCTCCAAGGTCCTGAGAAAATGGAGATCATCTGATGATGTAATGGGGAAAGACAAATGTTATAATCTTACTTCCTCCTTGCCCCCTTTCCTATAAAGAAACTATTCCTGGCAGTGTTAAAACAAAGGTCTTCCAGTCCTGTCTAACCCTGAGCCTTACCTCAGCTTCCTGCAGCAGCACTATCTCCCTCCCTTCCCAAACTTGCTGCCAGGCAGCTTCTTTTCTCATCTCCTCCCTGCTCTTTGTTGTTGTTGTTGTTGTTGTTGTTGTTGTTGTTGTTGTTGTTAGGTGCCGTCAAGTTGGTATCCAACTCATAGGAACCCTCATAGGGTTTTCAATGGCTGACTGTTTCGGGATTGCCTTGGGAGTGGATTGCCAGGCCCTTCTCCCATTTTTGCAGTGCTGGGAATTAAACTCGGGACCTCAGAGACTACAGCACAGTGCTCTACCAACTGAGCCAAATCCCAGCCCTTCCCTGCTCTTTACTTGCTGCAAATGAACTTGTTCTTCTACAGGTCAGAATGCCTTCTCTGCCTTCTCTTGGCTCTGTGGACCCTTACCCCATGGGATTTTCCTATCAGTTATATGCCCATTTCTGTTGTGGTCTTTGGATCCAATCCCACAGGAAATATCTCTAATTCATAAATTACTAATTCCATAGTAGTATCCTAGAGGTGGATTGGCTATAAGAGCAAAAATTAAAATACCAATAACAACTTCCTGTAAGATCTCCCTAAACTTTCCACTGCAAAAGCTTCCTTTGTTGTCACACTGACAATTCATTTTAAATTATCTTAAATTGAACTTGTCATCTCACCCATTGGCCCAAGCCACACATAAAGAAATATCCCTTTTATCCTAACACCACATGTTTTTTAAAGTCATCAGATCCTGGACAAAAGCAATCTGTGCCAGGCACACGATCTTATTTATGTTTAAGCCCATTGTTGCAGACACTGTGTCAATCCATCTGGCAGAGAGTTTTCCCTTTTTTTGTTGTTGTTGTTGGCCTGCCACTCTCCTAAACATGATATCTTTCTCTAGGGATTGGTTTCTCCTGACTACATGTCCAAAATAGATAAGACACATTCTAGCCATCCTTGCTTCCAAGGAGCATTCTGGTTGCACTTCTTCTGGGACAAATCTGTTGGTTCTTTGGCTGTCCATGGTATATTCAATAATCGTCTCCAGCACCATAATTCAAAAGCATCAGTTCTTCTCCTGTCTCCCTGGTTCAATGTCCAGTTTTCACAACCATATAATGCAACTGAAAATACCATTTCATGAGTCAGGTGCACCTTCATTTTCAATGTGACATTTTTATTGTAAATACATTTCTTTACCTATATAAGAAGTGACTATATTTGTTGAACACATCAGATTGAACACACAGGAATCAAATTGACTACATTTATAGAAAGAGATGATGGAAAACATCAATATCAGACATCATAACAAGACCAAGTGATGATTGTGGAGCAGACCATCAACTGCTTGTGTACAGGTTCCAACTGAAACTGAAAAAAATTAGAACAAGTGTTCATCGGCCAAGGTATGATCTTGAACATATCTCACCTAAATTTAGAAATTAGAAGAAGGATGTGGTAATCCACCACTGAAGCAATCCTGAAACAATTAGCCATTGAAAACCCTATGAAGGTCGCTATGAGTCAAACCCAACTGGACAGCATCTAACAACAACAAGTTCAGAAACCATCTCCAAAACAGATCTGATGGATTAGACACTAATGATCAAAGACCAGATAAGTTGTGGCATGATATCCAAAACATCATGCATGAGGAAAGCAAAGAGTATTAAAAAGACAGGAAAAAAGAAAAGGCCAAGTTACATGTCAAAAGAGACTTTGAAACTTGCCCTGAATGAGGAGTAGCTAAAGTAAAAGGAAGGCATGAAAAGTAAAGAACTAATCAGAAGATTTCAAAGGGCAGCTAGAGAAGATAAAATTAAATGTTATAATGATATGGGTGGGCTGGGATTTGGCTCAGTGGGTAGAGCGCTGCGCTGCAGTCTCTGAGGTCCTGAGTTCAATTCCCAGCACCACAAAAATGGGAGAAGGGCCTGGCAATCCACTCCCAAGGCAATCCCGAAGCACTCAGCCATTGAAAACCCTATGAGGGTCGCTATGAGTCGGATACCGACTCGATGGCACCTAACAACAACAACAACGATATGGGTAAAGAGCTTGAGATAGAAAACAAAAGCAAAGAACATATTGTTTTTCTCAAGCTTAAAGAATTGAAGAAAAAAATTCAAGCCTCAAGTGGGAATAGTAAAGGATTATACAGAGAAAATGTTAAAGGATGCAGGAAATATCAAAAGAAGATGGAAGGAATACAGAGTCATTATACCAAAAAGAATTTGCAGATGACCAACCATTTCAAGAGGTAGCATATGATCAAGAATCAGTGGTACTGAAGGACAAAGTGGAAGCTGCCTTGAAGGCACTGGTGAAACATAAGGCTCCAAGAATTCATAGAATACCAATAGTGATGTTTCAACAAACAGATGCAGCACTGGAGGTGCTAACATGTTTATGCCAAGAGATTTGGAAAACAGCTTATCTGCCCAATTGACTGGAAGAGATTCATATCTGTGTCTATTCCCTAGAAAGGGGATCCAACTGAATGCACAAATTATTAAACAATATCATTAACATCATATACAAGTAAAATTTTGCTAACAATCATTCAAAAATGATGCAGCAGTACATTAACAAGGAACTGCCAGAAAATCAACCTGGATTTAGAAGAGGGCATGGAAACAGGGACACCATTGCTCATATCAGATGGATTTTGACTGAAAGCAGAGAATACCAGAAAGATGTCTATCTATTTTATTGACTATGCAAAGGCAATTGACTGTGTGGATCACAATAAATTATGAATAACATTATGAAGAATGGGAATACCAGAACACTTAACTGTACTCATGAGGAATCTGTACACGGACAGTTATTCTAACAGAGCAAGGAAACACTACTTGGTAAAGTCAGGAAAGGTGTATGTCAGTACTATATCCTTTCTCTGTACCTCTTCAGTCTCCATGCTGAGCAAGCAATCCAAGAAACTGGATTTATGAAGAAAAACATGGCATAAAGATTGAAAGAAGACTCATTAACAACCTACGATATGCAAATGACATAACTTTGCTTGCCAAAAGTGAAGAGGATTTGAAATACTTGCTGATGAAAATCAAAGAACACAGCCATCAGTATAGGCTGCACCTCAACATCAAGAAAACAAAAATCCGTACAATTGGGTCAGTAAGCAACTTCATGATCAATGGAGAACAGACTGAGGTTGTCTAAGACTTTGCTTTACTTGGCTCGACAATCAACAACCACAGAAGTAGCACTGAAGAAATCAAAAGGTACATTGCACTGGGAAAAGCTGCTGCAAAAAATCTCTTTAAAGTTTTGAAAAGTAAAGAAGTAACATTGAAGACAAAGGTGCACCTGATTCATACCATGGTATTTTCAGTCACTTCATATGATCGTGAAAGCTGAACAGCAAATAAGGGAGACAGGAGAACTGATGCTTTTGAATTATGGTGCTGGAGATGAATATTGAACATACCATGGACTACCAAAAAAACTAACAGATCTGTCCTAGAAAAAATGCAACCAGAGTTGCTCCTTAGAAGCAAGGATAGCTAGACTGGGTCTTATGTATCTTGGACATGTTGCCAGGAGAGACCAATCCCTGGAGAAGGACATCATGTTTGGGAGAGTAGTGAGTCAGTAAAAAAAAAGGAAGACCCTCTACTAGATGGATTAACAGAGTGTCTGCAACAATGGGTTTGAGCATAAAAAAGATCATGTGCCTGGCATGGTGTCAGGTAGTGTGTTTCATTCTGCTGTACAAAGGATCACTATGAATTGGGCCAAACTCAATGACACTTAACAACACCAACAACATATTTTGCCACAATTTTAAAAATTAATCTAGCTGTCCTTTCTGATCGTCTCCCTGGACCTTAACATCTAGCTGACCTTAGGGTATACAGGCCTTGATCAGCTTTCATAGAGAAAAATCTTTACCCAGTTTTCCTGAGTGCTAGGACTCTATGAGCAACAGAGGCTGCTTTTAGGGTGCCTTATCTGAAATGTGGTGCTGGTTATCATTGTGTCAGGTCTCTAAGGAATGTATCCAAAGATAAGGCTTCTAGGAATTGTGTTTAATTGGATTTGCACTGTTCGCAGTGTTGGGAGAGATGTGTGGAGCCTTTCCCACCTACCATAACATCCTTCTAACAAAACACAAGTTAACAAGAAGAAAACATAACAAACTTATTAAACCAAAGTTTTACATGACACGGGAGCCTTCAGAAACAAAGACCTACAGACTCAGGGAAAACTGTGTTTATTTTTGTTTTTTTGTTTTGTTTTGTTTTGTTTTGTTTTGTTTGGGTTCCACAAAGAATAGACAGCCGTGTAGAAATGTGATTAGACAAACAGGTATGATCTTATGGTGACAGAATGTGGCAAAGGGAACCCCAAAAGCCTGTCTGTTCAGAGTCTTCTTGACTTTTCTATGAAGCATTCCTTCCTCTTGAGGATGGGATGGACCACGCTGGAAAAAAGAGTCTTCAAGATTAGATTGTATGGCTTTCTCTACAGAAGAGAGGTTTTAGTTTCTATGTCTTGCTTCAGGGAGAAAAAGGAGTAAGAAACAGAAGGGCAGAGAAACTTTACTTCTAGGCTTTTCCAGTGTGTAAAGCTTAAAGTACTCAGCACACTAAAGGGATACAATTTGGGGTCTTGTGTTCTGAGCTCCAAAAGCAGTTAGTGCTAAGAAAGATAATCTCAATCCCTCACCTACATTTATTGTAAAGCGATGTTAGGGAGTGTTTCATTCTGTTGTACATAGGGTCAATGAACTGGACCTGCTTGACAGCACCTAACCAACAGTAACAACAATATCCTCAGATCTCATGGCTTCTGGAGTAGCCCAGTGTTCTCTGCCCTCACCTCTGTTATTCTGAAATTAGTCTCCCAAAGAAGTAGAGTTGGATCCATAGGAGTCAGAGGCAACTAAGAAATACAGCATAAATCTGATTTGCCCATGGTACTTGACTTTCATGAACTCATTTGGTTCATGTAATAACTATGTTACCTTCATTTCATAGGTGGCTAAACTAAGGCCCAGAGCAATTTCTATTTCCCAAAGTCATATTGCTTGCAAGTGCTAGGACTAGGATTCAAATCTAGTTATTTTCTAACTCTATACCTTACATTCACTGTATTGTATAGTGTGTCATAGTGCCTACAAAATCGATTTCTGTCTCTGTCTCCTTCTTGGAAAGAGTTGTGTTACCCTGAAATCAAACTCTCACCCTGGGAGACAAAGGAGACTCTTGGCAGCAAGTTCATTCTTTGATGAAAGCACTTTAGAGACCCACCTAGAACAGGGCATGGGGCAGTGGAAGAAGAAAGTGCTTCTTATCTCTGCATTCAGCACCTCCCCCTTGCTCAGAAAGGAAAGCAGCCCCCCTTGCTCAGAAAGGAAAGCAGCCACTAATTTGAAAGAAATTAAACCTGATGCCTGAAAATCACTAAGTATAAATTCAAGCTTGGATACTGTACTTTCTTACAAGCAAACTTAATTGTATTGCTTTTCCTGAGTACTTGCTATGGGATTAATTTTACTTTATTGGCTAGGCATAGACAGAGTAATAAATAAGACACCTATATACTCCGCTTCTATTAAACACTTAATCAATGAAATGTCCCAACAAATGATTCAATACTTCTTCCATGCAATAAGGAGACTTGTCAAGCCAGGCATGATGGTGCATACCTTTAATCACAGCAATTCAGGAGGCAGAGGCAGGAAGATTCCAAGGTTGAGGCCAGAGGCAACTGTGTTACTTAGTGAAACCTTGTATCAAAGTACAAAGTAAAAAATAGGCCAGACATATGGTTCAGTGGTTGAGTACCTGTGAAAAGCATGCTTGAGGCCCTGAGTTCAATTTCCCAGTACAGCAAAAATAAAAAATAAAATAAGGAGATTATCTATGAAAATACTGCATTAAGGACATTAAATTTTCACAAATAAAAATTTAATTTTATAAGCTATCTAAGTTAGGTGGCTGAGGATGCAGCTCAGTGGTAGAGTACTTGCCTACCCAAGGTATAAAACTACACAAATAAACTATGACTTGAATGAAGACTTTACAAAGTATTTTCAGGATCTTTCATAACTTATCTTAAAACTGTGTATTAGTAAGCCAGGCATGGTGGCACACGCCTGTAATCCCAGCGGCTCAGGAGGCAGAGGCAGGAGAATTACAAGTTTAAGACCAGAGGCAGTCTGCATAACTTAGCGAGACCCTGTCTCAAAAAAAAAAAAAAAAAAAAAAAAAAAAAAAAAAAAAAAAAGTGTATTAGTCAGTTGTCATCTCTCTAGCAAAAAACCAACCCAAACAAACTTATGGAAGAAAAGGTTTATTGGACGCTCACAGTTAGAAGATCAGTTCCTAATGTTGGCAGAGTAGGCGTAGCAGTGGGAGGAGGCAGAGCCCATGGTAAAGGACCTTATATCTTTGTGACAGAAAACAGAGAAATGGTAGAGCCACAGGTCCAGGATAAAAACATCCAAAGGTACAACCCCAGTGACTCACTTCCTGCAAGACTGACCTACTTCCCAAAGTTCCACAACCCCCAAGGACAGTGCCATAGCTGGGGATCCAACATTAAAGCCCATGACCTTTTGGGGGACACTTTATATTCAAACTATGACACTTTGCCTCTGGCTCCCAAAAGTCTATGGCCAACTTACAATGCAAAATACATTAGTCCAACTTTAAGAGTTCTCAAAGTCTTAACAGTCTCAATCGTTCTTAAAAGTCCAAGTCTAAAGTCTGCACTGAGACTCAAGGGAAACTTAGCTGTGGGGCCCTGAAAAACAGAAATCACATTACACACTTCCAAAATAAAATAGCACAGAGGAAGCATTCTCATTCCAAAAGGGATAAATAGGGGCACAGAAAGGACAGATCAATCTACAGCCAGACTAATATCCCACTCGATATATAAAACCTATTAGTTCAAGCCTGACATCTGGCACATACAACATCATCTGGTATTTGACATCTGGCATCTGGCTTCATCTGAGCTCAAACAGACTTGGGCCAGCTCCACCTCTTGCCAGCAAATTCCTTCAGCAGATACTTCATATTGCTGGCATCTCCATCTGTTTTAGCAAGCCTAAGGTCACTTTAAAATCACTGGTTCCTTGAAAACCAGCCCTCAACAAAAGCTGATAAGGGCAGCTGTGTCACAAAATGGCTGTGCCTACTGAAGGACTGGATTAAGAAAAAGGTGGTGTCACAAGATGACCTTGTAAAAGGTCAAAATCGGGGAATTCCTGTAAAGGGCTGAGCTCTGGAAAATGGAAACTTACATTGTACCCCCTTAAACTGCCCAAAAAACCCGAACTAACCAGACCTGAGCTTCTGTTCCCTCTAAGTCCACTCCTAGGACTAAGGGCAGCTGGCTGATCAGTCTATTAAAGCTTCCTTCTGTTCCTGATCCATTTGTCTTGGAGTATTCTTCTGGAGTCGAGCCGCTGAGTGCAACACATCATCCTGGGGTCTCCCCTGCTGCTTAGGCATCACCCTCATAGCTTCGTGCACCAGCCATCTAGGGGCTCTCTCAGGGCACCCAACCCTGGTACAGTGCTTTATCTTGCAGGTTATCTTCTGATGACAGCCTCCATAACCCCTTAACTTTTGCATTCTGCACACACACAGAACGAGCACCATGAAGACAATGCCAATAATTGCTGCTACCTTGAGAGGTAGCTGGACCATTTTGGACCATGGCTACAACTGCAGTCTCTGTTTTCCCAGGCTGAGAAATCATTTCTAAATCATTGCCCGGGGTGGCCTCTTTTCAGGAATATGTCTGGGACACAGTTTCCCATACACTCCCTTTTCAAAAGGGATTACCCTGAAGTTTTAGATGGGAGGAGTCTGCCCCACCTTCCATGTGCCTCTTGTTGCTGTTGTTAGGTGCCATCGAGTCACGTCTGACTCATAGCAACCCTTATAGGGTTTTCAATGGCTGATTGCTTCAGGATTGCTTCAGGAGTGGATTGCCACATCCTTCTCCCATGTTTGTGGTGCTGGGAATTGAACTCTGGACCTCAGAGACTACAGAGCAGCACTCTACCAACTGAGCTAAATCCTAGTCCCATATGTGCCTCTAGGCCATCTTTATGGTTTTCTAATGGCATTTATCTCTTTAAAAATTATGGCTTCCTGGCCTGAACCTGCTCTGTCCATAGCAACATTAGATAAACCTTAGCTTTTTCCATCTTTAAATGGCACATTTTTCAGATCTTTTTGTCTTTTGCTCCATATTGTCATTAAATATCTGGTTAAAAGCAGCAAGCAACAACCATGCCACACCTCCTATATCCTACCATCCTTATGATATTTCTTCCACTAAATTAATTATCTCAGAACTTTTAAATTCAGCCTCATTCAAATCTTTAAAGGGTGGACAAAAGGCAGACAATCTCATTGTTTTGTATTACACGGGTCACCTCTTGCCTGAGGTCTAGTACAGTCCTTATTTTCCTCTAAAACACTGTGGGCCCCCTAGCCTTTCTCTCAGCAGTGGTAGCAGGATTCTGGTCTTCTCTCCTCTCACCAGAACCACCCGTCAAGCCCTCCAGGGCTTGTCTTACCCACATCTCTAAACTCTTCCAGACTCCTCCCACAACTTCGAATGGCCTAAGAACCAAATGGTTAGCATAAGGTTTCTGCAGAACAGCAATCCCACTCTCCAATACCAATTCTCTATTAATCAGTTGTCATTGTGATAGAAGAAAAACCAACCCAAACAAACATAGTGGAAGAGGTTTACTGAAAACTCACAGCCAGGCACAGTGGCGCATGCCTATAATCCTAGCAACTCGGAAGGCAGAGGCAAGAGGATCACAAGTTCGAGACCAGAGGCAGTCTACGTAATTTAGGGAGACCCTGTCTCAAAACATAAAAAAAAATGGCTGGGGGTGCAGGTCAATGGTCCAGCACTTGCAAAACATACAAGTGAGAGGCCCTGGATTCAACCCCCAGTACTGCAAAAAGAAAAAAGAAAGAAAGCTCACAGATAAACAATCAATCCATAATGGCAGCAGGGCAGGCATGGTAGCAGCAATGACAAAGGCGGTGTCAGTGGACCTCATGGCATGGTTGACCAGAAACAGACAGAAAGAGAGATAACCCTGGCATCTGGGGCAGGGGGCCACCAAAGGCCCGCCCCAGGGAGCTATTTCTAACAGAGGCCCGGCTCCCAAAGTTCCACAACCTTCCAGGACAGCACCACTAGTTGGGCACCAAATGACATGATCTTTGGGGGACAATTTAGGTCCGAATCGTAGTAAAATAAAATTATCTTTTGTCATAGATGCGCTCCAGAGTTCTGTGTTGTTGTTAGGAGCCATCAAGTAGGTGTCCAACTCACAGCCACCCTGTGTACAACAGGCAGAACAGTGTTGTCGTGCTTCTCTGCTATTTATAGCATTTTCAATGGCTGAATATTTATTGGGAGTGGGTTGCTGGATCTTTCTCCCAAGCCTACAGCACCTGGTGTTCCCAGGCAGTCTCCCATCCAAGTACTAACTAGGTCCAAACCTACGTAGCTTCTGAGATCTGATGGGATCAGACAGCATAGTAGTATGGCTGCAGACAAAAATAAGGAACACTTCATGAAATTGTGTATCATCCTTGTTCAGGGCCCATGCTAATCTTCTCTGTATTGTTCCAATTTTAGTATATATGCTGCCGAAGCAAGCACAGAGTTCTGTGTATGCACCACTAAATATATCTTCCCATACATTCGATAGGGTTGTATGGGATAAACAATTACTCTACAAGCCCTACAAATAAAATGTAATGATATGAGGGAAGGGCTGCTAGGTATTCAATACAAGAAATGATTTCATTTCACTCTCAATTTTAGTCTTCTGAACTATGAAAGATGGAATTATGGCCAGGAGCCATGGTGCACACCTATAATCCAAGCAAACTGGAAAGCTGAGACAAGAAGATCGTGAGTTTGAGGGCAGCAGCAGCCTGTGCAACTCAGCAAGGTCTTGTCTCAAAAAATAAAAAATGGGGCTTGGATTGCAGCTCAGTGGTGGAGTCCTTGTCTAGCATCTGTGAAGCCCTGGACTCAACCCCCCAGTACTGGAAAAAAGAAAAGAAGATCGAATTAAACAAAACCATCACTAACATATTTCAGTTTTTTCAGTTTCTAGCATCTGGTAACTCAGTACTATGATAAATCATAATATAAAATAGCTGCTAATACAAATAATGCCTGTAGCCTTACCACTGTGACAGCGAATACTGTCAGATCTCAGAAGCTAAGTAGGGTCAGACCTGGTTAGTACTTGGATGGGAGACCACCTGGGAATACCAGGTGCTGTAGGCTTAGGAGAAGGGCCTGGCAGCCCACTCCCAAAAAACAATCAGCTATTGAAAACCCTATGAATATTAGAGAAGCACTGACAATAATGTTTCACCTGTTGTATACAGGATTGCTATGAGTCGGACACCGATGCCACAACTCCCCGACAACAGCAACAACACAAATAATAACATGATGAGCTAAAAGTCTTAATGAAGATCTTTCAGAGTAAATGACAAAAATAACTTATAACTACTTTTCTAAAGTATTGTTTGATAATTAATATGCTTTTAACATAATTAAACTCTTTAAACAAAACATACTTATTATTCTAGTCTTTAATTTCACTCATAGTTTTACTTTAAAATCTAAATCTTTACTCAGTTTTTGACTTGTTTTAAGTTCTTAGATAAAAAGATTTAATAAATGGTATTAGAAATAAATTTTAATTTAAAAAAGCCCTTTTGCTTTTTATTACTTTTACATTTTTAACAGCATAAATTGCAATTATCCTTAAAATGAACCACATTGTTATGTTTTATTTTAAAATTTTGAATCAAAAAGAATTGTGAGCTCTTACTAAAAAGAACAAAGAAATCTAGTTAAGAGGTAGCAGAAGGGAGGTTTAAAAATAATGAATTCTTTTCTAAAACAGTCTATAATTAGCATATCAGTCTGATAATAAAACAATGAAAGAAATAGAATACTATACAAATTAAATTCACATCATCCTTTTTATCAGTGTAAACTTTTGTATTTCTCTACTTCATTTGGGGTGTACATTTTTCCATGTTTTAAAAGTAGTAGCAAATCAGATATTTTGTCTACAAGATAGGGGATTAGAGGCAGCTTCTGTGTGATGTGGTGAAAAAAGGAGTCAGGAGAAGAAAGAATAAACTCTATTCCAAAGAGAGAAAGACTATAAAAGCACAGAAATCATAAAGGAGGTAATAGCACTGTCTTAGAGTGCAGAGGATGGAGTAGCTGCCCGCTGAGAGGGAGAGAGCAGGGTAGGTCTCCAGCCATGGCTTCCCAGCAGGGGAATCAGAGGCCTCACCCAAATATAAGTCAAGCAGACTGGCAGCCCCCCAGACCTTGAAGCCCTTGGATCCATTCTGGGGATTTGTGAAGACAGCGGTTCTTCCTGACCAAGGGGTCAGGTTTTGAGAAGAGATCCATTTTGCCATGCTCCTTATCACTGAAGGTTGTGACCAGGTGCCATCTTGAGAAGGAACCTATTATATGAGACTGAACTACTCCTAGGCCAGAAAACAAGGAATAATCATGGGTCAGCGAGCCTAGGGGTAACTTGCCACAACCCCAGGGTGGGACACAGCAGTGGCAGGCAATTACAGAAAGGGAGCAGGTGCGACACCAACATGTTAGAAATGCAGGCAATTAGGAGGCTCTAGGCAGAGAAGACTCCATCTCCTGAGGGAAACTGCAGAGGCTGGCAACTTTGAGCCACGGTCAAATAAGAAACTCCAACTCCAACTGACTACCATCTCCACATAACAGATTCTAATATTAAGCCACTCTAGTGGCTTGATGTTTCTAGTACTTCATGTTTCTATTTATTTTTTCCCCCTCTGTGGTGCCGGTGATAGAATCCAGAGCTTTTCATTGGGAAGGTGCTGTATCATTGTGTTGAACCCTCACCTCTTTTCTTATTTTTATTTTGAGACAAGGTCTTGCTGAGTTACACAGGCTGTCTTTGGCCTGGGGATTGAGATCCTCCTGCCTCAGCCCCCTCAGTGGGATTATATACATGTGCCACACAGCGCTCTCCCTCTCTCTCTTCTTTCTTTTTCATATTAAATTTTATTTTCCCCATTTCTCTTTTATTCTAATATAATTTGAAGACGTTTTTACTTGTGTTTTTTATCTTTTTCCACCAATGTATCTCTTTTTCTATTTGCTATATTTTAGTATCATTTTTACTTAATTTCATTTTTTAAAAAAATCTCTTGGGCTTTGTACTTTTTATTCCTCCTCTTATGTTTATCCAACTTTATTTATACATTTTCCCCTTTATTGTGCAATAAGGGTTTTTTAGCTTTTGCTCTTTTCTCTCCTTCTTTCTAAAATTCTTTCCCTTTCTTCTTCTTTTTTATTTTACTTAACCTTCACTGCTTCTTTCCCTCTCCTCTTTCTCTGCCTCCTTTTTTATTTCAAGTAATTACTATTTTTACTTTCACTGTAAATAATCAGTAACCTTACAGCTTACTCTATATTATTGTTATTATTTTCTTGCTTGCTTGCTTGCATTTTTGTTTTTGTTTTTGTTTTTGTTTTTGTTTTTTGCAGTACTTGGGGGTTGAACCCAGGACCTTGCATGTACTTTACAAGTGTTCTACCATTGAGCTGCACTCCTCAACTCTTTTTTATTTTTTATCTTGAGGCAGGGTCTCATTATGTTATGCAGGCTGCCTCTGGCCTCAAATTTGGGATCCTCTCACTTCCTCCTCCCAAGTTGCTGGGATTACAGGCATGTGCCACCAAACCCAGCTACCATTTTCTATTCTGCAGGCACTGATGGTATAGTCAGATTTAACTGCTTTTGAGTGTATTTCTATCTCTATTGCTTAGGTAGTGTACTCGTTACAATGTGGTAACAGGGAATGAGCTCTCAAGAGAAAGCTGTTCAATAAAAAGATCCCCAAATTAAGCTGGAAGAGATATCCACCCCAACATATAAATCACAAACAGAAACACAAGTAACATGAACAAGCAAGGCAACATTTTTCCTCCAAAAGACCACAATTCTTCAACTTCTGAATTCAAAGATACTGATATGGTTAAAATATCAGACAAAGAATTCAAAAGTCTATTTGTAAAAATAATCAATGACTTCAAAGACGACAAAAAACAAGCAGATAAATGAAGTAAGGAAATCAATTCAGGACCTAGATAAGAAAATCATCAATGTAGAAGAAAAAGTCAGCAAAATGGATAAGAGGTTCATAAGGAAACTGAGATTTTGAAAAAAAAAAAACATAAATATGAGAAATGAAGAACTTAATACATCAAATAAAAAACACAGTAGAAAATATCACCAGTGAGTAGGTCAAGTAGAAGAATATCAGGGATGACAAACAAAGTTGAGAAAATACTACATTCAGATATCAATAAAGAAAAAACAATAATAGAACATGACTACAACAGTCAATAACGTTGGGACCTGATCAAAAGACCAAATCTAAGAATCGAAGGGGCAGAAGAAGGAGCTGAGATAAAAAAAAAAAAAAAAAAAAAAAAAAAAAAAAAAAAAAAAAAAAAAAAAAAAAAAAAAAAAAAAAAAAAAAAAAAAAAAAAAAAAAAAAAAAAAAAAAAAAAAAAAAAAAAAAAAAAAAAAAAAAAAAAAAAAAGAATACAAAACCTATTCAATGAAATTGTAGTAGAAGATTTCTGAGATCTGGAGAAAGAAATTGACATCCAATCACATAAAGCATTGAGAACCCCAAAGAAACATGACAAGAAAAGAACCTCTCCATGACACATTATAGTTAAAATGCCAAGACTACAAAAAAGAAACTATTCCAAGACAGAAAAGAAACAATTTTAAAAGCTGCAAGAGAAAAATCACCAACTGTTTCACAAAAGAAAACCCAAAAGAATAACTTGAGACTGCTCAGCACAAACCCTAACATCCAGGAAAGCACAGAATAATATATTTCAAGAACTGAAAGTAATCAACTGCCGACCAAGATTATTATATTCAGCAATGTTATCATTTAAAATTCATGGAGAAATAAAAATGTTTCAAAACAACCACACACTAAAGCAGTTCATAACTGCCAAGGCTGCATTGCTGAAGGTACTTCAAGGAATCCTTTACACACAGGAGAAAGAAAGACAGTTTCAATCATAAGAGTGCAGGAAAGAATAAATTTCATGAGAGGAACAGATGAATACATTAGAACTATGAAAAAATAAATTATGTCCAACTCAGAAAACCAGCAAATCTCTAATATGAATAAGGGAGAAAGATCAAACAACATACAAACCAACCAGGAAAATATCTAGCACAATTCCAAAAATGAGCAAATCCTTCTGAATAATAGCTCTAAATGCCAGGTGCGGTGGTGCATGCCTATAATCCCAGCGGCTCGGGAGGCGGAGGCAGGAGGATCACAAGTTCGAGACCAGAGGCAGTCTGTGTGACTTAGCAAGACCCTGTCTCAAAAAGTAAAAGAATGGGCTGGTGGCGCAGCTCACTGGCCCAGCACTTGCAATGCATGCAGGCAGGAGGCCCTGGGTTCAACCCCCAATACAGCAAAAATTAAAAAAAAAAAAAAAAAAAAAAAAAAAAAAAAAAAAAAAAAAAAAAAAAAAAAAAAAAAAAAAAAAGCTCTAAATACAAATGGTCTTAACATTCTCATTAAAAGACACAGACTAAATGACTTGGTTAAAACACAGGATTTAACACTTTCTCGTCTGCAAGAAACACATCTTAATGGCAATGCTGTACACAGATGGAAAGTAAAAGGATAGAAGTTGATATACCAAGCAAGTAGAAGCCAAAAAAGCAGGAGTAGCCATATTTATATCAGACAATGTAGACTTCAAACCAAAGTTAGTCAGAAGAGATAAAGAAGGTCACTATATATTAATAAGGGCTGGGATTTAGCTCAATTGGTAGAGCGCTGAGCTGCAGTCTCTGAGGTCCCAAGTTCAATTCCCAGCACCAAAAAAATGGGAGAAGGGCCTGGCAATCCACTCCCAAGGCAATCCCGAAACAGTCAGCCATTGAAAACCCTATGAAGGTTGCTATGAGTTGGATGCCAACTCGACGGCACCTAACAACAACAACAACAATATATTAATAAAGGGAATAATCCATCACAAAGATATAACAACTGTAAACATATATGCACTGAACATTGGCGCACCCAATTTCATATAACAAACATGATTGGACATAAAGGGATAAATAAATCCAGATACAGTAACAGTGAGTGACTTCAGTACTCCACTCTCATCAACAGACAGAACATCCACACAAAAAAATCAGCAAAGAAACTTCAAAATTAAACTCAACAATAGATCAAATATACTTAATAGAGATCAACAGAATATTTCATACAAAAGCTATAGAATATACATTTTTCTCAGTATCCTATGGAACTTTCTCTAAAATAGAACGTATTTTAGCCCATAATTAAGTCTTAACACATACAGAAAAATCAAAATAATGTCATAATTTATCAGAACATAATGGAATAAAACTAGAAGTCAACAGCAATAGAAACTATGCAAATACATGAAGATTGAACGATACACTCCTAAATGATCAGTGGCTCACTGAAGAAGTTAGGGAGAAAATTTTAAAATTCCTACAATCAAATGAAAATGAAAGCACAACCTACCAGAACCTTTAGGATATAGCAAAGGTGGTTCTAAGAGAGGATTCTACAGTTATGAGTGCCTACATTAAAAAATCAGAGAGAAATAAATACCTTAATGATGTACTTCAAGGTCTTAGAAAAACAAGAAAAAGCAAAACCCCAAATCAGTACATGGAAAGAAATAATAAAGATCAGAGCAGAAATCAATGAAATAGAGACTGAAAGAACAATACAAAGAGTTGATGAAACAAAAAGTTGGTTCTTCAAAAAGATAAACAAGATCAACCAATGCTTAAACAAACTAATGAGAGGGGGGGAGGGAGGGAGGAGAGAGAGAGGGAGGGAAGGAAAGGGAGAGGAAGGGAGAGGGAGAGAGAGAGAGACTCAAAATAATCAAATTAGAGATGGAAAATGGGACGTCATGACAGGTAACAATGAAATCCAGAGGATCATTGGGAAATACTTTGAAAATTTATATTTAAAAAACTGGAAAACCTGGATGAAATGGATAAATTCTTAGACACATATGACCTGCCAAAATTAAGTCAAGAGGATATAAACAACTTAAACAGATCTATAATGAGCAGCAAGATTGAAGTAGTAACAGAGTTTTGCAACAAATAAAAGCCCAGGACTGGATGAATTCACTGTCAAATTCTACTAAATCTTTTAAGAAGAATAAACACCTATGCTTCTCAAACTATTCTATAAAATAGAAATGGAAGCAACACCACTGAACTCATTCTATGAAGCTAGTATTGCCCTGATACCAAATCAGATAAGAAACCACTAAAAAGAAAACTATAGAATAATTTCTTTGATAAAACTAGTTGCAAAAATCCTTAATAAAATACTTGCAAATTGACTTCAAGAACACATTAAAATGATCATACACTATGACCTAGTTTATTTCACTCCAGGGATGCAGGGGTGATTCAACATATACAAGTCAATAAATGTAATACAGGAAATAAATGGTCTCAGAGACAAAAATCACATGATCATCTCAATAGATGCAAAAAAGGCATTAGATAAAATTCAATCCCCTTCAGGATAAAATCCTTGAAAAAATGGGAATATAAAGAATATACCTCAACATAATAAAAGCAATATATGAAAAATCTATAGCCAACAACATACTAAATTGGGAAAAACTAAAAGCGGTTCCTCTAAAATCAGTAGCAAGCCAAGAATGTCCACTGTAACAAGCCAATGTCTCTCCACTGTTATTCAATACAATAATTGAACTCTTAGCCACAGCAATAAGACAAGAAAAAGAAATAAAAGAGACTCTAAAAGAAAAGGAAGAAGTCAAATTATCCCTATTTGCAGATGATATGATTCTATACTTACAATACCCTAAAGACTCCACCACGAAAACTCTTAGAGCTGATAAACACTTTCAGCAAAGTAGCAGGATATAAAATCAACATACAAAAATCAGTAGCTTTTCTGTATACCAACAATGACCAGGCTAAGAGAGAAAAGAGGAAAACAATCCAATTCAAAATAGTTTCAAAAAGTATAAAATACCTAGGAACAAACCTAAGGAGGTGAAATACCCCTACAATGGAAATTTTAAAACACTGAAGAATGAAATTGAAGAAGATATAAAAGATGACCTCCTTCACTTACTGATTGGAAGAATTAATACTGTGAAAATAGCCACATTATGAAAAGCAATCTACAGATTCAATGCGATCTCCATCAAAATATCAATGACATTCTTCACAGAGATAGAAAAAAGAATCCTAAAATTCATCTGGAAACACAAAGACTCCAAACCACCAAAGCAATTCTAAGTAGAAAAAACAATGCAGTGAATATCGCAATACCTTATTTCAAATTATATGACATAGCCACAGTAACAAAAACTATATGGTACTGGCACAGAAACTGACATGTAGACCAATAGAATAGAATAGAAGATACTGACATAAGCCCATGAAGCTACAGCTACCTGATGTTCACCAAAGGTGCCAAAAATATAAGTTGGAGCAAAGACTACCACTTCAACAAATGGTGCTGGGAAAACGGGATGCTCTCATGTAGAAGACTAAACTAGATCCCTCTCTCTTACCTTGTACAAAAATCAGTTCAAAATTGATCTAAATCTTAAAGACTTGAAACTTTGAAACTGCTAGAGGAAGCCATAGAGAAAATACTTCAAGACATAGGCATAGGCAAGGATTCCTAAAAAGGACCTCAATAGAACAAGAAACCTGGTTCACAAAGGAACCAGGCAACAAGAGGTTTTCTTTCCCTCCAACTTGATTTTCCAACACAGACACTCTAGTTCCTCAGAAGCTCCCAGAATAAGGTCAAACACTTTTATAAATGTGTACCCTCATTGATGCCGATCTTCAGAAAACCCGTTTCCTCTGATCCTTCAGTTTCAAGGTTTCTTTAACCTTGAACTAAATCAGCCTCTCCTAGGGTAAGGATCTTATCTACAATATCCCTCCCAGATTGCTAACCAGCTTCTGCTTAAATCTTCCAAACATAGGAGGCTCCTGCTTCACAGGTATCCAACTCCACCCTCAATCCCGCTCCATGTTAGAACATTCTTATTTTAAGCACAAATCTATTTCCTGCAGCCTCTACCCAATAATCCAACTTTGTCTTCTGAAACTACATAGGAAAATTTAATGCTTCTTCTCAGAAATATTTTCCCTAAATAAACAGTTGCATGTATTTTAACAATTCTTCTCATATCCTTCAAGCCCTGTCTTTCTTAGACAGGCTCCAATTTGTCAAGACTCTTTAAAATGTGGAAGCTAAAAAGACTGCTCAAATACTTTTTAGGTGTAAATAAAATAGGGACACTATACTGTCCTACATTTGTCCTAATAGGTGACATTTTCTGGTGAAAAAACTACTTTTAATTTCCTTGGTCATCCTTGGAATCTTCTAAGAAAGGAAAAGTTAATTGAGACCCCATGTCTTCAAGCAAAGGCCTTTTGTCAGCCCTTCTCATTCTGCTAGATATCTAGTCATTTGGCTCAGAAATCAGTGAGTTAAACTTCTGATGAAGCTGGAGACCTAATATTGCATGAAGATAAGTACATTTCTAGTTACCTGGAGCTCCTGATTGACAAGAAATCCTTTCATCCTTTCTCATGAGTAAAAGTTAATTCAGTATTTTATCATTTTTCTTATCTCTGAAATGTCTAAATCAGTTTCTCTTATTCATTCTCTTTTTTGCATGGCAACAGACTAAGTAGTCCATGATAGCCATACTGGAAGAGGAAACGAATCTAGTCTGAAGACCTCCTGGGTGACTCCCTTGCTGTCACTATCTTGGGCAAATTTCTGATGCTGCTTCCAAGGATCAAAGAGGAGGTGTGGGTGTTTGTTTTCTTTTGGGGGTGGTATTAGGCTGTGATAAAAAGCAATAACATGGAATTTGCCACCTCCACCATTTTTTTTATTTTTTTTTTTTTACTTTTAATGTCTTTAATGATTTTAAAAACCACTTTAGTGATTTTGGTTTTTTTTTTCTCCCTCTATTAGTAAATGGTGGTGGGGTACAGAGTAATACAACATTGACATTTTCCATTATGCATCCATTACATCATTTCTGGCTACACTTTAACCAACCCACAAGGTTTATAGAGATTTATGGCTAATATGCTATAAAACTCAAATGTGTATTTGGGTTATAGTCCCCTATTTTACCAATGTACTCATGAAATTGTGTTGTTTATATTGAGATTATCCTCTCCCCTTTTATCTCTCTACATTGATTCTTCTCCCCAACCCACCTTCTGCAATCTTCACTTCCCTCTGTTTCTTCTCTCCTTCTTTCTACTGTATATTGTCCCTTCTTTGCTAAGTTTAGTTGTGCATTTTTTATATATCAACTTATGTATAGGACTTTTTTCTTTCTTTAAGTAAGATTCAGCTCCCACATATAAGTGAGAACATATGGTATTTCTCTTTTTGAGCTTGCGTTCATTCGCTTAAGATGATGTCCTCCAGTTCCATCCACTTTGCTGCAAATGACTTAATTTCATTTTTTATTGCTGTGTAGTATTCCATTGTGTGTATGTACTATAATTTTTTATCCATTCTTCTGTTGATGAGCACCTTGGTTGGTTCCATATCCTTGCTATTGTGAAAAGTGCTGCACTAAATATGTAGATGCAGGTGTCTCTGTAGTATGATGACTTGTCTCCCTTTGAGTATATTCCCAATAGGCATTTCCACCTTTTATGTTCACAGTTCATGAGTGTTAAGCCCTTTCACATGTTATGAAATTTATCTTCAGAACTCTTTCGTTATGCAAAGCTCAAGCTCTATGCCCATTAATAATTGAGCTTCCCTTTCCCCTACTCTTGGGTAACTACTCTGTTTTTGGTTTCTTTAAATTTGACTACTTTTGATGTTTCACACAAAAAGAGATGCAGTATGTCTTTTTTGAATGACTTATTTCACTTAACATAATGTCTTTAAGGTTTTTTCATGTTATAGTATATGACAGGATTTCCTTCATTGTCAAAGTTGAGTAATATCCCATTGTATGCATATGCCACATTTTGTTTGTCCATTCATCTGTCCCTGGGCACTTGGTTGCTTTTATTTCTTGGCTATTGTGAATAGTGCTGCTAATAACATGAGCATGTATATATCCACACAAGTCCCTGCTTTCAATTCTTTTGCATATATACGTCAAAGTGATATTGCTAGATTAGCCAGTACTTCTATTTTTAACTTTTTGTGGATCCTCCATATTGTTTTCCACATGGGTGGGCCATTTTTTTAGTCCCACCAACAGTATGCAAGTGTTTCAGCTTCTCCACATCCTCATCAACACCTATGTTCTGTTGTTTGTTTGATAGTAGCCATTCTAACATATGTGAGGGAATACCTCATTGTAGTTTTGAATTACATTTCTCTGAAGTAAAGAGAAGATTTTCTTGCTTTCAAGTCCCCCACTCTTTGAATCATATTCTCTAGCATACCTTCTCTTACTCCAACTGCTGTGGACCATCACATAGAAATCAAAGGCACAGATTTACTACAGTGCACAGGAACTTGGGTATAAATCACACACACCTGAGAGACGTCTCTGCTGAGATTAAAGCTGTCAATGGCCACTACTGTCCTTGTTAGTCCATGTTGCTTCTTGTCCCCAAACCCAAAATAAATTCAATGCTAAATTAAGAAATATACTTTTTTTTTTCATTCTGATAGCCTGATGATAAAGTCTTTCCTTCTGAGGACTTTCTCTATCTCCTTAGTCTCATATCATAACCAGTCCACTGCCCTGCTAATCTGGATGATTTTCTGCAGTTTTCCTTCAAGGTTCCCTAACAATTTGGTCATCAGGTACCACCTAGCTAACCCTACATTTTAGTCTTTCTGTTCTGGGTACCTTTCTCCCAGCTCACTTTTGTTGGGTCTTTTCCAGGCTTCTATAAGCCATGAACCCAAGGCCTCAGCTCATCTAAAATTTGGGGATTGTTCTCCTCTAGTTCCTTCTGACCTTTTTCTGAGCTTGCCATTTAACACAGTGTAATAATTGCATCAGGGCAATTACTTCTACAAACAATCACTTCTTAGCGAGAGCTTCATTGCACCTTTTCTTTAGAAATAAATGTGCTTGTTTCAATTGACAAAAGACACCAAACCATAATCCATAGCATAGAATCTATGCCCTAAACATGTTGAGGAGAAGTGAAATATATAAAACATGGTCCAGACTTAAAGAGTTTATGATTAAAAAGTAACATTCCGCAGCACATGACACGTGCTTGGTGATGACCCAGTGAGAGATCATGGTTGCAGGATGTCAGCTGACTGCAGCATTTGGGGCAGGTTTCATGTTGTTCATTAAGGTTTCAGCTGTGTAGGTTCAGAATGTGTGTAAATTCATAGAGAACACCCTAGGCATGAGAGACTAGGGGTCAGGAAAGGCAGGGGCTGGGATGCTTTCGACATGTTTTGGACATGATAGTCCTAGGGTCACGCATAAAGTCCCCTCCTTACAACTGAAACTGCCAGCGCCAGGTGCGGTGGTAGACACCTGTAATCTCAGCAGCTTGGGAGGCGAAGGCAGGAGGATCACAAGTTCGAGACCAGAGGCAGTCTGCGTAACTTAGCAAGGCCCTGCCTCAAAAAGTAAAAAACTGGGCTGAGGGTGCAGCTCAGTGGTCCAGCACTTGCAGAGCATGCAAGTGCGAGACCCTGGGTTCAACCCACAGTACCGCAAAAAAAGAAAAAAAAAATTGAAACTGCCTACCCATGACAGTGGTGCCACTCATTCTTTAGATATAAGGCACCCCTGACTAAAACAGAGTGGACACATGCAAGGGCAGCTCCTCCACAGCGTGGGTCTTGACCTGGGAGGTGACTTTCCTCAAAGGATTCTTCCTACTGAAGCAATCCGAATTAGTCCAATTACACCAATTCCTTCCAGGGCTGGGTAGGGGATCGCTCCATAGTAGAGTGCTTGCCTAGTAAGTGCAAGGTCCTGGGTTCAATACCAAACACTAACAAACAAACAAACAAAAAAGAACAGCACTATCTCCTTCCAGAACTTACACTAGAGAATGCGAGAGAATGTAGAGAGAACCCAATGGGAAAGAAAGAAAGAAAAGAAGAAAGCAGCCATTCATAAAGGCACTAGGAGACAAAGTCCGGGTCCTGAGTATTTACAATGAACCCTTTATGCTAAGATTATCTAAAGAAATCTATTCCTTGTGACATATCTTCAGATCGAGCCATACATGTGTCTATCCTGAATGAAACATTTGATGAGAGAGTAGCAGGAGGTAAGCTGGGAACACCTTCATATGACAATAGCCTTAAAGGTCAGTTATATATTTTTTAACCTAATCATTCTTTAATTTTGTCACTGCACATTTGACTAAACTTAAAACCAAAAGGGCACCTATGAGTCTAGACTAAATTAATTAGCAAGAGGTATGTTTGAAAATGGATGGAACTGAAGAACATCATCTTAAGCGAATAGACACAAGCTCATAAAGAGAAATACCATATGTTCTCACTCATATGTGGGAGCTGAATCATACTTAAAAGAAGAAAAAAATCCTTTAAATAAGTTGATATGTAACAAATGCACAATTAAACTTATCAAAGAAGGGACAGTATAAAGAGTAGAAAGAAGCGGGGAGGGAACTAGCAGAAGGAAGCAAAGATTGTGGAACATGGGATGAGGAGAAGAATCACTGTAGAGGGATAAAGAGGAAGAAAATAATCTCTATATAACCAACACAACTTCATGAGTACATGGTGAACATAGAGGAATATAATCAAATATGCATTTGAGTTTCATTACATATTAGTCGTAAGGCTCCATAAACCTTGTAAGTTGACAAAAGTGTAACCAAGTGATGTAATAGTTATATAATGGAAAAAGCCAATGTTGTATTACTCTGTACCCCACCATCATTTACCCTTAAATGGAGAAATAAATAAATTAAAAAATAAATAAATAAATAAATAAATGAGGTGTATTTGACTTGAATACCAGGACACTGCTTGATTTTACACTTTCTTGCCACAGATGAACAAAGGCATTATAAATTCTAGTGGAGAAGTGACATCATAAGCAGATGTCCTCTAAATCTTTTCTTTTTTCACACACAAGAAAGATAGGACTCTACACTTGTGCATCACATTGCCATGTATTTTTATATGTAGTAAAAAAATGAATTTTGTAAGCCACAATGTTCTGGTCCAACATTGTAAAAAGTTTATAAGATATCTCAAAGTAAAACTGATTTCCTTGTAGTAGAATTTAAATATTAAAGGCTCTATGGTTCCAACTGGTAATGTATGATAAGTGAGTCTGGTATGTAATGATTTCTAAGAAAAAGCATAACTAGCAAGAAAATTTAAAAGAATAAATGCTAAAATATGTTTTCTTGTGTCTAGTAATATGCTTTAATTTTTTTTTTTTTTTAGCCAAAGTCTTCTCACTGAAATATCTTCCCCTGTTGTTGTTGTTGTTGTTGTTAGGTCCCGTCGAGTCCAACTCATAACAAGTACAATGGAAGGAAACACTCCCTGGTTCTGTGCCCAGGACAAGATCTTACTTATGTTTGAGCCCATTGGTATAGCCACTGTGTCAATCCATCTAGTTGAGGATCTTTGTTTTTTTCATTAACCTGTCACTCTCCCAAACATGAAGGATTGATCTCTCCTGATTACATGTCCAGATGCCGTCTAGCCATCCTTGCTTCCAAGGGCCACTCTGGTTGAACTTCTTCTACGACAGATCTGTTGGTTCTTTTGGCAGTCCATGGTATATTCATATTTGTCTCCAGCACCATAATTCAAAAGCATCAATTCTATCAATTCTTCTCCTGTCTCCCTTGTTCAATGTCCAGCTTTCACAACCGTATGATGCTACTGAAAATACCATGGCATGGAGTCAGGCACACCTTCGTTTTCAATGTGACATCTTTATTTTTCAATACTCTAAAGGGATCTTTTGCCACTGCTTTTCCCAAACAATGTGTCTTTTGATTTCTTGAAGTGGAAGCTGCCTTGAAGGAATTGGTGAAACACAAGGCTCCAGGAATTGATGGAATATCAATACAAATGTTTCAACAAACAGATGTAGCACTAGAGGTGCTAACAAGTTTATGCCAAAAGATTTGGAAAATAGCTACCTGGCCAACTGACCAGAAGAGATCCATATTTCTGCCTATTCCCAAGAAAGGGGATTCAACTGAATGTGGAAACTATAGAACATCATCATCTTCCTATACTTTCTCTGAAGTCATAGCTGGGATAAAATTGTTTCCAAAAAACAGCTTAATATTCAGAAAAAGAAAGTAAACTTCCAATTTTCTTTTTTTTATTAGAAATTTTTAATGTACATCATAATGTGATTCATTTTGACATGCTTTTCATTGTGACAATTTTCATATATGCAATTTGATAAACATTATTCATATAGGTTACCCCATACCCTCCTCTATGTTTCCCCCCCTGCCCCCCTGCCCATCTAAGTTTCCCATCCAAGTCTTCTCTATCTTTTACTATGTAGTATTTTTCTATATGTCCTTGGGTTCCATTTCTGTTTAAGATAGAAAATTTCCCTGTAGTGGTTTTTGTTTCTATCTTGTTAGAACAATTACATGCGATTTCTAGTCCATTTATATTGACCTCATTCTTATCTTCCCTCCCCCCCTTTTATTATGATCTGACCTTTGAGTAGGATTTTTCCTTCTTGTAATTTTGAGTCAGTTCCCTCATATGAGTGAGAACATGTGTTGTTTCTCTTTCTGAGCTTGTGTTCGTTCACTTAAAATAATTTTCTCTAATTCCATCCATTTTGCTGTGAATGACCCTATTTCATTTTTCTTGATTGCTGAATAGTATTCCATTGTGTATATATACCATAGTTTTTTTATTCATTCTTCTGTTGAAGGGCACTTTGGTTGATTCCATATCTTTGCTATTGTGAAAAGTGCTGCATTGAACATGGAGATGCAGGTGTCTCTGTGGTATGATGACCCATCTCCCTTTGGGTAAATTTCCAATAGTGTTATAGCTGGGTCATATGGTAGATCTATTTTTAGTTTTTTGAGGTACCTCCATATTGATTTCCATAGTGGTTGCACCAAATTACAGCTCCACCAACAATGTATGAGTGTTCCCTTTTTCCCCGAAACCTCGCCAGCATTTGTTGTTGTTTGTTTTATTGATCTTGGCCATTCTTACTGGTGTAAGGTGAAATCTCAGCATTGTTTTGATTTGCATTTCCCTAATGGCTAGGGATATGGAGCACTTTTTCATGTGTTTCATGGCTTTATGGACCTCTTCATTTGAGAACTGTGTACTCAGTTCCTTTGCCCATTTGTGTATTGGGTTGTTTGGTTTTTGGGGTTTTTTTTCTTGAGTTCCTTATAAATTCTAGTAATTAGACCTTTGTCAGATGTATAAAATGCGAAGATTTTTTCCCATTCTGTGGAGGTTTCCTTGACTCTGTTAATTGTTTCTTTTGCTGTGCAGAAGCTTTTTAATTTCATGTGGTCCCATTTATCTATTTTTGTTGCAATTTCTTGAGCAATTGGGGTCCTATTAAGGAAATCTTTTCCAATGCCTATATGATGGAGTTTATTGCCTATCATGCCTTCTATAAGGTAAACTTCCAATTTTCCAAGTAGGTCTCAACTAAGAATCTACTGCCAATACAAGAACATTAACTACTGAGAATCACTAAAGTTGGTATGAGAGAAAAGTTTACAATGACACAATACCAAGTCAGGTGTGGTGGTACACGTCTGTTATCTCAGCCACACGGGAGGCAGAAGCAGGAGGATCACAAATTTGAGGCCCAGTGGTAGAAAACTTGCAAAGTATGTGCACAGCCCTGGGTTCAACCCCTAAGCACCAAAAAAAAAAAAAAAAAAGTGTAATTTATTTTCCAAAGTCATTCTAGCACCTATCTCTATTTCTACAAATGTGTACACCAATAGCACAAGGGCCAGTGTGGCTTGGCAGAAGACATTTGTGTTTAGGTAGATTGTGGCTTTATTCACCTCAGTAGGCCCAGAGCTCATTGGTGAATATCAGGCTTCCTTTAACTTCTCAGATTTTACATGAGGGGGTTAGGATTGCATGTCAGTGGTAAAGTACATGTGTAGCACCCATGAGGCTTAATTCCCAACACCAAAAAAAAGATTTTATATGAGACAGTGCCACTAGTGCTTCAATCATTGAGAGCTGCTTGAAAGGTTGCTGATAATCCAGACCAAGGCAAAGACAGGTTAACAACCCCAGTATACCAGGCACAGATTTATGCCTATAATCCCAGCTGCTTGGGAGGCCAAGGCAGGAGAGTCACTTGAGCCCAAGAGTTCAAGGCCAATATGAACAACATGAGACTCTGTCTCAAAGAACAAAAGAACAGAAAGGAAGGGAAGGGAAGAGAAGAAGTCAAGCCAGGCATGAGCAAAGTAGTATCATTAATCTCAGCACTCTGGAGGCTAAGGAGGGGGATTCAAGACCAATCTGTACTAGACAGAACTTGTCTCGGAAAAAAATAATAATTTGAAAAAAAGAAAGAAAGAAAGATCATAAGAATCTAAAACATAGCAAAAGAAGCATGGGCAGGCCAGGCATGGTGGCACATGCCTGTAATCCCAGCGCTCAGGAGGTAGAGCCAGGAGGATCTCAAGTTCAAGGCCAGGTCAGGCTACATTGTGAATTTGAAGCCAGCCAGGCTATGGAGTGAGACTCTGTCTCAAAAAACAAAAAACAAAAATAAAAACAAAAAAAAAACCCAACAAACAAACAAAAACAAATGAAAAAATAAGCATGAGAGAGAGAGAAAAAATATAAATATTCCCACTAACCAACAATACATTCAAACTTCTGTCATTCGCATCCACAGCCTACAGAACTTGCAGATTTATTTCTCTCTAGAGCCAAGCAGCTGTTTCACCAAAGCTACATGGAGTGACTTGCTATAAAATAACTTATTATAATTTCAAGGCTCCCTCACTTCTCATAATTCTGATTATTTTCATCTTGTTTTATTTTATTGGCTACAATGTCAAACTGAGTAAACATTTTCTAGTTCACCCACATTATCTGCAGTGTCTGCTTTGCCTATGAATATTTCCAATTGCCCTTAAGGGGAGCCATATTTTTCTATAATACCACATATAATGTAGTCTGTTAAATAAATCAGTGAGAATCATTTGGAATATTTTCAGGGCAGATCATAATTTCAATTTTGTGTGTGTGTCACCGAGAATCAAATCCAGGGCCTCAGTATACACTAAGCAAGCACTATACCAGCTATGGAGCTAATCCTCCAGACCTTAATTTCACACATATCTTAATCTTATTCTTGATATCATATCCTGCCCCGTAACACATTTTTACCCACTAATTTTAGTTTATACGTTGTCCTCTTGATAGGACTTTATGTTTTTAACATACTCATATGAGCATCTCATATATATTTATAGGAGCATTGTTTGTCATAACACAAGCTTGGAAATAGCCAAAATGTTCATCAGTAAGGGGCTGACTAATAAATTCATTGCCCACAGCCATACCACTGTGGGATCCGATCCCATCAGATCTTGGAAGCTAAGCAGGGTCGGGCCTGGTTAGTACTTAGATAGGAGACCGTCTGGGAACCACGTGCTGTAGCCTTGGGAGAAGGACCAAGAAATTCACTTCCAAAAAACAATCCACCACTGAAAACCGTATGAATAGCAGAGAAGCAGTAGCAATACTGTTTCACCTGTTGTACATAGGGTCACTATGAGTCAGATACCAACTCTATGGCATCTAACAACAACAATAAATTGGTTTACTTATATATACAGTGAGTAGCTACTAAGCAGTTAGTTTAGTTCATGTATATGCACTAATGTATAGTATGCGAGCCTGCAGCTGTAGCCCTGTGGCATCCGATCCCATCATATCTCGGAAGCTAAGCAGGGTCGGGCCTGGTTAGTACCTGGATGAGAAACTGCCTGGGAACACCAGAAGCTGTAGGCTTGGGAGAAGGACCTGGCAACCCCCTCCCAAAAATCAGTCTGCCATTGAAAACCCTATGAACAGCAGAGAAGCACTGACCATAGTGTTTCACCTGTTGTATGTAGGGTGGCTATGAGTCAGATACCGACTCGACGACACCTAACAACAACAACATAGTATGTGAGAGTATGAGTATACCATGATTTACTTTAAAAACATACCAACCTTACTTTTTGCTAGGTCTCATAAATACAAGTTGAAGAGAAAAACAAATTGCTGAAATACTGTTTGTATGCTACGATGAAATGTAAAAACACAAGAATCAACTTGGTGTGGTGGTACACATCTGTAATCCCAGCAATTTGGAAGGCTGAGGCAGGAGATCACAAGTTTGAAGCCAGAGGCAAACTGAGTAACTTAGCTAGACCCTGTCTCAAGATAAGAAAATTAAAAATGGGCTAGAGATGCAGCTTGGACTAGGGTTTAGCTCAATTGGTAAAGCGCTGTTCTGTGCTAAGGCCCTGGGTTCAATCCCCAGCACTGCAAAAATGAGAGAAGGACCTGGTGGCCCACTCCTAAGACAACCCTGAAAACAATCAGCCATTGAAAGCCCTATGATTGGCAAAGAAGTACTGGCATAGTGCTAGACATGGCACAGTGTCAGGGAGTGTTTCATTCTGTTGTACCTAAGGTAGCTCTGAGTCACCTGACTCAACAACACCTAACAACAACAAGGGACACAGCTCAGTGGTAGGACCTTGTGCTCTCTGAGGTCCTGGGTTCAACCTCTCAGTACAATAAATAAATAAATACATGAGAATCTATTCTACCTACTGTTAAGTACACATACATATGAAGTAAAAGCACAAAGAAATCCATGGGAATGAAGGTGGTTGTTACCTAAGGAGTAGAGGGAAGATAACAATCAGGAAGATGTATTGGGTGAGATCATGTGACATTGCCAATGTTCAATCATTTTTGACCTACAAAAGCAACCTAATCATATGGCTCAACTCACCATGTAAGTTGTCATCAATTATCTTGCTGTTGTCATTAGGTGCTGTCGATTCTGCATACAACAGATGAAATGCTCTCCCACACCGTACAATGCCGGGCACTATGTCAGTGCTTCTCTGCTATTCATAGGGTTTTCAATGTCTGATTGTTTTTTGGGAATGTCTGCCAGGTCCTTCTCCCAAGCCCACAGCACCTGGTGTTCCCAGGTATTTCCCCCATCCATGTACTAATCAGACCCGACCCTGCTTGGCTTCCAAGATCTGACAGGATCTGATGTCAGCACCTTACATAGGCTCAATGATGTTAAGTAGGTTTTGTTTCATAAGCTGAGAAGTGAATACACGTATTCATGTGGAACCATGAGGATTCATCAACTACTTAGCTCTGTGACCCTTGATAAGTTCTGTGATCTAGTTTCTTCACCTGTAAAATGGAGATAATCATAATAATAATATCACAGGGGTACAGTGAGGATTAAATAAATTAGTATATGTAAAGGACTTAGTGACTGGCACATAGGAAAGCACTATTTTATTTCACTAGTGTTATTTTTATAGCTTTTGGTAGAGTTGGAATAGTTCATAGAAATATTTTTCACTTATTATGAAAAGCTGTAACTACAAGCAAAGGAGGGAAATTTGTATAATAAACTCCAATGCACTCATTACTTTGCTTTAACCATTAGCAAATCTTGGCTAATTATGTTTCCCTTCTACTCCCATCCCCTTCCAGAAACACACATTAGACTTTGAAGGAAATCCTAGATTTCATCCGTAAGTATTTCCATATATACATATCTTTAAAATAAGGGAACCTTTATTCAGTAAAATCTAAGGTTTGGGAGGTTAGAGGGGGGTTGTTTGTTTTGAGGGGGTGTTGTCTTTGTTTTAGTACGGGGTCGGGGGTTGAACCCAGGGCCCTACACATGCTAGAAGTGCTCTACCACTTGAGCTACACCTCCAGCCCATTTTTAATTTTTTTCTTTTTTTTTTTTTTTGACAGAGTCTCCCTTAGTTGTGCAGGCTGCTTCGGGCCTCAAACTTGGAATTCTCATGCCTCAACTTCCTGAGTCACTGGGATGATAGATGTGCACCCCAGCATTTAACAGATATAAGGTTTTACTCAGTAAAGCACATAACTGAAATTACCATTATCACAATTTTTAAATTAACATTTCCTTCATTTTATCAAAAATCCAATCATTGTTTAAGTTTCCTTGCTTGTGTCATAAATACTTGTAAGTAAATTTTGCGTTGGAATATTTGTAATTATCCAGCTTGCTGAATTTTCACAAAGTGAACACACCCTTGTACCAGCACCTAGAAAAAAGAGATCCTGCATTTCTTTTCACAATTTTTTAAAATCAGGATCCAAAAGGGTCATGCTTTACAATTGGTTGACAGTCTCTTTCAGAGTAATTGTTTAAATAACTTTCAAAGTAACATTAAAATTATGAATAATATGAGTGTATTTCTACTTTGCAGGCCATTTTTTTAAATTTCTGAAAGTATATATAAAACATTGTTAGGTACCACTGACACCACAGAGAAGTCAGAAATTCACTGAACAAGTTTGACTCTTCATTTTTACTCTTCTTTTGTGTTTATCTTTGAACCATTTGCACATAATAGATTTGGTAATATATAAATGCCTGCAGGCAATACCACTGTGGTGGATGATCCCATTAGATCTCGGAAGCTAAGAGGGTCGGACCTGGTTAGTACTTGGATGGGAGACTGCCAAGGAACACAGGTGGTGTAGGCTTGGGAAAAGGACCCGGCAACCCTCTCCCCCCAAAACAATCTGCTGTTAAAAAGCACGTGAGTAGCAGAGAAGCATTGACAATAGCGTTTCGCCTGCTGTATGTAGGGTCACTATGAGTTGGACACCGACTTGGGCACCTAACAACAACAATATACAAATAGGTTTCCATAAAGAAATAAAGGAATAAAACAAAATTCATCAATGCAATCTTTTGTGCCATTATTATCAAATAGCATTTTTTCAAAAGGAAATGCTGGGCTAGGGATGTAGCTCAGTGGCCGAAGGCCTGCACAGGCTGTATGAGGCCCTGGGATCCATCCCCAGCACCACAAAAATAAAAAATGAAGCCAGGCCCCGTAGCACACGACTGCAATCCCAGCGACTAAAGAGGCTGAGACAGGAGAATCGAGAGTTCAAATCTAGAAGCAGCCTGTGCCACTTAGTAAGACTTTGTCTCAAAATAAAAAATAAAAAGGGTGGGGGATACAGTTCAGTAGGAAAGCACTTGCCTAGCATGCCAAAGCCCTGAGCTCAACTTCCTAATACTGCAAAAATAAGTAAGTAATAAAATGAAATAAAAATAAAAATAAAATACCATTGAGAACTAATAGCCGATTCAACTTACAGTCCTTAAACTATAATAAACAGGTATGTAATTATACACAATTATTATTTTAACATTAGTTCTATTATAGTTTAATGCTGTTGTTACACCATTTAGAGTTAGCTATTGCATAGCTGGGAGATGGGGTTTAGCTCAATTGATAGAGTGCTGCTCAGCTCTAAGGCCCTGGGTTTGATCCCCAGCATTACAAAAATGAGAGAAAGACCTGGCAGCCCACTCCCAAAAAACAATCCCAAATGTCAAGGAGTGTTTCATTCTGTTGTACATAGGGTCGCTATGTCAGACCCAACTCAAAGGCACCTAACAACAACAACAACATTGCACAGCTTACTGAGTGTATAGATTCCCTTTAGAATTCACTTGTTTCTTTCATAATTATAATTATCTTCTTCCTTAACTACTGTGCCTCTCTCACTTAGTTTGCCAGCCTTGGGCCTAAATTGAAATGAAAACGTCTTACTGGTGCACCACCAATAGAATTTAAAAATCTTTAGCCTGGGATAATGTAGCTTTGCAGACTTTAATGGCATTGTCCTTGACTGCAGAAGCACAAGCAAATCATTTCCTGTCAGCCTGAGCTGAGGCTAATGGGCTTTCAGATTGCAGTTTTCACAGAGGATATCTAATGAGTGGGTGCGGTGGAGAGAGGGCTCTGGGAACCCAATGCCATCTTCTGGCAGAGTTCCTGGGAGAAGAGAAACCTTAAAAGATCCTTGCAATAAACCCCCAGTTCTGGGAAAACAGAATGGCAGACTCTATCATAAACATTTTATTTCTCTGCTGCTTTACTGTTGTGTTCAGGTGAAGGCAATAAGAATGCGTCATAAAACAATTGAGAAGCCTGAAATTAAAGAACATGGAAATGCTTAACATAAAACAGTCTACTCCACCCTCCACAACAATTTTGAAGAAAATTCTAAATCCAGTGGTAAAATCTGAGAATTTCTCTCATAGATTTGTACACTGGGTTGATTATGTAAGTAAATGAGGGAAAAAAAATGAAAAATCAACATACTATTTTATGCCTCACTGTCTATAAAATTAGGTGGCTGATTTTTTAAAAAGTAGAATTACCCCTCAAATTACTTATTCCAGATTTAAAAGAGTCACATAGCTGTAGAAAACATATCAGGGATCTCACCAAGAGTGTGGCTCAACAGTCCTAGAAAACTGTGTTAATAAATAGGGATTGCGGGTCACTCATACCCAATGATGAGAATAAATTTACCCAGGAGCCAGCTTCAAATTTCTCAATACTTTGTTACAAATGAGAGACTTAAACTGATGTAATTTAAACCAGCTCAGCAGGTCAGAAATTTGTGGTAAACACTGGTGCTGCCTAGAAATGGTGCTGTTGAGAACAATCAGAAGTTATTATACATTCCATTTCCTCCACACAAAAGAATGATACAAACAAATGCCTTTGTAGGCAATGGAGAGCTGGGGGGTCATCTGTCGGCCACTCCCACATCACACTCCAGAGTGACCTAGTTAACAATGCTGTCGCGGGTTGGTGTTCTTTCTCCAAAATTGGTTCCATGACACAGTTATTCCAAGGGAGGAAACAAGACCTTGGCATCTACCTACTCCGGAAGAGTGAGATGTGACAAACCCCATAAGCAGTGCGTGAGGCTGTGCATTTTGTTTATCTGTCTCCCCAGTCCTTAGCATACACAGATCTTGTATCCGCCACAACTGTTTGCTCAAGTCACAGGTTGGAAGTTAGGTTTAAGGAGCTAGGTTTAGCCAGCTCCTGCAGTAGCAGGGTGCCAATACAATTTAATTAACGTATATGTGTAAAGCCTGCAGCCATAGCCCTGTAGCATCCGATCCCGTCAGATCTCGGAAGCTAAGCAGGGTGGGCCTGGTTAGTACCTGGATGGGAGACCACCTGGGAACACCAGAAGCTGTAGGCTTGGGAGAAGGACCTGGCAACCCCCTCCCAAAAATTAATCTGCCATTGAAAACCCTATGCACAGCAGAGAAGCACTGACAATAGTGTTTCCCCTGTTGTACAGAGGGTCGATATGAGTTGGATACCAACTCGACGGCACCTAACAACAACAACATATGTGTAAAACCACCTAACGTATATTTGGAGAACAATAACGTGCATTGGTACTTTCCTGATTCTTTCTTACCACAGGCTTGAGAGGGAGCTAGAAGAGGTGTTATTATTTGACTTACAAAAGCTGGCCAAGATTGTAGGAGACTTTACTAAAGAAACCAAGAAAGTTAGGAAGCAAAGATGGTTCTCAAACTGTGGAATACTGTAGGTATGCTGAGCTATCAAGATCTAGCAATCACACAAAAGAGAGGAGCTAGTGACGGCCCGGGCTGAGATTTAGTTCAGCAGGTAGAGCGCTGCTCTGCAGTCTCTGAGGTCCCAGGTTCGATTCCCAGCACCACAAAAATGGGAGAAAGATCGGGCAATCCACTCCCAAGAAAATCCCGAAACAATCGGCCATTGAAAACTCTATAAAGGTCACTATGAGGCAGACATGCCTCGACAGCGGCACCTAACGACAAGTGATGGCCCACCTGAATGGCTCTGTCGAAGTCTCAGTGTTATTAGCAGGACTTTTGTTTGTGCCTGATGGTGTTCAAGACACACTACCCCAAAATATGGCACCTCGGCATAGTGAATATGTTAAGCTGAAGAACTCTGAAAAACATGTGCAGGAAGGATTTTCTAAGCTCCTGAAGTAGGTTATAAAACTCTCCTGTGAAAGATGCCTCCAGATGCCCAGAGGAAAGGATCATCTTTATATTTGAAGAACCCGGGAAATGAAGACAAATCTGAACAAACAGCACATGCTCCTTTACCTCAGTTTATTACCATTAGCTCATATTCCCTTTGTCCAATCAGATGCTGCACAGTTGTCTACTGTCCACCAAACCTAGCATAAAAGCACTCAGGTTTAATCACTTCCTCAGGTTTTCATTTCCTTATGAAGTCTCCTGTGTCATGTAAAATTAATACTAAACAAATCTGTGTTTTCTCTTGTTATTCTGTCTTTTGTAACTAGGTTCCCAGCCAAGATCTCAGAAGGACAAATTGTTGTTGTTGTTAGGTGCCGTTGAGTCGGTATCCAACTCATAGGGACCCTCATAGGGTTTTCAATGGCTGATTGTTTCGGGATTGCATTGGGAGTGGATTGCCAGGTCCTTCTCCCATTTTTGCGGTGCTGGGAATTGAACTCGGGACCTCAGAGACTGCAGCGCAGCACTCTACCAACTGAGCTAAATCCCAGCCCTCAGAAGGACAAAAGGAAGTGACATTACCAAGTGACATTTCCCTCCGGTACAGTGCTGTCTGCACTGTTCCTTCTCTTTGGCAGAATCTCTTGATCTTCATTCCAGGGGTGAGGCTATGGAAGTCTTCCTTTACTGTGCTGAGGAGTTTAGGCTGTATTCTGTAAGAAAGTAATTTTCAAAGTGCAGTAACTGGACCATCAGCATCAGAATTGTGCTAGGAACACGTTAGGACCAGGTGTGGTGATGCATGCCTAAAATACCAGTACTTGGGAGGCTGAGACAGGAGGATCACAAGTTGAAGGCCAGCCTGAGTGTACATAGCAAGACCTGGTCTCAAAAAAAATTTTTAATAAAATAAAAATAAGTTTAAAAATATACCCAAAAAAAAAAAAAATGCAATTCCTGGGCCCCATCTGAGATCTACCAGAATCAGAAAATCTGGGGATAGGTTTCAGAAATCTGTTTTAAAAGCCCTCCTGGTGATTCTAAAGCACATAAATTTGAAAAACACTGCTGAAAGGTAAAGTTAGTGAATAGTGGTTTAAAAGGAAGAAATGTGGTATCAGAGTTGTGTTTTAGAAAGATAACTCTGATTGCATAAATTAAATCCAGGAGAACAAAAGGAAATCAAACATAAATGCTTCACTTACAATGTATCAAGTACCAGGCCCACTATGAGTGTTTATGTCTTGTGGACAGAAAGTCAATGAGGTTGTCTCTGCCCAGACCCTGAGGTGCCCTCAGTACAGCACCCTCCAGTAAGGGCCACTCATTGCCTGGCTCCTGCTTCTGCTGGGACAGTGGTCACTCTCAGATCATTCTGCCTGGTGCCTTTCTCAGAGGCCACCCTGACATTCACCTCCTGTGTTCCAGGCCATACTCAAAAGGAAGACACTGCACAATGAAATGCCCATTTTTCTGTATAATTACTATAAAATGTACTAATAAAAAATAATTTTTACAGACCAGACATTTTGGTGGAAGATGGCAGATTGAAGGCAGCCTCTGCACGATATAGTAAAACAAAGGAGTTAGAATAGGAAAGAATGAAGTCTTCTCCAAAAAAAGAAGATCTAGAGAAGCACAAAACCACAAAGGAGACTGTTTGTTGGTCCCAAATAGCAGAACAAGGCTGAACAGCAAGAACAACTGATCCAGGACACCTCCCCAGCCACGGCCTCCAGTGAGGGAGGGGAAATGAGCCCTGATCCAAAGAGGTCAGCCAGACAGCCCTGGCCATCAGACCTACAGTCCCACAGGATAAGCCCGAAGCCCTTGAACTCTTCCTGGGACTTGCTAAGACAGTGGTTCTCCCTGTCTGAGGGGTTCAACATTGCATAACTGAGTCTGTTTTCCACGTTCCGTGCCTTAGAGTCATATTGAAAAGAAACCTGTTATGTGAAACTGAACTCCCCAGGGAGACCTGAAAACAAAAAAATTACCACCCATGGAGAGCCTAGGGGTTACCTGCCACAGCCCCAGCATGCAGCACACTTGCAGTGGGAAATTGCAGTTAATAGAGAGATAGGACGCTGAGAGGTTCAGGCAGCAAGAGTCTTGGGAAAGTTGCTCAGAAGCAAATCCCACCCACTGGGGAGAGATGATTCCATCTCCAGAAGGGAACTACAAAGACTGTCAACTCTGACCAATGGTCAGATGAAAAGACTCCATTCTTACCTGACCACCACCTCCACCTAACAGACTCCAACATTAGAGGCCTCAAAAAGAAGCTCCTCCAGTACTACTACTACCACCACCACCACCACCACCACC
>VMDO01001676.1:12020-22990 GCA_007922755.1 Pedetes capensis | reverse complement strand
AGGATATACATCCGTGTGTGTGTGTGTGTGTGTGTGTGTGTGTGTGTGTGTGTGTGTTTGTAAGGAAGAATTGGCTCATATGATTATGAAGCCTAAGTCCCAAATTCTGCTGTCTGCAAACTGGAGGCCCAAGGTGGCCAGGGGAGTAAATTCTGTCCAAAACCCAAAGGCCTGCCAACCTAGCAGAGTCCCCAGTCACCGTCACTCATTTCCAGAAGTTCCCCTAAGGGGCAGTCCTACTCCTGGTGACAGTAGTACTCTAGTTTTATGACTGGCTTTGGAGGAAAGGGAATCTAGTTTGTATGGCCTGCTTTGAAGAAGAGACATGCTAGTTTCTATGGCCAACATTGAGTGGAAAGGAGGAGGAAGAGAAACAAATATAGGAGAAAGTGGGAAAATCTTGCTTCCAAGCCCCTTTCCAGGTCAAAGTGTTAAGCATGACAAGGCACTACACTTTGTGCTGCCATGTTTTGAGCCCCAACACATCAGAGGCCCTGATGAAAGAGAGGAAAAGGGCAGAAAAAACAGAAGGAAAAATGTTCCACAAGGCAGAACAGTGGTATCTAGTTCCAAAAAGTAAAAAGCAAATACCTGTTTCTATGAACTTAAAAGAATAAGCTGAGTAGAAAATAATAAATAACAAAATAACAAATAACAAAAAAACAAAATAACAAATGATTGAAAACTATCTCAAAAATGCTTAAGATCATCTGTAGTAAGGAGCAAGACAAAATGAGCTAATGATGTAATAGAGCTTCAATCCTGTAAATTCAAAAGGTGAGCATACGGTAGACAATTGGCCCTCCTCTTGTTCTAGATTTAAAGAGAACTAAGGGGGAAAAAAATGCCTGCAGCCTTATCACTGTTGCATCCCAACCCATCTGATCTTGGAAGCTAAGCAGGGTCAAGCCTGGTTAGTACTTGAATAGGAGACCGCCTGGGAACACCAACTGCTGTATGCTTGGGAGAAGGACCTGGCAACCCACTCCCAAAAAGACAATCAGCCATTGAAAACTCTATGAATAGCAGAGAAGCATTAATAATAATGTTTTGCCTGTTGTATGTAGGATTGCTGTGACTCAGACACCAACTCGACAGCACCTAACAAAAACAACAAGGAAAAAAACAACCATATGCAACATGTGGATATTTCCAGGGCCCTAATTTAAATAATTTAGCTATGGAACAATTGGAAAAATTTAAATATAGACTAGATATTAGATGATATTAAGGAATTATCAAGTTTGATTGATGTAATTATGTAGAAAAATCTTCATATTTTTAGATATACAGGTATTCAGAAGTGAATAATCATGTGTTAAAATCTTTCAAAAAAGAAGAAAAAGAAAAGAAAAAGGAAAGAAGGAAGGAAAGGTGTTGGGGATTTTTAAAGTTATATTTCTCAGCTAGGGTCCCTCATAACAGATTGAGGGGCTGACCCCTAGTTGACCCCAGGGCTCATCTCACTCACTCAAAACAGCCCCTCCAATCAAGTGAGCAAAGATGGCCCCTGGCCAGCTTGACCAGCCCTAACCACCTTAGTTTTGATTGGCTCCCCTCACCAACTTGCAGGTAGTAACTGTCTCCACTTGGCAGTTATGTCCGTTTGCCCCCTGTGGCTGTGGCTGTGCCTTTAAGGCTGAGCTGTACCAGCACTTAGCCTGCAGCATTCCATGCTGCAGGCCTAGAGCCAGCACTTAAAGGGATAGAGCCTTGCTCTATAGGGGCTACTTGCTCCTTGCTCTCCAGCAGGGGAGCACCCCAATAAACCTTCCCTGTCCTTCTCCAACCATCTGAAGGTCTCCCGAGGTCCTTCTTTCCCGACATCGACCACGTGTTTATGTTGAGGGTTTGACCCTAACTTTAGCCGGGCTAGAGCTAAAACCCTGACAGAAAGGGAGAGAAAGAAGAAAAGAAAGAGAAAGAGAGAAGAAAGAAAGAAAGAGAGAGAGAGAGAGAGAGAGAGAGAGAGAGGAAAGGAAAGAAGAAAGAAAGACAAGCACAGTGGTGCATACACGTAATTTCAGTACTTGGGAGACTAAGACAGAATGCTCACTAGTTCTAGACCTGCCTGGACTACATAACAAGTTCCAAACCAGCCTGGGTTACACAGCCAGACGTTCCTCAAACATAACAAAGCAAAACAAAAAAGATATTCCCAATGTGACACAATCTTAATAATTGTTAAAGCTAATGTTGTAGGGAATTTATCCTCAGTTCTTATCCCCTTGATAAAAAGAATTTAACAAGGAATGGTGGCAAAGTAAAGGTCAGGAATTAGTTTGAAAAGTAGAAAAAGAAGTGAGTTTTATTAAAAGAAAAGGGAGACTACACTCCAAAGCAGACCATAGAGTGGACTGCTCAAAAGAGAGAGTCAGAAACCTAATGGTTAAAGATAGGTCTTCTTTATAAATGGTTCCCTATTCACTGAGGAGTCCAGACAACATTAGAGTAGGCCTGGGTGACAGAAACAATGCTGGAAGTCACATGATAGAATATTTTCAAACCAATAACCTTTTCATTGAAAATATATTTTTCACCTACATAAATGGTGACTATACACATGGACTTTACCAGATGGAACATACAGGAATCAAACTGACTACATTTTTGGAAAGAGATGATGGAAAAGCTCAATATCAAATGCCAGAAGGAGACTAGATGCTGATTATGGATCAGACCATCAACTGCTCATATGCATGTTCAAACTGAACTGAAGAAAATTAGAACAAATGTGCAAGAGCCAAGGTATGACCTGGAGTATATCCTTCCTGAGTTCAGAGACCAGCTCAAGAACATGTTTGATGCATTAGACACTAATGATCAAAGACCAGACAAATTGTGACATGACATCAAAGACATCATTCATGAAGAAAGCAAAAGGTTATTAAAAAGGCAGGAAAAAAGAAAACACCAAAGTACATGTCAAAAGAGACTCTGAAACTTCCCCTTGAATGTCGAGCAGCTGAAGTAAAAAGAAGATATGATGAAATTAAGGAACTAAACAGAGATTTCAAAGGGCAGCCCAAGAAGACAAAATCAAACATTATAATGACATGTGCAATAAACTGGAGACAGAAAATCAGAAGAGAAGAATACACTCTTTTTCTCAAGCTTAAGGAACTAAAGAAAACATTCAGTCCTCAAGTGGCAATAGTGAAGAAGTATACAAGGAAAATATTAAATGATGAAGGAAACATCAAAAGAAGATGGAAGGAGTATGCAGAGTCATTATACAAAAAAGAATTGGTGAATGACCATTTTAAGAGGTTGCATATGATCATGAACCAATGGTATTGAAGGATGAAGTGGAAGCTTCCTTGAAGGAATTGGTGAAACACAACACTCCAAGAACTGATGGAATACCAATAGGGATATTTCAACAAACAGATGCAGCACTGGACATGCTCACTTACTTATATCAAGAGATTTGGAAAACAGCCTACCTGGCCAACTAACTGAAAGAGATCCATATTTGTGCCTATTCCCAAAAAAGGGGATCCAACCAATTGTGGAAATTATCGAACAATATCATTAGTATCACATGCAAGCAAATTTTTACTAAACATCATTCAAAAACAACTGCAGCAGTATATAGACAGGGAACTGCCAAAAAATCAAGCTGAATTCAGAAGAGGGCATGGAACCAGGGACACTGCTGATGTCAGATGGATATTAGCTGAAAGCAGAGAATACCACAGAGATGTCTATCTATGTTTTATTGACTATGGAAAGGCATTTGTCTGTGTGGATCATAACAAATTATAGATAATACTCTGAAGAATGGGAATACCAGAGCAGTTAACTGTATTCATGAGGAATCTGCAAATGGACCAGATAGTCATTCAAACAGAACAAGGAAACACTGCTTGGTTTAAAGTCAAGAAAGGTGTGCATCAGGGCTATAACCTTTCACTGTATCTCTTTAATTTCTATGCAAATAATCTGAGCAAATAATCTGAGAAGCTGGACTTTATGAAGAACAATGTGGCATCATGATTGGAAGGAGACTCATTAACAACCTGCATTATGAAAATAACATAACTCTGCTTGCTGAAAGCAAAGAGGATTTGAAACATTTACTGATGAAGATCAAAGAACACAGCCTTCAGTATGGGTTGTGACTCAGCATCAAAAAAAAAATCCTTACAACTGGGTCAGTAAACACTTCATGATAAATGGAGAAAAGACTGAGATTGTCTAAGACTTTGCTTTAGTTTGTTCCACAATCAATACCCATGGAAGCAGCAGTCAAGAAATCAAAAGATGCATTGAATTGGGAAAAGCTATGGCAAGAGACCTCTTTAAAGTATTGAAAAGTAAAGATGTCACATTGAAGTTGAAGGTGCGCCTGACTCATGATTTTCAGTCACATCAAATGGTGGTGAAAGCTGGACATTGAACAAAGGAGACAGAAGAACTGATACTTTTGAATTATGGTGCTGGAGACAAATATTGAATATACCATGAACTTCCAAAAGAACCAAGAGAAGCCAGGTCCTGATGGAATCACAAAAGAATTTTACCAAACTTTTAAAGAAGATATAATACCTGTCTTCCTCAAATTATTCCAAAAAATAGAAAAGGAGGGAATACTCCCAAATTCATTCTACAAAGATACCATCACCATGATACCTAAACCAGGAAAAGATTCATCTAAGATAGAAAATTATAGACCCATCTCCCTTATGACTATAGATGCAAAAATATTTAATAAAATTCTGGCAAACAGAATCCAGTAGCATATGAAAAAGATTATTCGCCACAGATGCAAGGCTGGTTCAACATACGGAAATCAATGAATGTAATCCAGCATATCAAGAAACTGGCAAACAGAAACCACATGATCATCTCGATGCTGAAAAGGCCTTCAACAAAGGGCAACACCTTTTCATGATAAAAACGCTGGAGAAGATAGGTATAACAGGCAAAAACCTTAATGTTATAAAAGCCATTTATGACAAACCTACAGCCAACATTATATTAAATGGAGAAAAACTGAAACCATTTCCTCTTAGATCTGGAACAAGACAAGGATGTCCTCCCTCTCCTATTCTATTTAACATAGTAATTGAAGTCCTTGCCAGGGCAATCAGACAAGAGAAAGAAATCAAAGGGATACAGATTGGCAATGAACATGTCAAACTATCCTTATCTGCAGATGATATGATTCTATACCTGAAAGACCCCAAAACCTCAACCAGAAAACTGCTAGAACTAATCAACTCCTTCAGCAAAGTGGCAGGATATAAAATCAACACGCAAAAATCAATAGCTTTTCTTTACACCAACTGCAAACAGGAAGAGAAGGAAATTTCAGAAAAAAATACCTTCACAATAGCCCACCAGAAAATTAAATACCTTGGAATCAATATAACCAAAGACCCTTCAGATCTCTATAATGAAAATTTCAAAACATTAAAGAAAGAAATAGCAGAGGACACTAAAAATTGGAAAGACCTTCTCTGCTCCTGGATAAGGAGAATTAATACAGTAAAAATGGCTATCCTACCAAAAACAATCTATAGATTTAATGCAATACCCATTAAAATTCCACTGACTGACTTTACAGAAATAGAAAAAATGACCCAAAAATTCACATGGAACCACAAAAGACCACGTATAGCCAAAACACTCTTAAGGGGCAAAACTAATGCAGGTGGAATCACAATCCCTGACTTCAAGCTATACTATAGAGCAGTGGTTGCAAAAAAAAGCTTGGTACTGGCACAAAAATAGGCCTGAAGACATCTGGAACAGAATAAAAGACCCAGAAATACCTCAACACACCTATAGCCACCTGATTTTTGACAAAGGAGCAAAGCAAGTAAACTGGAAAAAGGATAGCCTTTTCAATAAATGGTGCTAGGAAACATGGTCATCCGGATGCAGAAAAATGAAAACTGACCCACATCTCTCAATATGCACGAGAGTTAACTCAAAATGGATAAAAGATCTCAACATAAAACCAGAAACTTTAAAACTTATAGAAGACAAGATAGGCAATACACTCCATCATATAGGCATAGGAAAGTATTTCCTTAATAGGACTCCAATTGCCCAAGAAATTGCAACAAGAATAGATAAATGGGATTACATGAAATTAAAAAGCTTCTGTACAGCCAAAGAAACAATTAACAGAGTCAAGGAAAACCCCACTGAATGGGAAAAAATCTTCACATCCTATACATCAGACAAAGGCATAATTACCAGAGTTTATAAATAACTCAAGAAAAAAACTCCCAAGAAAACAAATACCCCAATACACAAATGGGCAAAGGAACTGAGTAGACAGTTCTCAAATGAAGAGGTCCGTAAAGCCATGAAACACATGAAAAAAGTGCTCCATATCCCTAGCCATTAGGGAAATGCAAATTAAAACAACTCTGAGATCTCACCTTATACCTGTAAGAATAGCCAAGATCAATAAAACAAATAACAACAAATGCTGGCAAGGTTGCGGAGAGAAAGGGAACACTCTTACATTGCTGGTGGAGTTGTAAATTGGTCCAAACACTATGGAAACCAATATGGAGGTATCTTAAAAAACTGAAAATAGAGCTACTGTATGACAGAGCCATAACACTATTGGGAATTTACCCAAAGGGAGATGTGTCATCATACCACAGAGACACCTGCATCTCCATGTTCACTGCAGCACTTTTCACAATAGCAAGGATATGGAATCAACTAAAGTGCCCTTCAACAGAAGAATGGATAAAAAAACTATGGTACATATACACAATGGAATACTACTAAGCAATCAAAAAAAATGAAATAAGGCCATTCCCAGCAAAATGGATGGAATTAGAGGAAATTATTTTATGTGAACGAACACAAGGTCAGAAAGAGAAACACCACATGTTCTCACTCATATGGGGGAGCTGAATCAAAATTATAAGACAGAAAAAAATCCTATACAAAGGTCAGATCATAATAAAAGAAAAAAAGCTAAGAATGGTATTATTATAGATGGTCTAGAAAATGCATGTAATAGTTCTGACAAGGTAAAAAGAAAGTTCACTGCAGGAAGTTTCTATCTTAAACAGAACCGGAACCCAAGGATATATAGAAAAATATTACCATAAAAAGACAAGTAAATTGTAGAGAAGCCTTTGATGGGGGTTTGGATTGGGGGGAAGGGCACAAAAGGGTAAGGGGGAACCTATATGAATAATGTACATCCAAATGCATACATGGAAATGTCACAATGAAAAACATGTCAAAATGAATCACATTAAGGTGTACATTAAAAATTTCCAGTAAAAAGAAAAAAAGAACCAACAGATCAGTCCTAGAAGAAATGCAACCAGAGTGCTCTTTGCAAACAAGGATGGCTAGACTGCATCTTATGTATTTTGGACATGTTGTCAAGAGGGACCAATCCCTGGAGAAGGACATCAAGTTTGGGAGAGTGGCAGGTCAATGAAAAAATGAAAATCCTCCACTAGATGGATTGACACAGTATCTGTTACAATGGGCTTAAACATAAATAAGATTGTGTGACTGGCACAGAATTGGGGAATGTTTCATTCCGCTGTACATAGGGTCACTATGAGTTCTATGAGTGTGACCCAACTTGGGGGCACCTAGCAACAACAACAGGGTAGAACTGGTTCCCTTGGGGTTCCTTGCTACATTTGGATAGGGCCTCAACCTTTCTGTAATCTCTTGTGCAAGGATTCCTCATGATCTCTGTGCAAGGATTCCCCCCACCATGAGGGTCACTATGAGTCAGAGACCAACTTGAGGGCACCTAACAACAACAACAACAGTGATAAGCCTACTGGAATTCGGCCCTGGGTTTTTGTTCCATGGAGGGGCAGGCATATTCCCTGCTGTTCATTCCTGACTGCTCCCTAACACTAGGATACTGACTTAGAGATTCAATTTAGAATTTTGAGAACTGACCTCTTCAATTGATTTTTAATTATTAAAATGTTGCTAGATATATGGATTTTCACTATTTTCTCTACTTTGTTAGAAAAAAATTTATAATAAAATGTCAAAATCTAGAAATTTATCAGAATTGAAGAAATGATATATATGCATCTTTTCTGTTTTTTTAAGCCATTTTAAATCCTGTTTGTTTGTTTTTGCTTTTTTGTTTTGCTTTTATGGTGCTGAAGGTGCAACCCAGGGTCTTGAACATGTTAGATAAGCAAACTACCACTGAGCTATACCTTCAGCCTCTATGGTTTTCTGATGAAGTTGTTTGTTTCTTTGTTTATTTGCAATACAGGGATTATTGAGTCCCATCAAAGACCTAGTAAATGGCAGTCTCAGGGACTGGGCCCAGGAATTATTCCAGTTGATTCTCATCCTTTAGGAAAAATTGAATCAGATTTACTCATTATAAGTAAAATGTGGAGAGAAGAAAAAGCAAAGTATATTCCCAAGAATCTGGTATGTCTGGGTGACATAGGGGACAGAATACAGCAGAAATCTCCATAGGTGACAGTGACTCATGATGACCCCCTGTGCCAGCGACATCATTGGGGAATCACTGTTCTAAATACATGTTTTATGTGCTGTAATCACTACCTAACAGATATGCATACCTGTCTTAATTAAATCTTCTTCAAATTTCTTGACTTTCTTAAGCACTAATTTAACTTTCAGTCCTGTTATCACTTTGTTAGTTCTCACTGATCAATTTGTAAATTCAAAGGACCACAAGTATCATAGCCATGAGGTTGTTTTTGTTCAGTTGGTTGGACTTTGGAGACCGGGTCACACCTTGTTATCCAGGCTGTCTTCAAACTCCTGGCTTTAAGCAATCTTCCTCCCTCAGCCTCCCAAGAAGATGGGGTTATATGTGCATGCCACCACGCAAGGCTCCTTGAAAAGTTGTGAGGATTAAATTGGAATAATGCTTACAAAATGTGAACACTAAGGAATTTTTTCTTGGAAAAATCTCTGCAGGCAAATAGGTATATGGACAAGGGGAGAAGAAGTAAGAGATAAAATTAAAATAAATAAGAGACATTAATTCAGTGGGGAGAATCCTGGACCAGACAGTGGAGATATGGAGTCTTGTCTGGGTTCTGCTATTTTCCAGCAAACCATTAACTGTTTTTCAACTTCATCTGTAAAACAGCATAACTATGACCTGTCCTGCATAGGAGTTAGCTCAGTTGGTAGAGCACTGTGCTGCAGTCTCTGAGGTCCCAAGTTCGATTCCCAGCACCGCAAAAATGGGAGAAGGGCCTGGCAATCCACTCCCAAGGCAATCCTGAAAACAGTCAGCCATTGAAAACCCTATGAGGGTCGCTATGAGTCAGATACCGACTTGACGGCACCTAACAATAACAATAATGACCTGTCCTACAAGGGCATTGTAAGATCAATGAAACAATATGTGTGTAAGAACGCAGTTAGGTGGCTTCAATGTTCCTATTTGGATGGTAAGCCATCTAAGAAGAAAGCACTCTCGAACTAGCTGATTGTAGGAGCTCAACTGGACAACTCATAATAAAACCACTTAAATCAGGACTACGTAGAGATGGTTTAGTATAGACACTAGAGGGAGACTGTGCACCGGTGACAAGAGCTTGGGGAACAAGGCTTATGCCGTAGTCCAAGATATGCAAGACAGGGAATATTGCTGCCCCTTCACCATAGTTTAATTTAGAGCTAAGAAGCTTGCGAACTCTGAGAGAGTGAGTTCTTTGAGGAAAAATTTCCTGTTTACCAGATGGTAAAGCTAGTCAAAGTTGTATACTCAGCTCCTAGATGAGTGGACTCTACTCCTGAAGCCACGTTGGGGTCTGATTCATTGACAGTGTTAACTGACACAGGCCGGCTGGTGTAAGAAGTCTGGATCTTAATGGGTAGATTCTATAAATTGATATACAGTGAAAATTCATATAAAATGAGTTTTGGAAAGTTTCAAGGAGAATTCAGGAAAGTGAACAAAAGTACCCATGTCCCCCAACAATGACCCAAATGCAGACCTAATACATAATGAGAAGAGAAGGGTACAAAATAAGCACTGTTCAAAGATACAGGCGGCGATGTCAAGCCCCTTTCCTTCTGAAAATTAATACCACACGCCTCTTTTACTTTTCCTGCCAACCTCTTCTTTGCATTACAGTCCTGATTAGCAAAACCTTTGAAATTTCTTAGCAGTTGCCAAAAGTCCCGTTGAAATTCTAAATGGCTCACAGCCTCTCTGTTTCCTGGCACTGCTCCAGCAATAATTATAACCTGATCTTAAAGCTGGAGTTTAGATCAGTTGGTGGAGTGCTGCTCTGCACTTTCTGAGGACCTGGGTTGGATCTCCAGATCCCTAGCACTGCAAAAATGGGAGAAGGATGTGGCAATCCCCTCCCAAAACAATCAGCCATTGAAAATCCTATGAGAGTCGCTATGTTGGACCCAACTCAACACCACCTAACAACAACAACAATTTTAAAGTTGTTTGAAAGTTACCAAATGTTTTAACTATACATTTCACTTAATACATAAAATAAGAGGAATCAATTGTAGTATTAGTATCCCCACTTTACAGATGTGAAAACAAACCCAGAGAAGACATAGGGCAACAGCCAGTCAAAGCCTCCTAACCTGGGGTAGTAACAAGTACACAGACTGACTTTGAACTACAGCCTAGGTCTTCTAACATGCTCAATTGGATGATTCTGCTTTGAGTTTTCCAGCAGAAAATTGACCGGATACCGACTCGATGGCACCTAACAACAACAACAATATTATACTTTGTGCCACTATAATCTGAGTTCTGGGAAAGGGCAAACTCCACCACACGTATCTTTTAAATAAAAGAGACTCATCCTCTCCAAAGCAATATTTACTAATTATCTAAAATCTATAGATGAAAGAAACTGTTATCACTCTAGTTTATTTGTTCTTGATTTGATACTCTGTCTAAGCCTCCTAGATACTATTTTCATAACATTTAATTCCAAAGCTTGTTCCTTAATACCTTCTAAAAGCTGAAGTTCACTCCT
>VMDO01001676.1:0-11920 GCA_007922755.1 Pedetes capensis | reverse complement strand
GAACTAAATTATAAAGTAACTGAGCAATTTCAAAACAAATGTTAGCTTTACAGTAAAATCCTGCCACAAGAGGGCAGTAGAAGCTCAGAAGCATTAAAAAAAATCTAGTTTTGGAAAACCAATTTTGAAGTATTAAAAAATTGTACGTGTAAAGTACAAGTTATGGTATCAAAAATATTTATAAATACAAGCATGTTGCTTAATTTGTTTCTTTTCTATGTATTTTTAAACAAATTTTTAAACATTGCCACTAAATAAATGTTTTAAACTCTTACAAAATGTGCAATGTTTCTTTGCATTCATTTTATGTTCCAGTGCTTTATTTAATGAAACATTAAGAAAACATTTTTTGCATTGGGGTGTAGCTCAGTGGGAGAGCTACGAGTCAAGAATGAAAGAAAAGATGGAAAGAAGGAAGAAAGGAAGGAAGGAAGGAAGGAAGAAGGAAGGAAGGAAGGAAGGAAGGAAGGAAGGGAGGGAAGGAAGGAAAGAACAAAGGAAACATTTTTTGCTTAAGTAATAAATTGAATTCCAAAGAAACAGACTAACCCTTAGAGGTCAGTTTTACAATGCACCGATGAAATGGGGCATGCTGCTGGTAAAAGGCACATCTAAAATATTGGAATTCTCCCTGCCAAAGAAGAGTTGTCTTCCTTCAAGCCCAGCAAATTCATGACCCAAACCAAGTGTTAGTCCAGCTTCCCTTTAACATCACATCACCTGTAGAAAAAGTAATCATTCTTTCATCTGTGCTTCTCTGTACTCTATACCACTTGGTGTATCCAACGCAACTAAACGAAAGAAATATTTCTCAAGCAACTACTATGTTCTTAAGAGAGCTGGGATTTAGCTCAATTGGTAGAGCGCTGCGCTGCAGTCTCTGAGGACCAGGGTTCAATTTCCAGCACCGCAAAAATGGGAGAAGGACCTGGCAATCCACTCCCAAGGCAATCCCGAAACAGTCAACCATTGAAAACCCTATGAGAGTCGCTATGAGTCGGATACCAACTCCACGGCACCTAACAACAACAACAACAACAACAAATGTTCTTAAGAACTGACCAAAAGCTCAGTTCTTTTCCTAAAGGAGTTTATAGGATAATAGAATAGCACAAGAAAAATATGCAATTACATGCAAAAATAGAAGCATAAAAAAGGAAAATGTATAGTAGAGAAATATCAGGAGCACTGCATAGCATTTATTATTTTAAAATATATTAGAGATTATTAGTATCCAAGCACTGTCTCTGTTCTCAATTTGAAAGAAAATTTAATTTTTATTTACTGAGCACCAACTCAGAACACTCTATGAGATACCATGGAGAGGCATTCGAAAATATAGATGAGCTTGTTTTTCTAACTGAAGATATTTCAAGCATACTGGGTAAATAAAGCATATACACTCTGTATTTCCAGATAGTACAAAAGCAAATGTAATTAATTTACTATTAAAAATTCATATGTGTTTAGTTCATAAATAAGGTATACATAGGGCACCTGAGACCCTGGGTTAGATCTCCAGGACTACAAAAGTTAAAAAGAAAAAAAAGATAAAAGGAAGAAGTATACATAACAAACCCACCTGAAATATTTGATTTAATGTATCAGAAAATTAGAACTGCCATCAAATCTAGAGAGGTCAGCTCACTTTTATTTTTGTTTATTCACTTATTTACTTATTTGCTTATTTACTTATTTGCAGTGCTAGAGATCAAAGCCTGCTAAGTAAGCACTCTACCACTAAGCTCTACTCCCAGCCCTACCTAGCCCAGATTTAAAAAAATAGAATACAAAACATATGTTCCTCTCAATTCTACACAAAATGAAAATGGAATCAGCGTGCAGAAATGAGGAGGAAAACAATTCGCCATAGATTTATAGCTTTGAAAGAAGTGGTCACAGGAGGTGAGGGGATCTATAATCCTACCAAAGTTACTTAACCTCTTCAGAGCTCAGTGTCCGCATTTATCAATTGAGACTCTCATATTGAATTGTCTCTCAGGATCCTCCCAGCCCCTCCACTGTGACTTTTATGGTGCGCATTACTGGAATGGAGAGGTTGAATCTAGAAGACATTATGTTCAGAGAATCAACAGGAACTTGGGTGACAAGAAGGATATGAAGAATATAAAGGGAAGAGAGGAACAAAATATATTAGAGCTGTAGACACACTTTGAAAAGCATAAAGTCCTCTACAATGTGTGGAGCATATAATAATGATTGTTCATCAAATATGGTTCCAAAACTAGATGAGAGGAGAATGGTGGAGTGATATCACAGAAGTAACTCAAAACCAAAGAAACTGGGAGTAAGAGAGATAATGAGCTTCCTCTCACTGATTTACTCACCCCTCCCCCACCTCCTCAGATTACCCAGAGGGAATTTGCCACTAACGAACAAACCAAAGGGAATTCTCTGATTTTTATGCAACTTCTGTCTTTATTCTTTTAGTCTGAAAAGGTTTCCTAGGAAGGTAAAATAGGTATTCAAATTTGGTAATTACAAAGATTTGCTACTTTGTAAAGACTGTTCTGGTAGCATTGTTATCCATAATATTGGTTTTTAAAAATTAAAAACAGAAAAACTAATTAAGAAGAGATAATGTTGAAAACTGACTAGAGAGTAAAATATAGTTAAACTTGTATTTCACATCCAAAATGAACTGTAGGAAGCCAGTCACCTTTAAGGGGCCTAGGAATTTTTTAGCCTAGGTAACCATTGCACATGTGGTTAAAGATTCTCCCTGGAATCGCTGTCATGGGTTATGCACTTGCTCATGTCTGGAATGGTCAATGCACACATCCACATGTTCACTAATTGGAGCAAGGAGAAAAAGGCTGCCATCATTTATATGCCCATTAAGTGGAATTTGATGGGAAGGGATAAGCACATCTGTGGGATTAATTGTTGTGTGTCAAAAGACTTGACCAAGGAAGGATTTTCCTGATCTATGGAAAAATAACTCAGTTACACTCATCTACTTTGCTAGAAGTTTATGCAGTGCATTATGTAGCAGGCAATGTATCGTGTAGAGCTTAATAAAAGTAAAATGAAAAAGAAAAAAGTTAGACTACAAATACATATACCACGTCTCAATCCACAAACTTCACTCTTATTTTATGATGAAATAGCTATAAACAAAAATAAGATTCATTCTTAAATCTGCCTACAGCCGTAGCCCTGTGACATCGGATCCTGCCAGATCTGATCCCACTGAAGCTAAGCAGGGTGGGGCCTGGTTAGTCCTTGAATGGGAGACCGCCTGGGAACACCAGGTGCTGTAGTCTCCGGAGACAGACCTGGCAACCCACTCCCAAAAATCAATCCGCCATTGAAAACTCTATGAACAGCAGAGAAGTACTGACAATAGTGCTTCATCAGTTGTACACAGGGTCACTATGAGTCGGATACCAAACAGACAGCACCTAGCGATAACAACTTTCAACTATCAAGGAATATGGACTCTAAAATCTTTTAGGAGAGTGGGTGACAGATCATTCTGGCTACTTCATGTATAGGTGGGGTGTAGATCTACTTAGTGGGTCCATTATTCCTTGCTAACTAAACTATAGCAAGAGGAAAAGGCAGTGATTGATCAATAGGCTTTGGGAGCTCAACAAAAAGGATCATAGCTCAAAATAAATGCTAGGCTTATTACATCATCATAAGGAATCCCCCAAGCAAAGAGGCTCTGAGAATTCAATAAAGTGCAATGTAATCCATATGAGAATAATGATGACAAGACTTTGTGCCTCAGTCTTCAAGGGACCTTCGTAGCTGTCAAAGACCTAGGCCTTTGTCCCAGAGGACTTTACACTGGTATTCACATTACAGGTCACTGGGAAGCCTGTGGATAAACTGGGAGGTGCATGGCTGCAGAGGCCTCTATTCCCTTTCTTCCAGCCTATTATATCCCTCCAACAGGAGGATCTCAAGTTCCAGGCCAGAGACAGCCCCTGGAACTTAGTGAGACCCTGTCTCAAGAAAAGAGTAAAATATGGGCTGGGGGTGCAGCCTAGTGGTAGAGCACTTGCAAAGTATGTGTGAGTGAGGTCTTGGGCTCAACCCCAGTATCAATAAAATTAAATAAATAAATAAATAGAATAGAATAGAATAGAATACCTGGCACGGTGCTTGGCACATGGTGCTCTGTAAATGCACATTATCATTAATGTTATTCAGATAGTCATAAGATGTCACTGTTTTGTCATCAAGAAACCTCAGGAATGTGCCAGCCTAAACTGCCAGCAATAAAATGATGAAAGATGACATGATCACAAATAATAACAAAAAAAGTGACAGGCATGATTCTTAGAAAATTTTCTCAAGCTCTAACTTTTCAGTATTTTTCCAGCCTACCTCAAAGAGCCTCTTAGTACAGTGGTCATACAAAAAAAAAAAAAAAGAAAGAAAAAACCCACACCCATAGTTCCTCAGAGTTCATCACAGACAGCTCCCTAGATCCATAGTCAATTCTCCCAAGTAATATTTGGATCACTAGTTTGGTTTCCACATACTTTGATACCAGATAAACATTATTATTCTGAGCACTACAAAGACACAATCCCACCATTAACAAATTAATTGCCATGTTGGTTTACAAATAGACATCTTAGGAATTTTAAAGAATCTATTTTCCCAGAGCCTGCAGCAGAACCACTGTGGCACCCGATCCTGTCAGATCTTAGTAGCTAAGCAGGGTTAGGCCTGGTTAGTACTTGGATGGGAGACCACCTGGAAATACCAGGTGCTGTAGGGTTGGGAGAAGGACCTGGCAACCCACACCAGAAACAATCAGCCATTGAAAACCCTATGAATAGCAGAGAAGCACAACAATAGTGTTTCATCTGTTGTACATTGGGTTGCTATAAGTCAGACACGGACTCAACAGTACCTAACAACAACAACAACAATTTTTCCCAGAGCCTGATTAATGCTATGTGAACTGATGTCAAATTTGTTCTGACATAACAATACTGAACTGGGCGACAAGATTTTGTAGCTTGCAATGCTCAACCTGAGATAGCTAGATGCCCAACCATCAAATTCTAGGAGCCAGAAACCAGTATATCCAAAGTATATCTTATGACAGACAATTCTACACAGAGTTCAGATACTGACTCCTACATTAAGGCTTCACTGTACTCTTCTTCATTCACAAGGGAATACAAAAATTTGAGTTTAACATATTGCAATACAGTTGTTAAATAAGAGGAAGTATTATTCTTACTTTTTTTTTCAGTGCTGAGGACTGAACCTTAGGGTCTTGCACTTGACAGATAAGAGCTCTACCACTGAGATAAATCCCCAACCTCTACTCTTACTATTTTTAATGGCTATAAATGGCACCCAGCAAAGTCAGCCTTCTGTATAAATAAATAAACAAACAAACAAACAGTATGAAGTTTATTATCAGGCAAGTCCAGGCTAGACTCCTATAGCACTGATTACTAGACTTTGAGTAAATCAATTCTCATCTATAATCCCAAATTTCTTCTTTCACAGAATGAGTGAATAGATTAAAAGTATAGGTTTTGGAGTCACACTGCTCAAGTACAAATCACTAATTGTTTCTCAACCTCTTTATACCTCAGTTTTCTTACATATGAAACGGGAATAATAATTGTATATCCTGCATGGGGTTGTAGTGAGAAAAAAATGAGAAAATCTACCTAAAGTATGTATAGAGTACCTCATACTTATTTAATAAACACTGAATAAATGTTAGGGCTTAGATTTAGCTCAGTTGGTAGAGTGTCAACTCTACGCTCTCTGAGACCCAGGGTGCTATCCCCAGCACCAAATAAATGGGAGAAGGACCTGGCAACCAACTCCCAAAACAATCAGTCATTGAAAACCTTATGAATAGCGGAGAAGTACTAACAACAGTGTCAGGCATGGGACAGTGTCTGGGAGTGTTTTGTTCTGTTGTACACAGGGTTGCTATGGGTCAGACCCAATATGATGGCACCTAAGAACAACAGCAATAAATGTTAGTTATCCTTACTATTAATTTGTGATGATATGCAGAAGTACTACCCCAAAATATGGCACCTTGGGACCCTGAGTATTTTATGCTAAAGGAAATTAAGAAAATCACAGGCTAGGAAAGGCCTCTGACTTTCTCCTACACCTTATCTTTTGAAAATTCTCATGTGACAGGTCTCCAGCCCCATACCCAGAAGGACAGACTGTCACACAGAGAGGGCAAAAAGAATCTGGACAGGTTTCTATCTATCTATCTACCAGGTGATGATATCCAAATTCTCCTACAAGTTCATCTCTATTCTACCCCTAGTGAAGAACTTTTGTCTGACAAGTTCAGAGAAAAGGCTGGAAATCATCTCTTTTCCTTTTCGCAACTTTAACATGGTTGTCATGCAATATTACTAAATTGTATATTTGTCAAAGGGCTTACTGAACAAATACTATGTGCATATATGAATACCTACCTGTCTGTCGAATTGCAATGCAATTAAAGCTAATCAAGACAAATGAAGTTAACATAATTTAACAGATTGAGCAGCAAGTCAGTAATATAACAAATTTGCTCAATTTTGCTTCACAAAATTGAAGCAAAGTCAGTATGCACAGTACATTGTAGAGAGAATCCAGTAACATTCTAGGAGGGAAGATGGGTCAACTGAAATCATTTTACTCTATATTATCCCCATGAACCAAGCCTTTCATATCCAGGATGTCCTCTTAAATCTGCTCAGAGTTGTACAAGAAAAATAAATGCATCAGTTCTAATTAATCAGCACTTCTAGGAAAAAAACACAAACGCAAGCCTTCAGATAGTAGCCAACCAGCCAGCCACCATGGGGCACGCCTGTAATTCCAGCATCTTGGGAGCCTGTGGCAGGGGAATGGAGAGTTCAAGGCCAGAGGCAGCCTGTACACCCTAGCCAGACCCTGTCTTAAAATAATAAAGAAAAAACAGGGGTTGGAAGTAGAGCTCAATGGTGGGAGCACTTGGCTATCATGTACAAGGCCCTGGGTTCAGCCCTGGCTATCATGTACAAGGCCCTGGGTTCTCAGTACTGCAAAAAGAAAAAAGAAAAAACTATCCCTATTATTACACATGGTACATACCATAACTTCCCAGGAAGCCTTTTCAGTCAGCTAACTCGTTGGAAAGGTCATATTTCAGCTTTAAGAACAGATGTGATGGGATAGTGAAGCAAGTTAAACACAGGACAGCAATCAGATATACACAGAAATGTGAAATTTTCTGTAGGACAATGAATCTAGTTTTCTTAGTCAAGCAATGGTGGGAAAAAAACAGGATTCAGGTGACAGAATAAGGGTGAGAAGTTGTTCGCCCACAGGCGTGAACATTGGTCTAACATCAGACTTTCAAATCCTGGCAAACTAAGTGTTACCTACATTCAAGTTATTGATGTGCTGGAGATGTCATCTTGAACTTTTTTCCCACTTGTGGATTGTTAGGGTATGGCGGTTGTTGTCAGGTGCCATTGAGTTGGTTTCCGACTCATAGCAACCCTACGTACAACAGACAAAACTCTATTGTCGCTATCGTCCTGCTTTTCTACTATTCATAGGGTTTTCAATGGCAGATTGATTTTTGGGAGCAGGTTACCAGGTCCTTCTCCCAAGGCTACAGCACCTGGTGTTCCCAGGCGGTTTCCCGTCCAAGTACTAACTAGGCACGACCCTGCTTAGCTTCCAAGATCTGACAGGATCAGATGCCACAGGGCTACAGCTGCAGGGTTATGACAGTTTAAGGCAAAAAGCAAACAATGTCTTCTTCTCCTTCTCCTCCTCCCTGTCTCTGCATATTAGAATCTGTCATTCTCTTATTTCCATCTTCCCAAATATCCACACTCTTTGCATGACCTCTCACTCTCCCTTTTATCATTTCCTGTCTTAGTCTTTTTGAACAGCTTTAGGGCAGGGATTACAAACCCAGTACATAGTGGCATAGTGTCTAGAGACCAGGGAACTGGTGATGTTTCAAGTCTGCCGGAGGCTTGCATATGAGTTCTCCAGGCAGTGGCTGCCTGAGGAAAAGCAGACTCAGGATGCCACGGGGTTTTTTTGTTTGGTTTGTTTTGTTTTGTTTGCGGTACTGAGGACTGAACACAGGGCCTCACGCTTGCATGCACTGCAAGTGCTGGACCACTGAGCCGCACCCTCAGCCCATTTTTTTACTTTGTTTGAGACAAGGTCTCACTAAATTGCACAGACTGTCTCAAACTTTCAATCCTCCAGCCTCAGCCTTCTGAGCTGCTGGGATTACAGGCATGCGCCACCGCATCCAGCTGCCATGTTTTTTAACAGAAGCTAGAAATCCATGCTTTTATATGGAACTAATGCACCCCGGGCTGGGATTTAGCTCAGTTGGTAGAGCGCTGCTCTGCAGTCTCTGCAGGTCCTGAGTTTGATTCCCAGCACCACAAAAACGGGAGAAGGACGTGGCAACCCACTCCCGAGGCAATCCCAAAACAATCAGCCATTGAAAACTCTATAAGGGTCACTATGAGTCGGACACCTAACAACAACAACAATGCAGCCCAACCCTCAACCCCCCAAAAATAATACAAATTAATAGTTAGCTATCTCTGCTTTTGTCTTACAAAAAACTTTAGATTGGCTGTGGAAATAGAACCTATAAGGACTTTAGAAATCATCAGGTAAAAATACTTCATTTTATGGCAAAAAGAAACTTGGGTCCACAGAGGGACTAAGGCTTTGAGACATTGACCCACTGCTAACTTGGAACTAATTACTACACCAGGCAGAAGTCACACAGGGCCTGTCCTCAAGCCGCTCACAGTCTCGTGGAACAAAGAACCCATGCACAACTGCAAAACAGGGTTACCCAACCCATGCGATCACAGAAGACTGGACAGTGTACAGAAACAGAACAAGGAGGAAAGTAGTTGACTCTCTGATTGCCATCTAATGACTCTCATCCCCGCCCAGGCCTCCTGCCTCTCCAGCCCTAAGCTCCACTTGCTATATCAGATTGCCTCCTGATCCCCAAAACCAACCCCCAACCCTACCTCCAAGGAAATGTGACACTGGAATATATTAATATACTCGCAATGTGGAGGAAAAAGGCCAATACTTAAAATGATATATTCCAATATTAGTCTGTCAAAGGGAAGGAACAGTTGGCCCTTGTTTTGTGGTGGTGGTTGTTTTGCTTTGTTTTTGTGGTTCTGTGCTAGGGATTTACTCCAGAGCTTTGCACAGGTAGGCAAAGCACTCTACCACTAAGCCACTCCCCCAGACTTGGCCTTTAATTTTAAAATATCATGGCACAGCTCTCACAGCAATGCCGAAAGCTGAAGTCTAGTCCTGGCTTTCCTGCAGCCGTAGCCCTGTGGTGACTGATCCCGTCAGATCTTGGAAGCTAAGCAGCATTGGGCCTTTGTTAGTACCTGGATGGGAGACCACCTGGGAACACCAGGTGCTGTAGGTTTGGGAGAAGGACCTGGCAACCCACTCCAAAAAATCAATCCGCCATTGAAAACCCTATGAATAGCAGAGAAGAACTGACAACAGTGTTTCTTTCACCTGTTGTACGTAGGTTGGCTGTGAGTCGGACACTGACTCCATGGCACCTAACAACAACAGTAGTCCTGGCTCAGCCATTAACTAGTTAAGAGACTAGACGTAAAGGATGAGGTGAGACTGGATGGGAGGCTTAAGGTGCTGCCAGTATGGCGATTCTAGGACTTTTTATGACGGACTTCACCACATTTCACAGAAGGAAGATATCATTGTGGTCAGGAAATGTCAGAGGAAACTTTTCAGAGGAGCTACAGATTAGATTAGGCCCGAAAGGATGAGAAGGATTAAATGGGAGGGGGGAATGCAATGAGAGGAGGAAGGGAGGAGGAAGAAGGAAACAAAACAAAATTTAGGGACAAGAATGCCCCCAGAGATATGCAAAGGCGGGAGAGAGTTCACACCAGATGGCAGAGATCCTATCTCTAAGGTAGGAAGTGAGGGCCATCTGCATGAGGAAGCCCAAGGGAGGTGTTAAGAACTTAAGAACTGGGGAGACTAGGGGGCCTTTTCTTATGGGGGATATGGAGGGCGTGTTGGTATCTCTACAAGGGATGTTCCAGCAGGGCGGAGCAGCCTGCCTGGCATAGACTGGGAGATTTTAGTTGAGTTGTTTTTAATATCAATACAAACAGTAGGAGAAAATAGCTCAGTGTGTTCTCTGGTGTTTTTGCTACATTCTTAGTACTTATTCCTCAAGGATAAAAGATCAGTGAAGCCAGGACTTTGTGGGAGGGTGGTGCTGGGGATTGAACCCAGAGCCTCAGGCACAGTGAACAAGCGCTGCACCTCCAGCCAAAGCCACAGCTTTTTTTGCACCCAGCACCCAGCATACCCTGATCCCCACTCCCAAGACTTAGAGGTATTTTGTTGGAGACAGGCACACAAAGGACATAGTTGACCCTTTATTTGTTCCTCAGCCCTTTATGGAGTTTTTATTCTGTACCTGCCCCTGTGTCAGGAATCTCACGGGCTCTCTGGACTCTAGATCACTAGCATCGCCATTGCTTCAACCCCCACCAAACTTCCTTGAGAGATTCGGGTGGATGCATGCCCCAGTGAGCCCTCTACTCACCCGAGCATGGGAACAGGCCAAGGAGAAGAAAAGAGAGGAACCTGTTCCCTGGGTCACGAAGTCATGAGCAACAGGCACCTTTTCACTGAAGCCCCAGCCCTGGAGTAAACCTGGGGTCTTTCTCTCCACTCTTACAAGCAACATTGCTTTGCCATCGCTGCCTTCCTTTCACATCTGTGCTGTTCTACATAACCCTGCAGTCAGCTGCCCCTCACTCTCCTCCGGTCTCTACCCCGTATCTCCTCCTTCAGCCCAGGTCCATCTCTCCCAAAGCCCATCAAGGGGCTTCTCCTGGGCAGAGCGGGAGCCTTGCTTGCTTCATCTGCTGATATTTGGAGGACAGTGAAAACAGGTGTAGACAGAGCTTTGGAGAAATCCTAAAGCCCACATATACTAGAGTTGGCAGACCATATAGTTAAATAGATACACATATATTTACAAGTACTATAAATATATGAATATATATATATATGAGGGTAAGAAACCTGGTTAAAGGGCAGTGTGTGCTGAGATTCTTGCCCACAGCTAGGATAACTCATTCAAACTTAAGTACAGAATAGTCTGAGGGTGGCTTTTCTAAGCAAAGGAGTGAGCATTTCCTACTTAGTGAGCTTCACCCGAGGTTTTCCAGCTTTGTCTTTGCTAAATGTGCTCAATCACAAACACAAAAGAGTGAGGCAGGGGGTCCTGGAGCTTTCTACAACCACTGCTTCCCCCTGTAATTCTCAGATTGCCTGAGATTTCCCTCTCAGTATCTGCTTCCTTTAACAGAAAGAAAATGTTCTTACAGATAAATCCTAACAACATTCGAGCTCTACTTCAAGGAGACAAACCAGTGCTTTCTTACTGCTGACTGGGTCAACTTTTTCGCATTTGCTATCAATTAAAAGTAATCAAAAAAGTTGGTTTGAACCTTTCTCTCTTGAGTTTCTAAGTGAAAAAATAGGAAGCACCCATAGCTAGACAACCCTCAAATTAGCCTGCTTTTTTTTTTTTTTTTTTTTTTTTTTTTTTTTTTTTTTTTTTTTTTTTTTCCTTTTCCTTTTTCTCTTCTTTTTGAGGCCTGGGAATCAAACCCAGGGACTCACTCATGCTAGGCAACCACTACCACTCAGCTACCCTCCCAGATTCGAGCTCTACTTCAAGGAGACAAACCAGTGCTTTCTTACTGCTGATTGGGTCAACTTTTTCGCATTTGCTATCAATTAAAAGTAATCAAAAAAGTTGGTTTGAATCTTTCTCTCTTGAGTTTCTAAGTGAAAAAATAGGAAGCACCCATAGCTAGACAACCCTCAAATTGGCCTG